>JARQWZ010002654.1:0-213050 GCA_033150135.1 Gobio occitaniae | reverse complement strand
TGCTGTACAATCACTTCACAGCATTGAGAGTATTTGATTAAATGTGCTTCCTTTCTGTTTTTGTGGCATGCAAAACCATATCAAATGCTGTTGATAGACAAACATGAAAGCAAACCATGTTGAAATAAATCAAGTTGAATGACCATCTGGATGAAGGGTCATGCACTCACAGGCTCAACACACTCAAACTTCTTCCTCTCCTGTATCTCCTGCAGCTTGCAAACGTACTCCAGAGATGTCTCCTGAAAATGCTGTTTCATTGCGTCCACCGACACGTCTGCCTGAAAAACAGACGGAATGAAAAAAGTGTCATAACAGTTAAGATGAAAAGGTTGAAGAAAGCCAAGAAGAGAAGCCATCATCTGAAAATTAGGAATGTCTTAAAGGGATAGTTCATCCTAAAAATGAAAATTGCCACATGATTTACTTCAGATGACTTAACACATTATAAAGTAAAATATAGCTTCCGGCGGACCGCCTTCTGTATTCAACTTACGGAAAAAGTGTAATGGGCTCGATGATGACGTCTTTTTGAACTGTGAGAGGCGTTACACTTTCTGCGCAAGTTGAATACGGAAGGTGGTCTGACGGAAGCTAGATATTTTACTTTATAACGTGTTCAATATGGATATTTTTCTTACACAAACCCATCGATTCAATTCAGAAGGCCTTTATTAACCCCCTGGAGCCGTGTGGATTACTTTTATAATGGATAGATGCACTTTTTTCGACTTCAGATTTTAGGCTGCCATACACTGCCATTATAATGCTTGGATTAACAAGGACATTTTTAATATAACTCCGATTGTATTCGTCTGAAAAAAGAATGCCATATACACATAGAATGGCTTGAGGGTGAGTAAATTATGGGATAATTTTTGGGTGAACTATCCCTTCAAGATGGAGAAATGGGTTTTTCCAAAAGGTGTCTGCCTGTCCATGTGTAGTGTAGCCTGCCTTACAACACAAAGGGCCTTATTCAGAAAAATTGAACATTTGAAAACAAAGAAATGACTTTGATGATGCAATTATGTAAAGTATTGTGTGAATGCAAACTGTGCCAAACAGTAACTACTGTAATATAGTTATTAGTGCAAATACAGTTAAATACAGTGCATCACAATGAAGTCTCTTAGCAACATTCCTTGGGGAACTCCATCATAAATAAACACTGTTATGTAGGCTTAAAGTCTCAAAACGTTACCAAAAAAACTTGGAACTTGAACTTGCAATTGAAGGTGTCTATGCCCACATACACACTGCCAAGTTTTGGCAACTGCATTTAAATGTGGGAATTAATCACTTAAGCTGTTGTCCTGTGCATGTTATGGGTTCTGGAGTATATATTGAATACAGGAATAACTCCCAGATTCATTCAGTTGACATTGAAATAACCACAGCAATGTTTAGATTTCTTGTAAACAAGAAAATGTGATGCCAATAGTTTAACCCAACTGGTGTTTGTGACATTAGCTAGTTATACATTTTATTATAGTATTACTGGAGATGTAAACATCTGATTATTATTCTTATTTTTTATAAACCACCACCAAGAGTGGTTTCTGTGGTTTTTTTTTTTTTATCTTTAAGCACATGCTTTAAACAGAGTGCCTTTTCTGCATTGTAAATGTCAGACTGGTGGGAGAAATTACTGCAGAGAAACACAGCATAAAACATAAACACATAAATAAATATAGCTGCGAGCAGCCATTAACGGGGCCAAGCGCAAACAAGCCAATAAAACATGCCAACATGGCTGGGAGGGTGAGACCAACTTCAACAATGAGCAATTAAAGGCATTTTAAGATGATTTTAGGCAAAATTGCTGAAAAATCATATATTCAGTCATTAATAATAAGATTTAATAGTTTATCACTTTTGACCAATAGGTGGCGCAGTAACGAAATTGATGTGGTGTGGTCAGAGTGAGATGACAATGACAAAGGCAAAGTTTGGTGTCAGTATGTCAAAGCATTGCAGAGATACAGCCTCAAGAGTCATTTTGGCATCATGGCTCAACTTTGTCGCTGCAGTATATGAAAACGGTTTTGTCTGTTGACACGAAATTATTAACTTTTTGCTGTAATAGTCTGAAGATGTTACGATTCGATTTTGGTGAAAATCAGGCAAATAGTCTAGGAGGAGTTCGAAAAAGTAGGTTTCTGAAGGAAATCAAAATGGCGAACAGAATGTTTGGCCAAATATGGCAAAATTGGAATCTATGTTTTTGGCATGACCCAAGGAATCTAGTAAAAACATTTTTATGACAATAGTCAAATTTAATCAAAAGTTAATAGCATTATTGGAAATTCACTATAACTTTTGTCCACAAAGTGGCGCTGCCTTGAAACGTTTTGTGTACTTTCAAGGCTTGGTGACGAAGACACACACCAAGTTTCGTAATGATACGCCAATGCGTTTGTAAAACATAGCACTTTCTGACAAAATTCAAAATGGCCGACGCCCAAAATGGTTGATATGGGAAAATTGGGTATGGTTTGACTCGGCGTGATGCCCCGACTCTAAAGAGACCAGTTTTGTGATATTTGGCTAAAGCGTTCTTAAGTTATAATCAAAAATATCAAATTTCTGTATCTCTGGACCACTAGGTGGCACTGCGCCGAAACGCTGCAGGCAGCCTCAGGTCATGGTTGGCATAACACACACCAAGTTTGGTTAGAATATGCTAAAGTGTTTCGGAGATAAAGCCTGACTTTCATTTTTGCGTGCACTATGTCGATTTAATTTGAGCGTTGTTCAATAACAGTTTGACTAATCATCTCGAGTCTAATACGCTTTTGTCAGCAGAGTCTGAAGATGACCTGGTTCAATTTTCGTGCAAATCGGAGCAACGGCCTAGGAGGAGTTCGCAAAAGTAGGTTTTTCGGTTAATTAAACATGGCGGGAAAATTATTATGACGGAAAATGACGTCATAGGGTGCAATCGAATTGGCTTGAGCCGAGGAATCAGAGGAAAAAAGAATTTTGTTTCTAGCCCTTATGGTTCAAAAGTTATTAGCAAAAACATTAGTCAAATTTTGGACAGGTGGTGGCGCTAGAGGGATTGTTTTAGAGATTCCAAAATTGGTGTGGTTAATGCTGGGACTGTCCTCTATCTGTGTGCCAAATTTCATAACTTTCCAGCAATCGGTTCTATGGGCTGCCATAGACTTGCGGCGGAATAATAATAATAATAAGAAATCTAACGATTACAATAGGTGCCCCGCACCTTCGGTGCTTGGCCCCTAATAAGAAATCTAACGATTACAATAGGTGCCCCGCACCTTCGGTGCTTGGCCCCTAATAATAAGAAATCTAACGATTACAATAGGTGCCTGCACCTTCGGTGCTTGGCCCCTAATAAGAAATCTAACGATTACAATAGGTGCCTGCACCTTCGGTGCTTGGCCCCTAAATATAGCTAAAAGCAGCAATACCGGGGCCAAGCGCAAAGAAGAAGACAAGACATGCCAAAATGGCTGGCAGTGTCAGATCAACTGGAGCAATGAGCAATTAATCACGTTTTAAGATGATTTTAGGCAAAAGGCTGAAAAATGCATTGTAGTCTGACAGTGTCAGACCAACTGCAACAATGAACAATTATACAGTTTAAGAAGATTAGGCAAAATGGCTGAAATATCATATATAGAGTCAATGATAATATAAGTTAATGGTTCATCACTTTTGACCAATAGGTGGCACAGTTACGAAATTGATGTGGTGTGGTCAGAATAAGGGAACAATGATACATGCAAAGTTTGATGCCAATATGTCAAAGCATTGCAGAGATACAGCCTCAAGAGTCATTTTGGCATCATGCCTCAAATTCGTCGCTGCGGTTTACAAAAACGGTTTCATCTATTGATGCAAAATCCCTAACTTTTTGTTGACACAGTCTGAAGATGATACGCTTCGATCTTGGTGGAAATTGGACAAACGGTCTAGGATGAGTTTGAAAAAGTAGATTTTGATCAAATAAGAACATTGAGGACAGGATGTTTGACCAAATAGGGCAAAATTAGTATCCATGTTCTCGGCATGAGCCAATAAATGTATTATGACCAGTTTCATTAAACTAGGCTAATTTAATCAAAAGTTATTAGCATTTTTGTAAATTTTGTTATAACCTTTGACCACAAGGTGGCACTACCCCAAAACCTTTTGAGTACCTTCAAAGCATGGTGCGGAAGACACATACCAAGTTTCGTAATGATAGACTAATGCGTTTGTAAAATATAGTATTTTAGCACATAATTCAAAATGGCCGATATGGTAAAATTGAATATCAGACGACTCTGCATGCCGTCCTGAATCTAACGAGACCACTTTTATGATTTTTGGACAAACTGTTCAAAAGTTATAAGCAAAAATAGCCATTTTTTGTATCTCCGGACCAGTAGGTGGCGCTGCGCCGAAACGCAGCATGTTGCCTCAGGTCATGCTTGTGATGACATATACCAAGCTTAGTTTGAATACGATAAAGCGTTGCGGAGATATTGCCTTAAGTGTGTTTTTGCAACCGCTACGTAAAATTTGTTTGCGCGTTTATCAAAAATGATTTTACGAATCAACTTTATTTGCAAGATTTTTTGTCATCATGGTCTGAAGATGATCTGGTTCAATTTTCGTGCAAATCGGATGAACCGTCTAGGACGAGTTCGCAAAAGTATGTTAATTGGTTAATTGAAAATGGCGGGAAATTTTCATGACGAAAAATGACGTCATAGCATGTAATCGAATTGTCTTGAGCCAAGGAATCAGAGGTAAAAAGATTTTTGGACTGATGGTGGCGCTAGAGGGATTGAGTTAGAGACTCCAAATTTGCTATGGTGACATTTCAGACTGTCCTCTATTAGTGTGCCAAATTTCACAACTTTTTACCATATGGTTCTATGGGCTGCCATAGACTCCCATGGCGGAAGAATAATAATAATAATAATAATAATAATAATAATAAGAACCGGAACGGTTTCAATAGGTGCCTTCGCACCTTCGGTGCTTGGCCCCTAATAATAAGAAATCTAACGATTACAATAGGTGCCTGCACCTTCGGTGCTTGGCCCCTAAATAGTCTGCATTGACACAGAGCAGCTCAGTCGGAAATCGATTTAATTAAATGTAATTTATTGAAAGCAGTCATCTAGAGATGTAACAGTGTCTAAATATGTTTAAAAGTTCAGTAGAACTATTTGTTGCGTAATTGATTAGACTGAATGACCAAAATGCCCATCCCTAACCATATTTGGCTGCAGTCAATGTGTACATTGCCCATGATAACTTAAGTGTCTTATGAACTGAAGAACAATTTAGCAGTCCTCTAGCATTCTTCAGCATTTCTATGAATCATAAAGTTTGTCAGCTGTGAACACCAGTCTGACTCTAAATAGCACACTGCTAAGACCAAAACACACACGTCATATGGTCCACAGGAACATAATGACCCACCATAAATTTATCAACAGTCTCTAGTGCTTTTTGTTCTCAATGTATACAACACTCATGCCTGATGGGCATGCCTTAAAAGGTTATGTTCCCCAGACCTTGTTCGGTCAACACTTGGGATAATCATTTTTTTGGAGAGGTTTTGGGTGAGATGCCTAGCTTGCTTCTTAAATGTAGTAGAAATAATGACAGACTGTACCTTCACTAAACAGCTGCAATAAACAGTATTGTAAATAATATAGAAAACCATTGACATTGACTTAAAAATCTGTTTTTTTTTTCTTCATGAGCTACAGAAGAGAACCAGCATTTCTGAAAATAGTTTGCATTACACATTCAACTTGTGTGTGGGAAGAATGAAATATGAAGTACCTCCTGTAATTGTGGCTCCTTCTTCTTTGCTGACATGTTCAAAAGTTTCTCTAGTGAACTGTAGTACTTCTCGGTTTCCTTCTCGTACCTCTTTCTCTCTGCCTGAAGATAGCATGAGAAAATATGAAATGGAGGAACTTGCTATTTTTAATATATGGAACGAGAAGAACGTTTTAAAAAGTTAACTGGTTTCAGTAAATGTACAGTTTTCCATTTCTTTTAATTAAATCAATGCAAACATCCTAAATGTGGGAGCTGACAGTGTAGATCTATTTTTTTTTTACCTTTGCTGAGCCGAGATGCTCTTTCCGAAAGTTTTCTAAAGGCTTCATCAGTGTCTCTGTGATGTTTCTCATCTGTGAAAATGCAATTCAGTTATTTGATATATGACATTTGAAAATGTTATTATATTAAACATTAGCAGAAACAGGATGATTTCCTTTCATTAAAACTTGAACACATTGTAGGTTTCAATTTTAATTGTCAATTAAAGCTGAAAACAGAGATGAAAGGGCCTTGGCACCCGGGGCCACCACCACCCGGTGGACTCAGGAAAATAGTGAATAGTGGGCGACATGCATGTAAGCAGGTAAATATAAGATAAATATGGCAAAGTCACTTCGATGCGCCACACTTCCTGCTGTCAGCAGGTGGTGCTTTGATTATAACTGAATATTGCCGTGTAGATGTCTTCAGGTCAGGACTATTATCAAACATTTGACGTTTAAAAGGCAGATTGGACATTGTATGCCTGAGTTACAACAACTTCCTGTTTCGTGGCGTAAATCGCATACATTAGCACTTAGCCAATGTCTGGAAATGGCAAAAGCTGCAAAAATTTAGCAGAGAAAATTAAAAATATCTCACTTCCTGTTGGGCTGCCAGGGACTTTTTTGTAGGTATTGGGCTGTTACACGTGTCTACCGAATTTCATACTTGTATTTTGCCACGCCTTAATCTGAAACCCATATCAGATGTAAATTTTCACCACTTCTGACGCGTGTGCAAAGTTTCATGATTTTGGAAGCATCTTTAGGCCCTTAAAAATGCGATTAATTTCAGAGAAGAATAATAATAGATCGAGCAATTCCAAAAGGGTCCTCACACCATCAGTGTTCGGGACCTAATAAAGGTGACATTCCGTGGTGAGAACTAAACCTATACAGAAACTGTAATATACATTCACAGAAAGCTCCACAGATTTCTAAAGAAATTGAACGCCTGCCATTCATAAAATTTTACACTTTCCCCATTGCTTCCATATTTGTTAACCCTCTCGAGTCGGCAATCACGCCGGCGTGATTGGCATGCTTTTTTTCTTATCAGTGCCAAAGAGACTCAAATAACTCTGTCGTTTTTTTATCATTCCGGCAAGTGTTATACATCATTATAATCTGTTAAGTTTCTCTTTTTTTTTTAGTACAGTCACAATAAAAACAAATGGTTGTGCTTTTTGCAAAATAAAGAAATCAAACATGATGCGCGATCTGCAGCCTCTCTGTCAAAGACGTTCATTCAGATCTTCAGAAAATGACCTCTAGCTTAGTGAATACTTGTCTCACAAACTTTCTGTGTTTATGTAATCCGTTTGAAAGCAGATCGATGTTAGTCGTTCCTGAGCGGCTCATTATAGACTAATGCGACCACGCCCACGAAGCGTGCTCTATTGAGATTCAAATACTGAGGCGACGCCCACACACACATTAACTCAAACAAACACATCGTGCACGAGGCACACTGAAGCTTTCTTTGTTTAAATTAGCTCAAAATTACTGTCAGATGTAAGTAATTACCTTGACAAACTATACATCATTTAAAAGATCTAAGACTCAAGCTTCCATTTTTGACCTCTGTTTTATTCTCAAAGTCATATAGTGACCGTAATTTGTTAATATGTGTCAGGAGTTATGAATATGAAAACCGTCGGTACCTTCTAAAGATTGTAATATGAGCGTCAGCTGCTCTCATTCATAAAAAACTCTTCATACTTCATACTGGCAGCCGGAGGGCGCTCCGTGCACATGTAGTCCATATATAGCACGCATGAAGAAGATATCTACATGTGCTATATATGGACTACATGTGCACGGAGCGCCCTCCGGCTGCCAGTATGAAGTATGAAGAGTTTTGAAGAGTTTGTTGAAGATATAAACAGCTTCCAGAAATCGCTCAAACAATGTTAGACTAACATGCAGATAGACAAGTTTGAAGATAATAAACACACAATCGCGACAATATATATCTTATCTCTGTTATTTATACCATATTGGGTGTTTTCATAATAGATTATATTTATAATGCAATGCTACTCGAGCTTTTATAATTATGCAGAATCAGAGGTGTCAAAAGTATTCGCATTCATTACTCAAGTAGAAGTATAGATACTAGGGTTTAAAAAGACTTCTGTAGAAGTTGAAGTATCAACTCAAGCGTTTTACTCAAGTAAAAGTGTAAAAGTACTGGTTTCAAAACTACTTAAAGTATAAAAGTAAAAGTAATGTAAAGGGAAAAAATGCCATTAAAGGGGTAGTTCACCCAAAAATGAAAATTCTGTCATCATTTACTCACCCTCAAGTTGTTCCAACCGTTATGAGTTTCTTTGTTATGAAGATATTTTGAAGAATGTTTGTAACCAAGCAGATAGAGCAACCATTGACTGCCATAGTAGGGGCAAAATGCTATGGCTGTCAATGGTTGCATATAATATAAAGATTTCCAGCCCCAAAACTCACCAAATGAACATACACATACATATATACATATATATATATATATACATATATATATATATATATATATATATATATATATATATATATATATATATATATATATATATATATATATATATATATATATATATATATATATATATATATATATATATATTATATATATATATATATATATATATATATATATATTTACTTATTAAAAAAAAACAGTTATTGATAAGATGCCTCTGAATTTTGACTTTTTGCACCTTTACAATACTTATAGGCAACTAAGTTAGTCACTCCAAGAAAAAAAAAAAATTTAACTGTCAAAATAATGTGATATTTTATTGCCATACCAATCAAGGTTGATAAGTAAGTTACCATTTTATCTCCTTAAAACATAACATTGATGATAAAAAAAATAATAATCTATTTCCCACTAAAACGGATCAAATATGACTATATAGTATATGTCCAGGTAGAAACTGTCAAAACGACAATCCCTCAGAAAAACACGCAAAAAAAAAGCCAATTTATGTGCAAAAACTGCCTAATAAACCTATAGAGATTGGAAAAAGCAATGTAATTAACAGGCATTTCACACGTTAATGCACACACCACTGCCAAAATGCGTAATTCATTGATACTGTACAATAATCCGCCAACAAAAAATAACAACAATGCTCTTACCTTTGTGTTGCACTTTGCTTTGACAAAACTACAGTATGTCTTTCGTGAAGTACATGGCACATAAACTTAGCACAGTCAAAACTGATTAATGGCTGATCTAAACCTCTTTCAGCAGCTGTCAGGGTTGCAGATGTCCTAAGTGTGTATATGACGATGGACAGGACTCGCGGTTATATTTATAAATAGTCTTCGAGTCACAGGTGTAATTCACGTTTGAGAGTTGAGTCACTCTCCCACTCTTTACTGTAGATACAACTTACTGTATATTTATGCCACTGGCATAGCGATCACTGGAATATACAGCTACGAGTTATCGCGCTAAAAACATAGGCTAAAAACCCGGCTAAAGTCATAAGTGAGCACGTCTGCCTGCTGATCGCTGATTGGCTGAAAGTGCGTGCTCGTCGCGAGAACCCGCCCTATCTGGCCCCATGGTGTGTGTGATTTGTGCAGGTGCAGGCGTGATTGATCGCCTACAACCCAATAGGGTGTCTGAAGGGTTTGTGTTTATCCTTCTCATCCAACCACAATCAAATTCACTCTATCCGCATTGCGCGATTTATCTGGATAGTTTTTTTTTTTGACGACAAGCCGGAATGAAAACATGCCGAAATGGAATAGGAGTAACGAGGCTATTATTAAAATGTAAGGAGTAGAAAGTACAGATAATTGCTTGAAAATGTAAGGAGTAGAAGTAAAAAGTAGGCTGAAAAATAATTACTCCAGTAAAGTATAGATACCCAAAATTTCTACTTAAGTAAGGTAATTAAGTATTTGTACTTCGTTACTTGACACCTCTGTGCAGAATATTGTAAAATATATTTTCAGTCTGATTTTGATCCAAAAGCCAAATGAGATCACATAAGGTTATTTAAAACAATTGGTGTAATAAATCATAAATTATAGTTCAATAAATCATAAATTGTTGTGGCAGAGAATATAGATTGTTTTAAGTTATCTGGTCTACCTTTATGAACCAACTCTGCACTGTGCCTAAGCAGAATTTCCCCTTGGGGACAATAAAGTTAACTAACTAACTAAGCAAAAACTCATTTCATTTTGATTTTCCCCCCAGATATGTTTACTTATCTAGTAAATTAATCTTAAGAATTTTAAATATTTGGACTGGAAACAAGAAAAAATACCAAATAAGAAGAGCATTTTTTGCAGTGTAGTCAAATCTTCTGATCATTTAAAATATAATAGGCCTTTGTTGATTACATTCCAAATAAAATAAACTACAAAAAATATATATTTCCTTTGCTCTGTTGCTCTCTGTCATTCATTATGCATCTCATTAATGCGAGTCCTTTGTTCTCTCAGGTGCTATCTCATCATTATTCATTAGATATCACGCCTCCTCGCATATTGACTTTGTGAAGAGAAACTGTCTTACAAATTTTAAATCAGTGTATTGTTTTATGTGAATGAGTAGGCTCAATGATTCTCACATCAGTATAAAGAAAAAACTATATGCAAATACCGACAGGAGTCAAAAGTCTTGGGAACAGATATCTATTGTGTGTTTTGAGGCCTTAATTAAAAAAATTTTTTTTTTGTTTTTTCAAAATCTGTGCATAAACATTTTTCTCTCAAAAATACAAGCATGTACATACAAGTTGCTCACATATTATGGTAGCCCAGTTTGTGCTGAATACAGTGTAATTACACTTTTGCCATTAACGTGTTTATAAGCAACTGAAAAAAACACAAATGTCAGAGCATGTCAAAACTTCTAAAGGGCCCCAAAACAGCTCAGACTCCTAGGGGTTAAGTAACGCTGTGGACAGTATAGCGTTTGTGACGGACTGTTACGCGAGTTCGACAGGGAATAAAGTGTGAGCTGTGAAATGTCCATTGCCTCCGTGTCTGCAATAACTCCAGTTAAGTGAGCTATCCTATTTTCCTCCAGACACAACGAATTACAAAATCCTTTAAATTTAACGGTATTCAGGACAGATCAAGAATTTAAAATATCAGGAGGCTATAAATCAAGCAAAAACAAAATCATTTAATTAGAAACTTAAAGTAAGCAGTATAGCCTGACTCTCTCATTCGAATCTAAATGTTTCCATATTCGCGATGTATTTGGATCCTAAACCATTATTTATTATAGTACTTAACTCACGTCCCAATATTGATGGAAAAAATCATCCTCTTCACATGTGCAAAAATGTGCTTGGAAACACCACAGCGGCGGAGCTCACGCTGAAAGGCACAAATTGTAGGCTACTACTGACTATTTAAACTGAGCTGTGTAACTTTTTATATGTTAGGTTGACTATTTTATGTTGATAATGAACCGACTGCGATGTCAAGGTTGCAATGCTGGAATATGTTGCGTGCGCTTGAGGCGCCCGCGCGAACAAGCAGAGGAAACATAACATTTTATGAAAACATTTTATGTTATTTTTTTTATTTTTAATGTAACTCCATTTTCCTTAAATCATCCATTGACCCATTTTTTTAAAGTCTTGCGACCCAGGGTTTGAAAACAACTGCTCTATACAATAATATGAATGCAGCTCTGCACATATTTAAGAATTGTCTTTTTTTTTTCTCTGTGTAAATGATCAAGCTTTTGAAGTTAAGGAACACTTTTCCCCATTTGAGGACATTCTTTGAGACTTCAAAAGCATGTCAGAAACCAACTATTTTTTAAAGCTTATATTTTAATAACAAGGATTCATAATATTCGTTAACTTATAAAAACAAATCTTTACCCTGAAATAAACCCATGATGCGACTGTTGTTACTCATTAAGACTAAGAATTAAGAATGAGCATCTCCGGGCTACCATTACTCTGTTTCTAACCCTGTCAGGGCCTGTTAGCTCTGCCCCTTCCACACATGCCTCCAGTGAGCCAAGGGGCCATATCATCACTGGCCTGCTGTGGGGTTAGGAACGGGTGGGGCTCAAAACTGAGCTCATAACAACTGTCAGCTGTTGCACTTTGAGTCATGGGCAGGGCCTTCAGCTCTCTAATTCTGCATACTAAATACTAACATGACCTACGTGCAACATGAGCCCTTCCTACCTAGATGGTTAACCACCTATTAGAATATATAGCCCTCTCATACCTTAAGAATGCACACAAAAATGTGCCAGAGATTTGGCAATCTAATAAGTAAAACTGAAATCTTTTATTTTATGTCTAATTCTTTACACATTTTACACGTTACAAGTTGCTAATACAGATAACACACACATTAGTCTTTGCAATATAAAGGACTTAAACCAAGTGCCATTGGACGTTCCAGCAGAGCTTTTAAAAAAAAGTACAGTTCCTACTCAACACAGTTGAGGTGACATGACTCAACATAAGCAGCGGTCTTGCGCAATCTCTGAGTAATCTGTGAGAGAGGACACAAATAACTTATGGCAATGTAACTCATTTCCTGTGTCAAAACTGTGACTCAAACAAAACTACAGCATGAAGGAACAAACAGAGGACTGACGTGGCTTCAAGGAGTATGTGATGACAAGTGTGCTGAACTCAATGTTAAAACTGATTACAGTTTGTGTCTCTCCTCAAATGGCCATGATGGCATGTTCCAAAAATATATTTTAGCCTGCAAGGAATTGAGTGAAATGTATAACAGAGAGTGTGTTTAGTGCAAGTCTCAACTGGTTGTGCTCACCATCAGCTCTCTTTGGTCTTCCAAGTTTCTGAGAAAGGATGAGAACTCTTGCAAGGATTCATCTGAAATTACACATATTCAGACACTGAGCAAAGCATATGCAAATGTATGCATGTATGTAAATTAATATGCAAAAAGGGAGAACAAAAAAAACTCACCAATGCACTTCTCATCATCAGTTTTGGCATCCCCGATGTACTCAAATTTGAACTCACCAAGGCACTGAGCAAACTTCTTCTGGGCCAATGAAAGCTCTGCAAGGCAAAGGGCAAAGGTTTTTTTTTTTAAATCTGAAGGGAAATTAGGAATTGCTTTATTTTTGGATGTTCTGGCAGATATATTTCCCATAATTTTCATTCGGGAAGGTGTGCCACACATTAACTTGTGCTACCATTCAGAAATGTAGAGTCAGTAATATTTCGGTAACACTGAATATAATAGTCTCATTTGTTAACATTAGTTAACATATTAATTAACATGAACTATTGAACAATACATTTGTTACAGTATTTATTAATCTTTGTTAATGTTAGTTAATAAAAATAAAACTGGTCATCATTTGTTCATGTTAGTTCACAAAGCATTAACTAATATTAACAAATACGACTTTTGATTTTAATAATGTATTAGTAAATGTTGAAATTAACATGGACTAAGATTAATAAATGCTGTGGAAGTATTGTTTGTATTCTTATTCTTAGTTCATGTTAACTAAAGTGGTAATATTAACTAATGAAACCTTATTGTAAAATGTTACCGGAATGTCTTTTAAACAAATTAATTGTATTCAGCAAGGACACATTCAAATAAACCAAAAGTGACATGATATTTCTAGTTCTTTTGAGCTTTCTATTCATCAAACTGCCCTGAAAAATGTCCCACTTCTTTAAAAAAAAAAAAAAATCCCCAAGACCCCAAACTTTTGAATGGTAAAGTATGTAAACCAATCCATGACATGACCTTAAACATTTAAAACACACACAATTGTTTTATTGTATCGCACTGGGAATATTTGGATAACATTGTCCTCTGTTCAGGTGACGCATTCCTGAAGAATAGCTTAACAATAACATCCATTTACAGATATGAGCTGGTCATAACGAAAGTAAAGTTATGCTCTGCAAACATCCTGCTGGACTCTTATGTTGCCAAGAGCATCCTGAAGTAGCAGGTGTTGCTAATAGATACCAAGAATTACCCTTCCCTCAGAAAAAAGTGGAAAACCCAATGAAAAAAAGAAATGGAACTTTGCCTGGAACATGAGGCTGGGATATGATTTGTAAATCAGAGGGAGCAAATTTCATTCTGTGGATTCCCAAAGGATGATCCCGATATAAATGAACTCTCACTGTGGTCCGTGGGACAGAGGGCTAGGGTATTTTAGGCCGATCAGTATCCAGTAATGTAGTGTCGTCAACATTGACAGCTGGGCCTGTTCGTGTGAAATGAGCTGGCAGTGTAGTAGACCTGTCAAATCTTATCCTGCTTACTATGGTGATTTCAAAAATGTTCTTACCATAATTGTCTCAGATTTACAGTCTTTTATCATTGTAATCCACTTGTAAAAAGTCATTAATTGATTCCATTCAATCATTCATGAATGACCCATATTTCATTTATGGCCACACAGCTACCCATTAAGCTGCTTACTCCACCCTCTTGCCCAGTCCGAACTAAAAACGCAAGGTCAACTCATCTGTGCGGGGTGAAGTGAATGTGGATTACAATACAACAAAGCTCAATCATGTGTGTCTGGCAGAGTGGACTTGCTGACTACATGCCCCAGGACAGAGCGGACTGAGAATGTCAAGAGATAAATGTGAATGATAAACACTATGCTCTAGGGCAGGGCAGGGGTAATCAATTAAAGTTCCATGAGACCCAATCTCTAAATTTTTGACTCCAAGAAGATATCTGTACTATGTGACATTCAGATTGTGTCAGTGAGATGCATTCAAATCAACTGCTTAAAGTTTATGTAAACATATCATGGTATGTTGGACTTTTATTCAAATTGTGAATGGATTATACTGTATATAGCCTAGAAAGTGCACAAAGACATGTTCTATTATAATCACTAAAAAACGATCACTCATTGCAGTTCACGATCGCACAAAATTCCGTAGTAATCAATAAAGTTGTCTACACTGTACAAAGAATCTCTTATTTACATTGTATCTACACTTTGTTAATGAGAGGATTCACAAGCATACAGAACTCAGCACTGAACAAAAACAATGACGTTTTAAACACAAATTCACATAAATAGAAACATTTGACGTTCTCCATAACGCAAACACTAATACACACTGGAGCGTTTACCAAATCGGTTTTGTCAATATGATATTACAGTACCAACTGGTGCTCTTGCTTTTGTTTCAGTGTGATTAGTTTGGTTCAGGGTTAGTTACTTGTAATTATGCATAATTTACTGTCATTACTATAGTAAGTACATGTAGTAACTTGTGCCACATAATTCAGTGTGAGGTATGACAATTCTGTTTATTGCAGAGAAGTGTATTAATGTCTAGAATAGATCTATGACAGCACACACTTACACAGCATCCATCCACCCATCTGTGAAGACAACATCTGTCTAACTAACAATGCCTTTCTTGGCTCAACAACACCACTGTGTGCAGGGGAGGTTGATCGCCTAATTCCAGTGGTGGAGGAAGTACTGAATCTCAGTACTTAAGTAAAAATACAAATAACCAGAGATATATTTACTTTAGTAAAAGTAGAAGTTCCACAATGAAAACCCAATTTAAGTAAAAAGTACCTGATTTTAAATGTACTTTAAGTATTAAAAGTATTAAAAACTCTTAATGTCTATATTCTAATAATAATAAAAAACAACAAAAAACAGTATGGGCTGTGGCATTTTAATTAAGTTGGTTTTGGGTTAATGTAATAAAATGTTTACACACTGCATTTGTTGGGATTTCTCCTCATGAGGCTGCACAAGCCTCAACAGCGCAGTTACCGTCAGTTCATTACATTATATATTATTCACTACCGATCACCACTTACACTAAATTAATGCAGAATCATTCTTGCATTTTGGTGATTCCCTAGTTATTTTTGTTATTGACGTTTTAATCAGCTTGTCCTGACCGTAAAAGATTATCTTTCACTTGCCCCTTCAAAAAAATCCACTTGTCCCGGACAAGCGTTAATGTCGAGCCCTGAAACTGATCAGAAAACGTAACGTTGTAGAAATGTAGTGGAGTAGAAAGTATAATAATTGATGCAAAATGTAACAAAGTAAAAGTCAAAAGTATGCACTATTGATTAGGGGTGATATGTATCTTTGATGTAAACGATATGATTCGCAATATAGAGTTGTTTTATCCAAGGCTCAACTTAATGTAGTAGGCCTATTTATAAAGGTATAATTCACCCAAACACAAATTTACAAATGTAGGCTACCACAAATGTAAACTCTCCACCATGTCGTTTTTCGTTTAACTTCCAAACACAAATGAAGATATTCTTTATGAAATCGGAGGGATTTCTGTCCCTCCATTTAAAGTCATTCCTCTCAAACTTAAGAGATCCAATTAATGTCATAAAGGCATCGTAAAAGAACTAATCGAGTGGTCTAATCCAAATCCAAGTCTTCTGAAGAGACACAAACGATGGTTTATGATGAACAGATTCACAGCGATGCACATACTGTAGTAAACATGGACGTTCAAATGATTGTGTGACGCGCGAAAACAACATATGAGTGAGTAAACGCAGAATTAAAATTCTTGGATGATCTAAACATTTACAGTTTGAGAGTGGTCATTTTGACACGCTTTTTTGCGATTAGAACTGTGATTGATTGCATTGATCATCTGAAGTGCACGACAGAAACATTATTTAAAGCGGCACTCCTCAAAGTTAAAGCGCAAACATCATTAAAAGCGGCACTCCTTAGTGAAAGCGCAAACATCATTAAAATCACCAGAACACATTTAGTTTTAATAGTATGATTATTCAAAGCATTTTAGATGGTTCATTCTTATATGTATAGCGCATTAATAGAGGGAGAGGTGGGACATAGCGAGCACCGGGAGAGAATCATGCCTGCATTGAAAGCTTGAGTAATGCGTGAGGGGAAAAAATTTAAGTTTACAGAGTTTCAGTGACATTATTACATTAATGACTACACTCACCTAAAGGATTATTAGGAACACCATACGAATACTGTGTTTGACCCCCTTTCGCCTTCAGAACTGCCTTAATTCTACGTGGCATTGATTCAACAAGGTGCTGAAAGCATTCTTTAGAAATGTTGGCCCATATTGATAGGATAGCATCTTGCAGTTGATGGAGATTTGTGGGATGCACATCCAGGGCATGAAGCTCCCGTTCCACCACATCCCAAAGATGCTCTATTGAGTTGAGATCTGGTGACTGTGGGGGCCATTTTAGTACAGTGAACTCATTGTTGCATACTGGATATTTTTCCCTTTTCACACCATTCTTTGTAAACCCTAGAAATGGTTGTGCGTGAAAATCCCAGTAACTGAGCAGATTGTGAAATACTCAGACAGGCCCGTCTGGCACCAACAACCATGCCATGCTCAAAATTGCTTAAATCACTTTCTTTCCCATTATGACATTCAGTTTGGAGTTCAGGAGATTGTCTTGACCAGAACCACACCCCTAAATGCATTGAAGCAACTGCCATGTGATTGGTTGATTAGATAATTGCATTAATGAGAAATTGAACAGGTGTTCCTAATAATCCTTTAGGTGAGTGTATAATATGTTGAATATAATGTGTAATAATGCAATGGGGGAATATTTGTGGGTCCTGATAATAATACACTAATAATAATATAATTATTTGAATAATAAATAAGTAAAATAAAAAAAAACCCTCTTCTTTATTTTGTCTTAAAATATCGGGATACAAATCGTATTGTGAGTTCAGTATCGCGATTCATATTGAATCGTGACAAGAGTGTATCATTACACCCCTACTATTGATTCTACTTAAGTAAAGTACAGATACGTGAAAAATGTACTTAAGTAAAGTAACAAAGTATTTGTATTTCGTTACATTCCACCACTGCCTAATTCTAGTGGGCAATAGAAAGGGCAAATGGCAGCCAGTGGGCACTGGACTAAATTAATGCATTGTTTGTTGAGCTTCTGTTCTTTCAGCCAGACTCAAAATAGAATCGTCAGGAAACTGTTTTCTTTCCTTTCTTCCATATGTGTGTAAAGTAAGCATCACTCTGTAAACACATGAAGACGTGGCTGTGGAAGTTGCCACATGTTACAACATGCTGTCAGAAATGAAATTCAAAACTAAAAGTGCCATGAAGAATGTAAGCAGATCAGAGACTGGCTCAACAGAACTCCAGGTAAACCATCTGCAATATAAAGGTTAAATGATAGTAAAAATATACATTTTATATATACGCAGACTACTGTTCAAAAGTTTGGGGTCAGCACGGTTTTTTTTGGAAAGAAGTCACTTATGCTCACCACGGCTGCTTTTATTTGATGTTGTGAAATATTATTACAATTTAAAATTACGGTTCTTTTTGAATATATTTTAAAATGCAATTTATTCCTGGAATGGCAAAGCTGGATTTTTTGTATCATTACTTTCTTCAGTGTCACGTGATTCTTCAGAAATCATTCTAATATGCTAATTTTCTGCTCAAGAAACATTATTATCATTATTGCTTTGCCATCACAAGAATAAATAACTTTTTTAAATATATTCAGATAGAAAATATTTGTGATCAAATAAAAGCGGCCGTGGTGAGCATAAGAGACTTCTTGCAATAACATAAAACATCTTACAGACTCCAAACTTTGAACGGTAGTGTATAGATTCAACAGTTTTCACAAAACCTCCTCTATGTTAACCAGCTATATAACACATATCCTAAATAAACACTTACCAATCACCAAACTATATTAAAATAAGGCTTATGAGTAAAGTTCGGTTTTAACTGTATTATAAAAAGCGCCATTACCAGTTTTGAACTGCAGAACAATAATTTGACCCTCGATAATGTAGGGGACTTGTCTGGCTGTTACCAGACCAAGCTCAATTTAAGATTGAACATTGGTCTGGGGAGTCTGCTATGTATTTTCTGCTGCACAAGAGGCGTGATAAACGAGCATAAATTAAATGACACTGTACGCAATTGGATAGTCCTTCAACCAATCAGACCACAACAGGCGTGATAAATGGGCAACGACCCATTGCTTCTCTATCAGTCATCGTGTTAAACCCGCCAATAGCGCGCCAGATGGATAAGCCAGTCTGTGATTGGTTCCTGCAAAAGTGTAACAGAAGCAGTAGAAATGAATGTACAGGTTTCCAGACTGAGTTGCAGGGCGAAATCAAATCGCCGGCAGATCAGGCTGGGTTTACCCAGTCTAGTAAGGGACATGACTCATGAGCAACTCAATTTAAGGCTATCAAAGAAATCTTTAATCTTTAAATCTACTATATACTTAGAGCAGTCATCTAGGCAAAGTCAGGTGAAAAAAACAAGTTCAGAAACTTGAGATGGGGTCTACCCCGTATACCCTGGCTGGACTCTAAACAACATCGCTGACCCAGCAGTAATGTGCAGGCACAAACCGGACAGTCAGAGACCTGACTCATGGAATTGAGATCTGCTGCTCACTTATGGGGAAAGCTTGAAGCATTGATTTGCTTTGGATGGAATGTGACTTAAGCGGTCTTAGGATGTGCAATCAGAAAGGGCATAGTGTTGTGGGAATATCAAGAGGGGGGCGCTAACAGCACGCACACATGGAGGTTCGGCCCATTGACAATCCCCCAAAAATTCCCTGGTCAATTCGAGGGAATTCCTCAACAGTAAAGCATTTTGAAAACACAAACCAATAACAACACACCCTGGAAACAGTGATTGTAAGGTCAAACTCTGAGTACAGCCAAACCCTGGTGTTGACCCAAGCAAAATATTTTGTCAAATTAATGACAGACTCAGTGACCATTACAATTTTCTGCACCAAGCATAAGCCAAAGATTTGATAACAAATATATTTTGTAGAGCAAAAGGTCACTTGTTCCATGAAACTGACAACTGTGTTGTCAACCTATATATTATGGAGAGGATAAATACAGGTTTGGTGCCTTATTGTCAAAACAAAGGCACTGGCAGAGACATGTATTTTAGTTTCAAACACAGATGCCGGCGTTTAAAGTGACATTATATGTTTTAAATTGAGAGTGAACATAGACACACTTTGCTGATAAATTAAACTACAAGGCTTGTGCACGCCTGCACAATGACTTTAAAATACCCTTAAAATGTATTTTGTTCTCATGCGGCACACAATGAAGTTGTAAGAAATACATACTTGCTTTACTGGAAAAAACAAACAAACAAACAAACAAAAAATATTGATAAACTTGAGCAATATTTGATACCTAAATCTAGACGATCGGGTATGTTCTACACATTTTTGTCTACCACACACACACACTCACACAAGCATGTATGAAGCTCGTGGTTTTTCAGTGTCTGTATGATGACACTCCACATGAACTTCATGAACATGAACCACAGGAAGTCGATGGTGGAAGATTTGGGGCCTTATCAAACACCCGGCGCAATGTGGTGCCAGCACAATGCAAGTGTTTTTTACTACTTTCAGCCTGACGCAGTCATCATTTTCACATCCTGCGCCATGTTTAATTAGCAAAGGCATTAGCGCCCATTTGCATTACCACCTCGGGAGTGCATTATTTTTTGAATAATTTAACAGCCCGTCATCAATTATTCCTTACTTATTACACACCCAGGGACACACAGCAGCACACAAACATTTTTAAATATTACAAATAAATAATCTCTGGAGAAGTGTTCAGTTTTTCTGCTTGCAAATTCCGCCATGTAAATAGTGAATCCGCCATGGCTTTTAAAGGGAATGGGATGAGAGACTGATTGGTTCATTGCACGTTATGCCCAAAACACACCCATTACTCATTAAGAGACTAGGTACAACCCTTTTAGACCATTTTTCTGTAGTTAAACTAGCAAAAGTAGATTCAGACAGTGTACCTGTGCCATGCGCTTCAGAAAAAGCACTTCGATTGGTAAAATAGGGCCCTCGGTTTCAAAGCAAAATGTAAACGCGCCTATTTAAGCGAGTTTGTCATTGTATTGTTTTGTTGTTGTGTTTTTCATTAAGAATAATAATGAACCCACCATTCAAGCAATTGCTCAATAGGGATTAATTGAAAAAAACGTTAGGAATGCCCATGCAGCCGTGCGCATTTTACTTTTGCATTTCGAATTAGCGATTTAAAAGCGAGGTGCAAAAGAGGGAGAACTCTAACATCACCCCCCTCCCGGTGATAACGGTATTATCGGTGTTGGCACACACAGATTAACCGGTGGGAAAATGTCCTTATTGTCACATCCCTATAGGCAGGATGGAGTTATGAGGTTTGATTGACAGTTTGAGGAGCCAATGGAATGATAATACAGAAGTAACGGATGACCAATAGCATTCATTTTATAAAACAAAAATGATGAACTATAGATATACAAGGTTTATATATAATATAACGCCGATAGCGCAATAATTTATTCTTATTTGTAGCATTTATTTTTACCTATTTTTTTATCATTTTCCATGGCACACATGACAACTTGTCACAGCACACTAGTCTCACAGTGGTTGGGAAACACTGGTGTAGGGCCTTCTTTTGCGGCCAAACAGCATCAGTTCGTCCAGGGAATGACAGATACAAGTCCTTCACAGTGGCCAAAAGGATTTTGAGCCATTCCTCTTCCAGAACAGTTGGCAGGTCACTATGTGATGCTGGTGGAGGAAAATGTTTTCTGACTTGTTCCTGCAAAATACCCCAAAGTGGCTCAATAATATTCAGATATGGTGACTGTGCAGGTCATGGGAGATGTTCAGCTTCACTTTCATGTTCATCAAACCATTCTTTCACAAGTCTTGCTGTGTATATTGGTGCATTATCATGCTGATACACGTCAACCCCTTCCGGGGACAATGTTTGAATTATTAGGTGCAAATGGTCCTCCAAAATGGTTCGATAGTCCATCATGCATAGTAGGGAATGCCATGATACTGCCCAAACAATCACTGATCCTGATTAGGGCTGGGCAACATTTTTGTCTGATTAATCGTTTTTTAAAATGTGGTCGATTCAAAATCGATTCTCAAGGCCAAGAATCGATTTTTTTGGGGGGGGGGGTTCCAGTCGATCCTGCCCGGTATCGCATATATGCTTGTCGTTAAGATAAAATAGAATGGCAATCACATCTAAGGAAGGCACGCAAATAACAGAGATAGTGACGAAATATAATGCATCATCCGGGGCACGAATCAAAGCACAGACGCCCCTGGAGGAAAAAGCCTCCATAAAAACGGACAGAGTCTGAATGATGGTCGGCTAAATCGCAAGAAATGCTTGTCCTTTACTGAAAATTGTTGAAAATCATCCAATATCCTTTTTATATTTTAGAATAAGTGTATCAAAATATCCATAAAAACAAAATTGTATTGTATTTAACATAATTGTATGCATTTGAAATATAGAGATGGGTTCTGTTTTAATGTTGGCCTACCCAAGTGTACCTAAAATAAAAAGAGTTTAATATACAGGTTTGTGGCTCTTAATTTCTTTTTAATTACCCACTAGTAAACTCATATTTAGGGCTGGGAAAAAAATCGATTTGATTTAAAAATCGAGTTGGTAGGTCAAATCGATTCATATTTTCCAAAAATCGTTTTTTTTTTTTTTTTTTTTTCTCCCCCTCTGCAGTATAGCGCAATACATACATTTTGCATTCGCCAAATCTTCCTTCAGGGTTTCCGTAGCACACTCAACGGGCGGCGCAGCCCTCTGCCCCTCCCCTCTCCCGAGGGCAGCGCATGGATACACAAACAATATGGCAGAAACAGCCGGCGAAAGAGAGCAGCTCCTTCCAAAAAAATGTTCTTCGACTTTAGTCGTGTGGAATTGGTTTGGATTTACGGCATCTGATGAGGAACAGACAACACCTCGATGCAAACTATGTCTTAAGGCTGTTGTTGCTGGCAGCAGTACGACAAATCTGTTTCAGCATTTAAAGCGAAGACATGCGGCTGAGTGGGAGAAGTGTTGCCTTCTTCGAAAAGAAAACCACTCTAGTGGCGTTAGCGCTAGCACCCCGTTTGCAAAGCAAACAACTCTTCAACAACCGAGCTTGCCTCAAGCCTGCTGTTGTTGATAGGCTCATTTTCCTTGCAAAGAATGTTTAAAATGCAATTACATTTTTTATGGCGAATGGTGTTACTGTTTACATGTTCAATTAACTAAGAGTTACCTCAGGATTTTTTGTTTTTTATTAGCTCAACCTAAATACAGTATAAATAATTTGGATGTTTAACAATCTTTGTTGCACACTGCACAGTGACTTTTCAGTTAGATAAAGGGTTTGCCGTTGCAATTTTATATTGATGCACTTTAATTAAATATAATAAATATATATTTTTAAAATATATGTACAGTTTGCAATTATTTTGTTTTAAATGGGGGGCGGGGAAAAAAAATCGAATCGAATCGTAAATCGAGTTTTTTATAAAAAAAAAAAATCGCAGATTTTTTTAGGGGGGAAAATCGCCGAGCCCTACTCATATTCACTGTTCTTTTTTATAAGCATAGTAGACTATTTGAATTAAATATATTTTAACTATATTCATTGAGTTGAATCGAAAATCGAAATCGAATCGATTTGAGAGCTTGCGAATCGAAATCGAATCGAATCGGAACATCTGAATCGATACCCAGCCCTAATCCTGATCCACCCCGTGCTTTACTCCGGGCAGCAATAGTCTGGGTATTAAGCATATTTGGGGCTTCTCCACACCATAACTCCCATGGATGTGGGAAAGACACTGAAGGTGGACTTATCAGAGAACAATACATAGCCGCGTTTCCACCGCAGGAACTTTACCCCGGAACCAGGAACTTTGGGGGGGAACTCGGTGTGTTTCGACCGCAGGAACCAGGGTCTAAATGAAGTTCCGGGTAAATATTTCCCCCTCCAAACGGCCCTGCTTGCGAGGTGGGACTTTTCAAAAGTTTGCGAACTTTCGGGGGTGGGACTTGGGCGCTGAACATGCTGATTGGTTGAGCTCTCGCAGCTATTTTTTTTTTCCACCGCCATATTTACAAGTCTTTTGCGAGGTGGGTTCCGTGGGTTTTGCGTTCAGTAAATATTTTTTTTGCAACAATGGAGTTCAACAAAAAATTCGACCGATGGACCGACTACGAGGTTCAGGCTTTATTGAGCATATATGCGGAGGAGGACATCCAGCGGGAACTGGAAACGGCGACCCGCAATGAAAAGGTATACCTGAAGATATCGACTCGGTTCCAGTCACACTGGAAAACAGTGCAGAGAGAAGTTGAAGAAATTAAGACAAGATTACAAGAAATTAAAGGATCATAACAACCGAAGCGGTTCCGACCGGCGTATCAACAAGTGGTATGACCGCCTGTACGCGTTGTTGGGACACAGACCGTCCTTTTCTAGGGCAGCGGTAACGAAAGACTCGGCTAGTGCGTTGCTGGAAACCATCCAGGAATCCGAGTGGGTTGAAGGTAAATATATCATCTTGGTATCATCTATTAAACTCGTTGCAGTGTAACGTTGCAGTAACTTTTTTCAACGTGCTTTTCCAGACGTAACGAGTGGCCCTGATGAATCGCAGGCAACGGAGACCAGCGTGTTTTCCCCCGCGGTCACCAGTACGTTATAAAGCTGACAAAAATGTTTATATATTTAAAAACTGATGTGTAATCCTTAATGGTTTTGTTGTTTTTAATTGTAAACTTAAATTGCCCATGATAAAAATTGCACACTGGGCATTGTTCAAGCTGGGCAAACAATTGTTCATTATTTGTAGTGAAAACACTTTAAATAATTAATTGATGGTTTCTATTGTTTCATGGTTGCCTTGTGTATTAATTTCCATGTGTTTCTGTGTAATTTTTCTACTTAGAGAAAAGGAAAAGGGACTGTGACTTTCTTGATGCACTGAGGGACATGGAGGATGCTAACCGGGCCGTCCTGCAGCATGGACAAGAACTGACCAATATATGCAGCTGTTACTGGAGAGCCAGGCCGAGGAGAGATGAGGAGGCAAGAGCTGGCATTCCACCAGTCAGAAGCGGAAGAAAGCAGACGGCAGCAGAGGGACTTTCAGACCGGGTTTCTGTCTGTTCTTGGACAGTTTGTCCAGTCGTTCAAGAAGTAGCCACAATGACCAGCCGCTTGAATGAAGCATTTGCACTACCACATTTGTACTTTATATATTGTACGTGTTGGCACAGCTCTTGGACAGGTTACTGAAAAATACACTTTTTTTTATATTGTTGTTTTCACATTTTATATTTTCATTTTATTGTTCTAGTAATTTATTTGTCTTTGCACACTTATTTTAATTTTGTAAGAACTAATCTGTCTAAAATAAAGTAAAATGTGTAAAATGTCACTGTGTCTTTAATTTCCACATTCTAACTATATAACCACATTGTATTCATATAGTGTAGGAAGCAAATAAAAGGGCTGCTGCTCGCAAGTCTTTCTGAATATGCACATAAACATATCTAGAAAACCCAAATATTATATTTTTAAATGTATAACTATGTGAATGTAGTATAATAACTTATAACCACAACTTAAGTGAAGCCATAAGTGTGGTCCTGCTTCATTTCAAATTTGAGGAAGAAGTCTCTAAAATTATGCATTTAATGAAGCATATTGTAATACTAGTCATGTGATTTTTTTTTTTTTTGTGAATGTTAAGAGATGTTATTGTGATAAAAAATAAAATACTTGCAGTCTAGTACCTAATCTTTCAACTGCTTAATTCAGTCTATTGTTTTCATTCAATTAACTTTTCACACATCTGTCATGACTGAAACCTCATTATCCTTTTATAGAAAATGTTTTGTTTTGGAATTGAGCTATTACAACACATTCAGATTTTGGATTGCCCATCATCCCATGGCATTAAAATGGTCAAACCAGGTGAAAGTGCACGTTTAAATAAACAGTGTTGGTAATGTGTGTACATAATCAGCAAAAGCAGCGCTGCTTGCATCACCTACACTTGTTATTGTTGCAGACAATATCGCGCAAAAGTGATTACTGTCCGTTGGTGACTGGGAGGAGCAGTCGCGCGCATTCCCACGTCACCGGACTAATTTGCCTAATCTCCCCGGTACTTTACACCGCGGTGGAAACGCAGATTGTAGTAGGTCTGGGGGAGAAAAAGTTCCTGGGAAAAAAGTTCCTGGTACAAATAGTTCCGGGTAATTTCGGTGGAAACGCGGCTCATGTTTCACATTGTCCACTGCCCAAGATTTGCACTGTTGGCTCCATTGAAACTAGTGTTGTCAAAAGTACTGACTTTGGTACTGAAATTTTAGACACGTG
Organism: Gobio occitaniae; assembly: GCA_033150135.1. Taxonomy (NCBI): domain Eukaryota; kingdom Metazoa; phylum Chordata; class Actinopteri; order Cypriniformes; family Gobionidae; genus Gobio; species Gobio occitaniae. Next base: position 186,727 of record JARQWZ010002654.1, on the reverse strand, counting down.
ACGATACCAGCATGTCCCTCTAACATTTTGAGCACTGTTGAACAGATTCATAAACATCTATGATTGGCCATTGTTTTCACACAATCAACATATATATGTCACTTTGGCGTAATTCTGTTGCTTTTAAATGTGCTATATAAATACAATTTTGACTTGACTGTGATTGGCTACAGTGATCAACGCTCTTCACAGAGTGCTTCAGTGACACTCTTCACTGAGCACTTAAACAGATTAGAGCTGCAACTAATGATTGTTTTTTCTGTCGACTAATCTAACGATTATTTTTTCGATTAGTCGACTAATCTAACACTTATTTTTCCGGTTAGTCGACTAATCTATCGATTATTTTTCCGGATTAATCTGATGATTCTCTTTTACTGATTATTGTATTTCAATAATCGGGTAGTGAATTTGTATATTATTTTAACATGGAATCAATGAATGATGACAATATTCATTGTATTTCAGGAAGGGTAGTGAACTTAAGCCATTTTATAATGAAATATATGAACACAAGAAGCATTTTAAACATTATGTATAACTAATGATACTATTCATCATAAAATGTATACAGAGTAGGCCTAATTAGGAAATGTTGTTTACTATAATAGTTGAGTTAGCCTAGAAATCTAGACGCACCCTAGCGGCAGAAAATTTAGCACCACCGCGTGCAGTTTGAAAACCGGTGTTACAGAGCGAAAAATGCACAGTTTTATTTGGCTTCTGTTTAAAGTACTCCCACACTTTTGAATGTCGCGGTCTGGCTTTATATGATAAATTATCATTTTCACTATGCCCGGGAGCAGAAGCCGGCATTATTCTAGATCTGTTCTATTCTAGAACGTAAATAATGTGACGCGTCGACGCATTTCACGCATGTCGACATATTTTCGTAGTCGACGCGTAGTTGCAGCCCTAACACAGACATGAGAGAGTTTGAAAGCAGAAATTTCAGTACCGACTTGGTACCGAAGACGGTACTTTTGACAACACTAATTGAAACCAACATTTGCCAAGGGCACGAGTGATCAAAGGTTTGGCTATAGCAGGCCGACCATGAATATTGACCCGATGAACAGTTTTGGTGTAAACAGGAGAGTCGAGGTGCGTAAAGCATAGCCCATCTATGCTTCTTGGATACAATCCAGGTTAATACCTGGACATCCCCTTCAAACAGACTTGCTGTCCGAGTCACAGATGAGCCAGCAAGACCCACACCAACATTTTGTCCACTTTTGAAGTCTGATATGTCTCCCATTATGTTGTGAGGAATGTTATGTACAGCTGTGCTATTGCTCTGCTAATTCAACACTCGCGACACTCTGCTTGTACTGATGGAATGTAAAATCAGTGAACATTGGCCACCAGGCCTCGTATCCAGTAGGCGTGAAACCTCCAATGGTATTGGCCAGTGTTTCAGTTTCAGTGTCCAACCCCTGTATATATTTACACAGAAGAACAACCAAAATGGACCATTTTACAAGCATCACTAGTGTTTCTGAAAGGTTCTGGTGAAACATTAGCCTAATGTCTTCAGTGTTTAAGCTTTTAAACAAAGATTTCTTTATTTACTTAAAAGTTAGCTAAAATAGGAAAGTCTTACTGCTCTCTGACAAGCAGGTTTACAGACAGCTGAACAGGACACACACACGAGACACTGTCTCAGCCTATGCTGTGTAACAGAACAGTGTTACTCAGTGTCTGATTACACATAAATGTCTTTGCTAGACACACCTCTCACTCCTTTGTAATTTGTGTACCGTCTGAACTGTCTTGTATAGTGCAGCAATGGTAACTCAACATTGCAATGATTTGTGGTTTATCTTGGTTCATCTATTTTTTGCCACTGAGCCCAGGAAACCAGAGAGAAAGAAAGAAAGAAAAAAACTGGAAAATGCCCCTCCTATTGCTTATCACAGGAAATCACACATCTGCACGCATGCAATACTGTAAGAACAGGGTACAGTCAATGTGACACGACAGTGAGGTATGACTTTTCTGCAACACTTTTCCCCAAAGGCATTTCGTACAATTTTAAAGGATGATCAAAACACGGTGTATTCTTTCCCAAGAAATAAAGACATGCGCTTCAGCAGCAGAACTGCCTTTGGACTGAAGACACACACCCAGTCTGAGTCTTAATCACTGCAATCATTCATATGCACTGTGAACCAATGAGTAATAAGAACTTTTGGAAACTTGTCATTAAGCAAATGCTTATTATCTTGAGCAATTTACAGTAAATGTCATGGGCTGTCTTTCTGAAATACCTTTGAGTGCCTGGGAAAGTGAATTTCAGTAATTCAGTTGTTTCAGTTCATGGCCAGATCTACATGGGATCAGATCTAGTTCAACCAGTTAAGATGTTGTGGATGTTTTAAAACCATCTAGTAAGAGTCTAGTACATTTGTTGATTAAGATTTTGTGAGCAGTCTGGTTTGAATTTACGTGTTCACCCAGAAATCCCCATTGAGTCACATACTGAATATAAAACAGAAACTTCATTTGGGAAAGTGATGTCACTCACAATGACGTCCTGATTGGACCCACATGTGTGATTTAGATCTGGGGGTAAAAGGGAATCAAGGCTCAGTGTGCCTCTTGCAGATCTAAACAAACTAGCCGACTGCATGAGCATACAGTTAATTAGTACTGCTGCATTTATGGAGATTTAAGGGAAAACAATGATCCTAACTTGCTCAAAGACTGATTCATGAAACTTGATGAAGAGAAATTAGCGTCAAATGAAAAGTTTTACATATTAAGAAATAAAATGTGTTTTTGTTAGGAATCATCTGAATGGTGTATACTCACATGAGATTAAGACTGTACTCCCAGACTGTAATATTTTTTTAATTATGTATAGTGCGGGTCACTCCCTTAATGCATTTCACCATGTAGAAAGGATATGACTTCTTTTGTTTCACTAAATGTCGGAGAGAATCCTCATTGGCTGTTGACTGTAGAAACACTAGTAGTGTAATGTAGTTTGGTGATGTGGACAGGTAAAAAAAAAAAAGATTTGCTAGAATTTAGGGGTGGGAGAGGGGAAAAAATAGATTCACATATGAATCGCGAATCTATCTTCTACCAATTTGCATCGATTCACAAATTTCAAACATCGATTTTCGAAAGTGTTACACTTCTTTAACTGCGCAGTACTACTTAAAGTTATTGATATATTAGTGTTATTAATCACAAATTTACAATAAGTCGCAAAAAATTACTCAATGCGGAGCACAGATGCCGCCTCTCAGATGCATGCGATCCCAAATTCAGTTCTCTTTCACAGCTTACATACACACACACACAATTATGTCAAAATGCATTGTGTGGAGTATTCACATAAATACAGTCTGTTATGTCTAGGGATGTAACGATTCAGTTGGAGCAGGTTGAAAATCAATACAAATGTGTGACGATTCAAGTCGGTTGAGATGTTAAACGAATCGCGATACACGTTTTAAACAGCCTCACTTTACAGGCACGATAGCAACCAGCAAGTTGTAGCTAGCATTACGGACTGTACGTGCACACTGGCACGAAGAGCAGTGAAATAAGCAAATGTTTTCAGTTCATTCATATGGAAGTTGGGCACGCGCCGTCAAACAGAAGCATGGCGACGGCAAGCGCATAGTTTACGTCGACTCATTCAAATCGTAGGTGCGGTGACATTTTTATTTTCTGAAGACTAATAAATCACCACAGTGACAGGCTCCAGTCACCTCCGTCTGCATGTAAAAAGATAATTAAGGCCTCAAAAAACAATAGATATGTGTTCAAAAGACTTTTGAATAATGAGTGTATTTGGATTGAGTTTTTGCTTCAAACTGATGTGAGAATCATTGAGCCTATTCATTCACATAAAACAATACACCGATTTAAAATTTGTAAGACAGTTTTTCTTCACAAAGCCCGTATGCGAGGAGGCATGATATCTAATGAATAATGATGAGATAACACCTGAGATAACAAAATAACATAATAGCCTGCATAATGAATGAGCTTATGTGACTGAGAGCAGCAGGACAAAGGACATTATATTGTACTTATCTAGTAAATGCATCTTGATTTAAGAATGTTTAAATATTTAGACTAGAAACAAGACAAAAATTACTAAGAAGAGCATTTAAAAAAAAAATGTTAAACTATTTTTTGTTTTAGAAAATATTATCTTTGTTATCTCAAGCTAAAAAAAATAAATAATAAATAATTAAAATTAAGAATTTATACAAAACGAAATTCACTTTAAAGAAAGCAATTATCTTTCTACAAAACAAAACAAAAATCACTTTCTACAAAACAAATCTCTAGAATCATTTCTGACAAACTTTGATATTAAATAAAAAAAATAACATTAGGCTATAATATTTATACATCAATATGAAGCAAAATATGTTTGACTGGTACTATATTTATAGCATCTGAGCAGACATTTGCAAATAAAAGCTTTATTGATGTGACACTAGGCTCTTTTACAATAAACAAGTTATAATTGTTCAAAACAAGCCAAAAAAATCTTGTCTGAACAGTCTTGCGTGTATGACATTTAATGTTGCAACAGGATTCATATTTAAACAGTCTTTTTGCATTTAATATTCACAGATGCGAACAGAATAAACTGACCTTATAATCAGCGGCGGAGTCCTTTGCGTTCAGAAATGAACAGCTTTGCATGAGGAGGATATTTGCATGAGCAGGATTATTGCTCAAACGCATCTCAAAACGATGTAGCTGAAGAAATGTTACAGCGCTTCACTAGATGTGTTTGTATGAGTTGATGTGTGGGTGTCGACTCTGGATCGTCAGTATTTGAATCTCAATAGAGCGCGCTCTGTGTGGGTGTGGTCGCATTACTGGATAATGAAGTAGCTCGCGGGTTACTGATATGTATCGCTTTTAGGGCTGTCACTTTTGTAAAAAAATCCTGTTCGATTTTTGAGACACAAGTGTTCATTCATTGAATCGATTCTAAAATCGATTTTAAATGACGTTTTCATTTTCAATGCTAAATATAGCCTACGCCAATCCACGGACAACTAACGGGCATTAGGATGAAAGTAAAGAGGGCGCTTGAGACGCACAAGTCCGCAATATTTCTGATGATTTATTTTGTGCACAATGACTGAATGTGAAGTTTGTGTGGATAATAATTTAACGTAATTATTCAACCGTTCAAAATTAAACTTTGAATGAACTTAGCTTGCGAACAGGCCATGTGTTTTTTTTTAATTGAACATAACCGACACTTAGGCTATGCGGGCGTTACTGATGAAATGTGCAAATAAGGCTCTATTACAAATAATTGGACAGGAAAACAAGTCTATCAACATTTTCGGGGTCCAGAGCAGAGCATTTTTTTTCACTATATGCCCAGCTGTTGAGAAGACGCGCTCCGACCGCACTGATGTTCCAGGGACACTCAGGTACTTCATTGCCAGCTGCGCAAGGTGGGGGTATTTCGAACTGCCAATCTTCCACCACAAAAGCGGGTCGCTGTCAGCTGGCAAAGGTGGTTCCTTTTCATAAATCGAATTTCGTTTTATATAAATTGTTTCTTAATTTTAATCAATTGTTTTATCAACTAATATTGTATTGATTTAATAAATAATAGAAAATATAGCATACAATGACATGGAGGCGCTGGCTCCGCGTGAACAACGGCTTAAATGAACAACTACCCTACTAGGAAAAAAGCTTTAGTTGGGGCAGCCCTATAGCCATTTATTTCAGATAGACCTATATTTGTTCCAGCATGTCACAAAGGGCATTTCGGGTTGAGCGAGCAGCGCTGAGAGGAATGAGAAAGCTGCTCTCCATTCTGGAGGAAATAGTGCTCATTCTTTTCTACGCACACAGCATTGTCACAATATGACCTCATGCAAGTTTTAAAAACATATTTCAACATATTAATAATACCTGTTAATAACTTTTTTATTTGTTTAATTCGTTAAAAAATAAAAGTGTACATATTTGGTTAAAATCGATTCCCTATTTTTGCTTTCGAAACTTGTGTTGGTTGGTCCGATCGATTGTGTAATCGATTTTCGAACGTAAAGTGACAGCCCTAATCGCTTTTCGAACAGATTACATAAACACAGAATATTTGTTTTCGATTTGGTTTACATTGTTTAAAACCTGACATTTCAACGTTTCTTTAGACATATGTATCATATTTGTGAGACAAGTATTCACTAAGCTAGAGTTCCTTTTCTGAAGACTATCTGAATGAATGTCTTTGAGAGAGAGGCTGCAGATCGCACATCATGTTTGTTTTCTTTATTTTGCAAAAAGCAAAACATTTTGTTTTTATTGTGACTGTACACAAAAAAAATAGAAACTTAACAGATTATAATGATGTATAACGCTTACCTGAATGATAAAAAACGACAGAGTTATTTGAGTCTCTTTGGCACTGATAAGGAAAAAAAGAGAGCCGATCGTGCCGGTGCGACCGCCGACTCGGGGGTTAAGTTAAGTGCACCTAAGCATTAAATGACTAGGTTGTAAATAGTTGGTTACTTTTAAAATTAAGTATAGTACAGTCAAGTGTGCACTTTATTATGCTGCTTGCTTGTTGCTACTGTGTGCAATAAATATTTATTTTCAAAATTTATTTTCAGCACTGAACTGAACTTTTTTTACTTGTTCTACCTCACCTGTTTTTACTATTTGTTAAATATAGTTTTTTTTAGTACAATAAATGTTCCTTTTTTAAATTGAGACTTGTAACATTGTTATCATCATGATCATTGTGTCATTTTTATAATGTAAATTGAGGGAGCAAAAGCAGTATCGGCTCCAAATATCGGCTCAAGAAAATCGTCAGCCTGTATCGGTCATCGGTTAAGGCTGATGAAAAAAAATCTGTATCAGCACAAAAAAAATCTGTATCTGTCAATCCCTAGTTTACAGCATTAGTTGAGAGATTTTTTTTCCTTGAGAAAATTTGCCATGTACTGTACTTGATATAATATCCAAAAAAAATCTATATCGAATTGAAAGATCAAATCGTGAAATTTGTGTCAATACTCAGCCCTAAACAATAGTATTCAGGAAGAAATAATACAGAAATAAAATTTTGAATTTTGAAATTGAATTAGTTCACCCGAAAACAAAAATTATGTCATGAATTACTCGTTCCAAACCCGTAAGACTTTTGTTAATCTAACACAAGTGAAGATATTTTTTATGAAATCTGAGAGCTTTCTGTACATCCATAGACAGCTACGCAACTTAAACTTTTACACTTCCAAAAGTTCATAAAGAGATTGTAAAACTAATCCATACGAATGGAGCGGTTTAGTCCAAAATATTCTGAATAGACATGATCGTTTTATATGATGAACAGATTGAATTTAGGCTTTTCTTCTTTTATTTTTTTATTTGCTCTGATAACCTGTTTATTTATTGCTCTGATTAATTTACTTATTCAGCCTACATGCTATAGTTCAAAAACGTTTACAGGAATATCCTGCTTTATAATCGCGGAACCTGGAGGAATGTATAAAATTATGCACAATACCAGCAATTTTAGGCCGCCAAATTTCAGGCCCTGCAGATTAATGTACATCATTAGCACCAGCACAAAACAGATAAGAGTCACCAGTTGGTCAAGAGAATGAAACTCCAGGAAGGTTAATAATAAAAGTTCTGAATAAATACCAGCACAATCTCAGTGTTCAGCACAGACATTCCCCAGTGCTCTCAACCAATTCCTTTTAAGGCATGCTGGGAGAAATACTGGAAACTGGCAAGATCTCCCTTTTGAACACAAGAGGCCCATCTATTACTATTACTAGTCATCTACACTCTAAAAAAAAAAAGGTTCTATATGGCACCAAAAATGGTTCTTGGCTCGTAATCATAGGGGAACCTTTTTTAGTGCTATATAGCACCATTTTTGGTGCTTCAGTGGTTCTTCAGCGGTTCTTCAGTGGTTCTTCAGCGGTTCTTCAGAGGTTCTTCACCGGTTCTTCAGAGGTTCTTCACCGGTTCTTTGACTAAGGTGCTATATAGCACCGCTGAAGAACCACTGAAGCACCAAAATTGGTGCTATATAGCACTAAAAAAGGTTCCCCTATGATTACGAGCCTTTTTTTTTAGAGTGTATTACCTAAATAATTGAGTTTCAGTTTCCTCTTACTGCAAAAAGGACAGAAAGAAACTGAGACATTTATTAGATTAAATTGTGAGTGCAGGTTAAAAGAGCACCCTAGTCTCAAGGATGAAGGGGTTATGTAACAAAAGTATGCAATGGGATGTGGGGTATGACAGTAAAAATTAACAGATGGAGATGGGTTTATGGTAATAGTGATGGGTTTATGGTAAGGTTCAGGTCAAGTCCATTCTGAACTAATGAAGACGAGGGACGTGACTAAATGGGGAAGTATGACAGTCTCAATGTCATACAAATGCAGGGGTTAAAGCAAAAAAAAATCCTGCGCCTGAACTTTTTTTTTCAGTGGGGTTGGGGGCTGGATCAGTGGACAATTGCGTTATTTGGCAAACAAAAGAAAAAACAACAGTATAATAATGTATCTGCCAGGGGCGGAGCCAGACATTTTAAAGATTCGGGGCTTAGCCAAAAATCTAGTTTGTTCAATGACATTTGAATTTGGCTTTATCAACTTTACTGACTTTGAGGAACATTGTTGTACTAGACTGGAGTAAAGTTCATAATGATCATGATCAGTTTTTCCTACAGGATTTTGTAAAGCTATGTTGGGTGGACATCTGTCCCCCTACGGGGGTTCGGGGGGTTCAATGTAAATGCCAAAAAATGTAGATGACAAACAAACAAAAAAATCTTAGGAAATTGGATCAAAACAAGGCAAATACATTAAAGAGTATTAGCAAATATGACTAAAATGCCCAGGTGGAAACTGTCAAAATGGCAATCAAGAAATTAATAAACTAAACCCTCAGAAAAACATAATTTTCAATGTCAACAGTAAGAATAAGCCAATTTATGTGCAAAAAGTACAAATATAAGAGATCGGAAAAAACAATGTAATTTGCAGGCATTTCACACCAGGGACATAGCCACGAGGCCCCTTCATTTACATGTCCGGCCCCCCAGGTTACTGATTGCTTAAAATAAAATAATGGATTGAGTGCACAGCGGCAAACAGAGGAGTGAGCTTGTCAAGCACACATCCCTTTTTCACAGACACCGCTGGAAGTTTGAAGTTCAGTCGGATATTTTAAACATTAATTGCTTTTTTTTTTTTTTCACAAAAGCCCACTAGTGAAATATTAAAAAATAAATTTGATTAACCTCTCGTCATCTCTAATAGAATATGCGCCCGTAATGCAGCGTCAGATAAATGGTTAGTTTTTTTTACTTTCACTTTGAATAATTGACTGCCGTTTAAGACCCTCACCGGCATAACTCTCGCGCAAAGTTTGCACATTGCGATATGATATCCACTGGCCTGCCCTCATGGTTTAAGATTCAAACATTTTCAATATTGGCGTGGCATTTTTCTTTATGGTCACGCAAAATGATGGACAGACAATGATTCACATTTCGAGCGCATCATTTCCCGTGATAACAAAATGAAGTAGGCTAAATTATTGAATTATATATATATAACCTATATAATAGCTATATAGCGGCCCCCTATTTTTTTAGATGGGACCCTTCAAAAATAAAATTATGGCTAAGCCACTGTTTCACACACGTTAATTCACACACCACTGCCAAAATGCGTCATGCATTGATCAGTCAAAACTGAATAATCGTTGATTCAAACCTCTTTCAGCAGTCTACGGTTTAAAACTTGCATATGTCCTGGTCAGTGTGCACACGATGATGGACAGGAGTCATAGTCACTTATTCGTTATTCAATTAAAGCCATTCAACTGTGCTCTCAGAGTTGGCTATGTTTATAAAGAGGTGTAATCCACGCTGGATCACTCTCCCACTCTTTACTCTAATACAGATACAACTTCTTTATGCAGATACAACTGTATATTTATGTCACTTTAGCATTGCGATCACTTGAATATACAGCTACAAGATATCGCGCTAAAAACCCTTCAGTTATGAATGACCGTGTCTGCCTGTTGATCGCTGATTGGCCGGAAGTGTGTGCTCGTCAACGACATCAACACCAATGCCAGATGACTCTGCGTGTTACTCTCAAACCATTGGTAGGCGAACTCATGAACTCAAACGTGATATCACAGTTTTTTATTTATAGAATTTTTCACCGCAGCCAAATGCCGGAGATCCGGCACGGTGCCGGAATACTTTAAGCCCTGCAAATGGTGTTCTTTCTTTTAAACAATCTATGGCTTCTGAACAATGGTTCTGAAATTTCAACAATATATTAAAGTAGCTAATTCCCAAGCACTAACAATTGACAAAAAGGTGACTGTATAGCAATATGATTGACAGGAGAGGAAACTCCAATGCGAGTGAGCGAGCGAGAGAGAGAGAGAACGAGCGAGCGAGAGAGTGGTGTGCCATATCATATCGTCCACGATAATACCGGTATATATTTTTACATGATAAAAAAAGTGTCATATCGCGATATCAATGATATAGCGAGGCGATGGCGTATGGCGCATTTACGTTCCCTAGCGTGCACAACAACACCTGTCAGAGTATACAAGAGCAGCATGTCAGCATCCGACAAGGACTTAGTACCTAAAAAGGGAGCTACTTGGTTACAAGAGGTCAGCCCTCTTGACAACTGACTAAACATTGACAACTTAAAGCTGCTATTGATGTTTGCAGCGCAATATTTGACCGGAAGGGTAACATTGACAGTTATTTTCGTCAGTTACGGCTCGTTAGATCTAGCATTCTGCCTTCTTTGAATCAGACACAGAGATAAAGTAGTGCGTAAGATTACATTTATTTGAATGAATGGATTATAGCATTTATTTGGATTAATGAGAGAGAGAGAGAGAGAGAGAGAGAGAGAGGTTCGTACCTGTGTGACTGCATCTGTTCAGCGTCTTTCTTAACGAAGATGTGGGTTTTTTACAGGAAAAATAGCAATGTAACCCCATCATTGCTGAGAAATATAATGTAGTGATCCAGTAACTTAGCTATTTTATTGCTAAAAGTCATGGGGCGGCGTTAATAGTTTCTGTGCTCATGAATGTGCAGCGCGATCTCTGCTCTCTGAATGCGAGTGACGCACGTGTGTGTGTGTGCGTGTGCGCTTCAATAGCCCCGTTTACATGTCATTCCGATTAAAATCATTCCGATTGAACGATTCTGTGGACAGTTTACACGAGACGTTATCGAAACCGATCTGGTGTTGCTGTAAGAAACACCTCAGAAAAATAAATTCTTCTGTCAGGTGCAGTTGAAGTAGAAAGTGCCTGGGACGCTGTCAGATGAGATGGTGTAGCCAAGCTATGTCTGTGTCATTATTCCAACATTTATCTTCATAACTTGTTACTAAATAAAAAGTTTTACACTTCAGAAATATTAGTGTATCCTTATGAAAGCAGTGTTTATATGCAGCATTTTCATTCGGACTTTCAGAATTTTAAACCGATTACAGTGCTCTGCCTAAACAGACCTGGAATGAAAACAGCGCATTAATATAGAACAAGGATTCATCTGACTTGGAACTACCTGTGCAATAAACAATTTTATTGCACACCTTCCAGCCAATCAGAATCAAATATTCAGACAGACCATGGCATAAATTACATTATTGTTAAACTAAAATGTTATATTATGGTTTTGTTTGCACTAATAAATGCTGCTGCCTACCAGCTGCAATAACCAATAAAACTTTGTTCCATACATTTTTTTTCTATATCGTCATAAATATCGTTATCGCAAATATTCTTGAAATAGTGATATAATTTTGAGGCTATATCGCCCACCCCTAGAGAGAGATATCACCTTCATATTTGAGGCCCAAGTTAAAGTACAATTATATTTAGGGATTCACTGATTGTTCGGCAACCAAAATTATTCGGCTGAAAATAGCAAAAATTGCACTTTCGGTGTTCGGCCGTGAAAAGACTGAATAAATTTAGCCGAAAAATTACGTTTTTAATGACGCGATCAAATATAGCAACCAGTGTGTGAGAGAGAGGTGCGCATGCTTCTAAATGCAGCAAACATGTCGGAAGTGTGGAAGCATTAAAGTGTCCGAGATAGACGCAAAAATATCCGTTTGCAGTCACTGTCCAAGCACCCTCAAATGCAAGCAAGAACACCCTCACTTGATACTGAATATTGGCAAATGCTCCAGTGCATATTTGTGTCTGTAAAACGTCAAATGTATCCATTTATAATGTGTTTCTTCAGGGGTGACAGGCTCACAAAACCTCTCATGAACAAACAAACAAAGTGTAGACACGAATCGATGCAAGTAAGATATTTATTGTGCATTGTTAGCAGCTTCATTGAACTGTGTACTTTGTGAGATCGCGATGAACTAACATAGCGACAGCGTTTAGTGATCATAAATGGAGCGGTCTTGGCTCGCTTTCGAGTCTACAGTCTATATAATCCATTGAATAAAACTATTGTTTCTCATGTTGCAAAAAGGATTAAAGGCACGCTGCAAAGTTTTGGAAGTGACAGTGAAATAGTAACGCATTAAAGTAATGTAAAGGCACACTAATAGATTAATAGAAAAATATTTGTTGCAAAATATTTTTGAAATTCTAAATCTTAAATAGGGCTGCAGCTATCGATTATTTTAGTAATCGAGTATTCTATCAATTAGCGGTTACAACAAATAATATAGATATGCCTAAGGCCTTTTGTGTTTCATTCATTTTTGCAAAAAAAAAAACAAGCAAAAAAACAGAAAATGCAACGATTTAATAATAATTAAATGAATATATATACATTCACAAGCTTTTCTGTCTCATTACTGCAATCACATGTGCTCGCACACATACACTACAGTTTGCACAAAAAGGTGTTTTCAGCGCTGACCTGACGATTTGATCAGTTAGCCTATAGGCCTATATAGTGTAGCAACTTAATGCCTACATTGTCTACACATGACATTTTTTTCCACTATAGCGAGGTAATAACAGCGCTGTTTAGAGACGCACAGAGGTAGCCTCTCTCTCTCTCTCTCTCTCGCTCTCTTTCGGAACTAGCAAAAGACCCGTTGGATGAGACGCGGAAGAAATAGTCCTACTCACAATAGCGATTTAAGTACAAAAAACGGACGAATCCCTTTAAATATATAATCGGATCGATGTCTTGAGGTGTGGTAACATATGTAAGTAAGTAACATACTTACATATTACAGTACAGTAATTAAGCCATTCTTGCAACACATTTTTTTTCAAATGAACACCTCTGAAATTGTCTTATTACATTTTATCTCTCTGTCTCTGAATAAAACCAATTATAAATTATATTTATTAGTTATATTTATTAATTAGTTGTATATTAATTTAATAGTAATTCAGTTATTCAGTGAACTTGTAAATAATAAATTGCAATTCAGCATTACAAAGGTAATTGTGCCTAAACGCTTACCTAAACCATGGTGACTCAACGGTTGACATTATATATATATATATATATATATATATATATAATATAATATAATATAATATATATATATATATATATATATATATATATATATATATATATATATATATATAATATAATATAATATAATATATATATATATATATATATATATATATATATATATATATATATATATATATATATATATATATATATATATATATATATATATATATATATATATATATATATATATATATATATATATATATATATATATATATATATATATATATATATTGTATATTATATATATATATAAAAATATTGTATATATATATATATATATATATTGTATATATATATATATATATATATATATATATATATATATATATATATATATATATATATATATATATATATATATATATATATATATATATAGTATATTATATATATATATAGTATATTATATATATATATATACACACACACATATATATATACATACACACATACACACATATACACACACACACACACATATATATATATATATATATATATATATATATATATGTGAGGAGAATAGAGGAGTTTTATTATGAATGACATCAGCTGACGCTCATATTACAATCAAAGGTACCGACGCGGTTTTCATATTCATAACTCCTGACACATATTAACAAATGACGGTCACTATATGACTTTGAGAATAAAACAGTGGTCAAAAATGGAAGCTTGAGTCTTAGATCTTTTAAATGATGTATAGTTTGTCAAGGTAATTACTTACATCTGACAGTAATTTTGAGCTCATTTAAACAAAGAAAGCTTCAGTGCGTCCTCGCACAGGTTTTTGCGTTTAATATTCACAGATGCTTACAGAGTAAACTTTGCCTACTTTGCCTTGCTTCCAGAAAAGAACAGCTTGTCATGGAGAATTATTCCAGGGTTATTAAACGCATCTCAAAACGATGTAGTTGAAGTTGGAATGCAGCACAGATGATGTGTGTGTGGGCGTCGTCTCCGGAGCCTCAGTATTTGAATCTCAATAGAGCGCGCTTCGTGGGCGTGGTCACATTAGTGTATAATGAGCCGCTCAGGAATGACTAACATCTCTCTGCTTTCAACCAGATTATATAAACACAGAATATTTGTTTTTATGGTGACTGTACACAAAAAAAATGGAAACTTAACAGATTATAATGATGTATATACACTTGCCTGAATGATAAAAAACGAGTATATTTGAGTCTCTTTGGAGCTGATAAGAAAAAAAGCAAGCCAATCAAGCAGGCGCGACGGCCAACTCGAGAGGGTTAAAGCGCAATACTAAATATACAAGAGAAAATAAGACCGGTCGGTCTCTTAAGTTTTATTGCTGAAATAGCATACATTTATCTGTGAAAACTAAACCAATTTGGTGCATTCAATTGCCATATTATATTCAAAATGCAAATACAAATATATAATTTAATATACTAAACCTACGATCTATAAAACAAAATAATAGTAATAAATAATAATGCCTAAACATTGCATTCATGTTGCACAACTTAACTTTCAAGTTTCAGCTTCAGCATGACATAAGCCTTTAAGGTCTTCTTGAAAGGCTTTGTTGCTTTCGTAAGAAGCAAAAAATATTTGACACATGGACAAGAAGGTAACTTAGAATAAGACTGGAATAGAACTAGAGGTGCGCAGATCAGCTCTAACGTCACCAAATCCGCTGTTAAAGGTCCCATGGCATGACATTTTCATTTTATGAAGTTTTTCAACGTTAATATGAGTTCCCCTAGCCTGAATATTGACAGCCCAGACGAGCTGATCTTGAATTTTCCTGTTATGACCTCATAACAGGAACGGTTACCTCCCTTTCCTCCGCCCAGAGTTCAGTTCCTTCTGATCTGTGATCAGTGATTTCTGATGTGTAGCTAATTATTCAAGTTCACACAGAACTGTATTATTCGTGCACACGCTGCGGCTTCTCTCTCCCGACAGACTGGTGTTTTCAATCTTGTGAGTAAGTGTTATTTGTGCGTCCTCGTCACGTCTATCTGATCTAAAATGTGGATACAGTCGAGAGTTTCTGCTCAACATCGGCAGAGTAACATCTTTAGAGATAAACCTCATGCACGCCAAAGCTCAGGCTGCACTGACCGGTCGGCCTTCAACATCACCGACCCCCAGTACTGCATCTGGCCCACAGCGGAGGCACCAAACGCTGCGCGAGATTAAGCTGAAGGGGGGTAAGCGTGAGGGTATCCGGCTAGGCTAGCCAGCTATTCCCCACAATAAACAGGATTACATTCGATTACTGCTGCTGCTTTGTTTGCGCTGTGTACTCAATGCGCGTCACTGACGCTTTTCATATGATAGGAAAATATCTAAAAATAATGCTATAATCAACACTTACTCGTAACTTGTTCATCTCGACAGCTGTAATGGTACATATGTGTTGGTAGAATAATGATGAAGACAGACTCGGCATGACTGGGACTCGTGTTTATTCAGAACTCTCAGATACAAACAAAATAAACTTGCGTTGACAGCGCTCTCACAACTCAGTAGTTACTATAAATAACTTTGTTAGCAATCGCTCCACTTCTGGTCCATGATGTCCGGTTCGCAAACAAAGCTTTCTTTTGAACCGATTCTTTTTAGTGAACCGGTCGAACCAGTTCACCAAATCGGACTGAATCGTTCTAAACGGTTTGTGTTTCAAGTCAGCTCTGATCCATAATTTACTAAAGTTACTAACTTTCTGACATGAGTGACAGCCCCTCCGACTAGAAATAAACTAATAACCTGAAGTATATGCTAGTAACTACAACAGTTCACTGAACTGAGATGTGCGGAGAACTGATGAGAAGTGAACTCCGGTCCATCCGTCTCTCTGGCAGCAGGCTCGTGCCTGCTCGTAGACCTCGTTAAACCACGCCCCCTCCGCTTCAAATGCAAAGATGTCAGCCAATCACAACAGTGGGAATTTTTACTGAAGTCTCGCAGCAGACACGCCCCTTGAAACAGGGCATTCAGCCACAGGGCAAACATCAGTATAGAAAAAATTCCTTTTATTTCTAAATTATGACATTTTATGATGTAAAAATCATACTAACAATATAAGTACACCTCAGGAAACATTATAAAATAATAGAAAAATGCCATAACATGGGACCTTTAATATGAGTTCCCCTAGCCTGTATATGGTCCCCAAGTGGCTAGAAATTTTGATCGGTGTAAACCAAGCGGCAACCTCCCACAGTTTCTCTTGAAGCCAATACGGAAGTGACATATACTGCAATTCATCGACTGGCCGCTAGGGACAGGCTCCAGAAGGGAGCAGAATCTCATTGAGCCCCATGTTAAAATGGCCAGTTTTAGAGCAGAACAAAACATGTTTACAGCCTGGTAAAAATTGTGCTTTTGGTCTATACGGCTCATTTTGCCCTTCATGACAACTGTGAGGGGGGTGAATTTTTTTATAACTCATTCGTTTACATTATATAAAGCCTTAAAGTTCTGCATAATTAAGGGCGTGGCCTTACTGTTACTGTATTCATGTTGATGTCGTGTTTGCTGTTAGTTGTGGTGAAAGCATTTTGTGAGAGAAATAACGCTGCAATAACGAGATCACTGCATTCGTGCGATCAACAGACTGTCTGTGAACTCAATGCTCATCACTGCAGCTTTTCATGTGATAGGAAAAGATCTTAAAATAATGCTATAAATCAACACTTTCATGAACCGTTCCTCTCGACAGCTGTAATGGTAAAAAAAAACTTAGTAAAAGTATTCGAGAGGGTTCCACATGTTACAAAGTTCGTAGAATAAGGAGGAAGAAGACAGTCGCGTGACTGGGACTCGTGTTTATTCAGAACTCTCAGATACTAACAAAATAAACTCACGCTCACAGCGCTCTCAACAACTCGGTACAATAAAACTTTCTCAGCAATCTTTATCCAGCTCTCCGTCTGGTCCACATGCCTGTCTCTCTCTGGCAGCGTTTGTAAACCTAGCTAAACCACGCCCCCTCCGCCACATAATCTAATACTCATTTCAAATGCAAAGATGTCAGCCAATCCCAACAGTGGGCGTTTTCACTAAAGTCTCACATCAGACACGCCCCTTGAAACAGAGCATTCAAGCCTGAGGGCTAATATCAGTATAGAAAAAATGATTTTTATTTCTAAATTATGACATTTTTGGATGTAAAAAACATACTAACAATATAAGTACATCTCAGGAAACATTATAAAATAATAAAACAATCCATGCCATGGGACCTTTAAAAACCAACCATCCACCCGCACATGATTTTCTCTGATTTAGACGCGATGCTGTCGTAACATACAAGCTACACTGAAGTATGTTTCTTTAAAAATTGCTTAAATAACCTAAACCAGGGGTCGACAACCTATACAGCACACGGAGGAGTAACCGCTGGAACGTGAGGAAAAACGAGAGATGTGTTTGTATTTAATTCAGATAAGGTAGGCTAGCTACATCACACATACAGATCTACCTTTTGAGCTAATCATTCATCATAGTACCACAGCTTGTTTTATTAAGTTAGGAGGTATAAATATGATTAAAGTGTGATATTTAAATGACGCAAATCAATGAAAGCAGGCAGCTCTGAATGAATTCAAGATGGCGGACATTGTGAGATAAATCTATTTTTTAAATTGCATTCACTGCCAAAAAGTATCTAAAAAAAATGTTTAGTGTAATTAAAAATAGATTTAGCCAATATTTGTATATGCTCTGTATTTGTTAGGGATGTGCACTACACTTCATTTCATTAACATTTTAACTGAAATTTTGTAACAGACTGAACTTCTAATAAACCCCCAGAGGACAGTCAAACAAGTATACAATCTATTTGAAATAGCCTACTTAAGTTATGAATCAGTCAAATCCTGAATTCCGTTGAATAAATATATACAATGTACTTATATATAATTTATGGGATGTGCTTGCCTAACATTATGATCATTGTATATCAAGTAAGTGTTCACTTCATCAGCATACTGAAATCAACTGAATCAATAGGCATTGCAGGGACAGTAAGTGCAAACTCAACAATAGCCTATTATAAACAAAACTCCTCAAATAAAAAATAGCCAAAATAAATAAGCACATGTCAAGGCATTGTTGTTCATTGCTTGCACATCCGGGTTAGAACACGAATAACTGGTGTATGCAGTAGACTACCTGTACACATGACAGGCAGCAAAATTGCCAGAAAAGCTTGTACATTAAGCTAATACATTATTTATTGTATTTAATATAATTAACTATACATTTGTTTCCCTTTCAATTAGGCACATTATTTCATATTCTACATGAAACAAAACATTAAGACCTGACGTGTCTTCTTCATGTTACAGCTCTGATGTGACACTGAGGGCACAGTTAACCATCAAACTAAATTACGAGCAGGACTGTGTTTACATGACCATCTCTTTGTCTGATCTTTCCTGTTCCACTCACTGATCTTTTCCAGGCCTCTCTTCTTTCCGACTCGCTCACCCTTTCTTTCTTTTCCTCCCCTAAGGCCTCTTTTGGCTTAAATGTCTCCAAGTTTATTAAGCACAATATTTTTTGTCAGAAGAGCATGACATCATTCTCAACCCTCTGGGCTCAGTTTCAGTATTAATTCCATGAATCCGTTAGAGATATGATCATTTTTGTGGAATACCACTGCAGCCGTTCCAGGGCTGCAACACATCTACATGCTGAACTGAGATAGAAGGCTTTGGTTTTGACAACTCACTTGACAGACAACAAAGATTTGTTCTGGCCTTATCGGTCTCAATTGAGTTTTCAAAACCAAAGTCTTCTAATTTGCCCTATTGTTTGTAATTTGCATCTTTTCTGTCCCTACATTGAAAGTGCACAAAGCCAAAACTTTGACGATTCAAAAAATTCATAAAATACAAATCAAAGCACAAATAAATCAAAACAATAAAAATACGAATAAGATAAAGAGTGCTTTTAGGTTTTCAGGTAGGTCTATCGGTATTCAGGTACAGGAATACTAAATAAATAAAATGCTGCATTGTACAGATTAATCCAGATTAACACAGAGAGCAGCAGGTTTATAGGCTGCTGTCACTTTAAGAGCAAGGATCCAATATACTGATACATATGTGTTTTCTTTCTTTCAGCTGTTTACGTTTACTTAAAGGGATAGTTCACCCAAAATGGAAAATAGTGTCATAATTTAGTCACCCTCAAGTTGCTCCAAACCTGTATGAGTTTCTTTGTTCTGCTGAACACAAAAGAGGATATTTTGAAGAATGTTTGTAACCAAGCAGATAGAGTAACCATTGACTACCAACCATAGTAGGGAAAAAAAATACTATGGTACACTAAAGTGTCTACCTTGACTAATGCATATGGTGATGTTTCATAAAAACACCAACAAAACGTACTGTTCTCTGCAGTATGGCACGGCATCTGCACAACACATGAAGCTCATTTCCTAAAAAAGTAAACTTTCCTCTTCCATGATCTCATATCCATTTTAATTAGTTATTATGACAATGTTTGGCAGACAATGCATTGAGATTACAGTGAGACTTTTGCCAAACTGAATCCTTGGCAAGAGTTGAGAACATCTCACAAACATTTATAAAACATGACATGCAGAGAGTGGAGGAATAAACTGTTTATTTGTTTTGCTTTGAAGACGTCAGGGGCCTGTACCATGAAGCCAGTTTTGCTGGCTAGCCAGGTAAGTTTCGGTTTAGATTGAGCCAATCATGGGTTTTAGGTACCATGAAAGTGGCTAGGCTTTTAGCTGTGTTCATGGTTATAGTAGCTTAAGCTCCCCGGAGCAGTTCTGCGTTCCACTCCAGTTTTAGACACGCACTTGCGAACTTCCCCAAGCACTTCCCCTCGGGGGAATCCCTGCCTCCATTTTGAAGTGCGTTCCACTTCGTGAAGTGGACAAGGGAAGTTTATATGGACAGACCCACGCTCCCTTGATTTTGACAGAGGGAGCGAGTCTACTTCATGTGTACACTTCAATGCAACACGAATGTGACGTCACCCCACATCGTGTTTAATTTACCCCACCACAAACAACTCTATGATATTTTAATTATTATTTAAAAAAAACATTTAAAACAACCAAAACACACCTATACACCGGGTTTTTCCTGGCTCAAAATTAGGCGGAGGTGGTCAAATCCTGCTTGGCCCAGCCGACCCGCGGCTCACAATTTTGCCAATTAATATTCAGTTTTAGGGCTTTGTTATACATTTTTTTGTGTGCTTCGATCATTAAATAATTATGAATTTAATCCCTTTTAAATTATCACTTTGCAGTGTAAGATTACAGCTAACACCTTTAAATATTTAAACATATATTCAATTCAGTAAATAACTGAAACAAGCACAACAGACAGGCAAAATAAAAGGGTTATAAATGTATGATTCATTTAAACACAATCCAGAATCCACTAAGTACACACTCATTATAGAAAAAACAATAAATGAATAAAAATATATAATCATAAGCTATGACAAAAATATATATTAAATTAGGTGAGTGGATAGTTAAACAATTGCAATTACAAAAAGTAATTCATAAAACAAAAATCTTTGGAAAAATTTTATAAAATCTAAACATGTTAATGAAAAGGTACAAATTACTTTGTATTCTTATTAAATACATTTATGAAAAACATTTTATATTTAATTTATATTTATATATGAATGTAAATAATTATATGGGCCTATACAAATAATATAAAATTACAAGATTTATAGTTTATTGTAAACGTAATGTGCAGCTCTGTAAAGGGACAACAAATATATGATATATACGTGAGAACAAGATATTTTTTTAATAATCTTTAAGTGCACAAAACTATGAATATATATGAAACGCTTCAAAACAGAGCGGCAAAAAAGCACTTATGCGCATCCCGGGTGCAGAATGATGCGCTAAAATGCAACATGGAGTCAGAGTGTGCAGTGCAGCGCGAGTGCGCATTGAAAAGTTCACGGCATAAAGAGAAGATGAGCGTTGAGCGCACAAATCCTCCTCTACTATGTATATCGGTCCAAAAGTTCACTGATTATTTGTTTCTTCACAGTTTTAAATTCCGGTTAATGTGCGTGTGATGCTAATTAATAATCCTTGTGTTGTCACCCGGGTAGCGAGCATAACATCGTTCAGAAACCGCTAGATAAACTCCAGGAAGATAAATTATTTTATCAACATATCAAGTATTATAACGGGAATATATCATCTTGGAGTGAGCTTTACCATGCAGCTGACTGACTGTGACCGAACGCGACGCGCAGTTTGAATGCTGAACGGAGAATGATTGACAGCTACAGCTATGGAATGACTTTGTACTAGCAAATCATAATATACTAATAATGATTGCTGAAGGATCATGTGACAATATATATTTCTGATGATTATTTAATTACCACGACATGCCTAATCTGAGCAAGTGACTGCCTGTCTTGAGTTTTGTCGACAGACGGAGGCGGCACGAAATTTGACGGAGGCGGCCGCCTCATAATTCTCTGTGCAGGAAAAACCCTGTATACACATATAGAATGCTGCATTAAACAATTTCCATAGTGGATTTCAAGTGATCAAGGGCTTAGGGAGTTCCAGTTCAGCCCATTGCAAAGGTTCCGCCAGTAGTGGGCACTCATGCAACGTAAGCAATGACCCACATCCGAGAGAATGAGACGGAGGGAAGTTAGCAAATGAAGGGCATAATAAAAACGAACTGGAATGCAGCACTGGTTATGTTCTGGATAAGAGATCTCAAACTGAAATTGGACCAATCATGTGCATTTATAAGTGCACACACATATATGTAAACACAAACTTATGTTGGATGTAATGTATCGTTTTGACAGCACTAATATATATATAACTAGGCCTATATAAACTGATTTTACAGCAGGGTTGCTGCAGGTTTCACCAAGTCAAATTTAAGACTTTTTAAGATCTTTTTAAGACCATTATGAATTCAATTTAAGACCTATATCACACAATAAAAAAAAAAAAACTTACAAAGGGAATGCAGAATCACAAAATTACTTGGAAAGCAAATTAATTTATTCAAATTGAACAAATTATTAGTAAACTTGCACTTCCTCATAGCTCAATCTCAGGATTTCACTATATATATATATATATATATATATATATATATATATATATATATATATATATATATATATATATATATATATATATATATATATATATTTGTTTTGTTTTTGTTTTTTTCACTCACACAATAGTCACACATGACAATAAAACAAAAATGCATGCATCTTGTTTGGTATTACAAAAAAAGGCTGGTCCAGTGGTGTGCTATCTAGCTTTAATAACATTATCGCTTAGGGTGGTGGGAAATATGACCAAAATCTTACAAGCAATTGCTTAATATAAGTAAAAAGTTCTCAAGTAAATGGTCATTAATAAAATAAGAACTTATTAACCAATTACAATAGGACAAATAAATACAACCTAAAGATACGGATACAAACAGTGCTTTAAGTTGAAGTAACGTTACCGTTTTTTCCCTGTTGTTGTTGTTTGTTTAACATTAACACACAGACAGGAGCGGGTATAAGCTGTATTAGTATGCTTTCACTTTAAGAACTACAGTAATGTGCAGATCCAATACTGACACACGTCCCAAACTTTTTTACTCAAGAGTCAAGACATAACCGCCAATAAGAACATAGGGATATGAATGTGTGTATGATCGTTCAAGAGTAAGCCTAGAAATAGACACATTCGGTACACTGTAAAAAAAAAATCCTAATTTTACGGAAAATAACTCTAAATTGTTTACAGTATTTTCCTGTAATTTTGAATTATGTTTAAAACTATGTAAAATTACAAACAATATCTGTAAATAAACAACTTGACTGTTATTTTAAGGATTATATCATTAATGACAAATTACAGTAATTCTCATTTTTATAAAGGAAAATTACTGTGTTATTTATACAGTATTTTTCTGTTTTCATAAATTACATACAAATTCATGTAAAATTACAAAAAATATCTGTAAATTAACAACTTGACCATTATTTTATCATTAATGACAAATCACAGTCATTCTCATTTTCTTACAGGGAAATTACTGTATTATTTATACAGTATTTTTCTGTTTTCTTAAATTACATACAAATGTATGTAAAATTACAGAACTAATCTGTAATAAAATATTTAGCTCATTATATTAAAGGTTTATGTCAATACTAACAATTTAACATTATTCTTTGTAATTTTAAAGTAAATCTTATTAGTTTCACTGTAAAAATAAAATCGTAAAAAAATGGTAAATGACTGGCAGCTACGGCTGCCAAACAAAAACTGTAAAATTAAAGTAAAATATCTTAATTCAAATAAAGTGCAAAAACTTTATGTAAATTTACATTAAAAGTTTGAGAGAAAATTTTTATTTTACAGATTTTTCCTTATTTAAATTAAGATAATTTACGTTAATTTTATGTTTTTGTTTGGCAGCCTGCTGCCAGTCATTTGATTTTTTAAATTATTATTATTATTTACAGTGTAGGTGTTTTTTTCCACTCAAACTGTAAATCTGGATACAAATATAACTATATAGGAAACTAAATATCAAACAATAATCTGCTTTTAAAGAGTACAAATCTGCACTGCTCTCCAGGTTGAAACTTTCAAGCCTCTGCCCACACCACAAAACACCACTTGACCAATTAATTAAATATAACAGCAAATAAAAATAAAAATACACATTTGCTAACTGTAGTTTAAAACAAACATTATTATTTGTAAGGTTATTTGCTGTCTTTACGTGTTCACTTGAGCGTGATTGGTCAATCTGAACGTCATCTAGAAATCTGGCCAATGACAGTGCGCGCCTTCTACCGATCAAATTTGAAAATGCACCCGTTGCTGTTGGAGTGCTCTGCTCGCGCGCGCGGCAATTCTAATCTGCTACAGGACTGCTTCGTCGGTCCATTAATGGCATCACATGGATCATTTAACATCTGTTAATCTTATTTTGGACGAATTTTGATTGTGGGATGCATGGATATGAACAGAGATTTAAGTTACCGATGGCGGACAACAGACTGCAGAAGGTAAATAAATCCCTTTATATTTTTTCTACTGTCACATCAACATATATAACGTTAGTGTATTAAAGTTATATGCTAATCGCGAATAACTTGTATATTCTGTTTCTGTGTTTTGTTATGTTGTAATACTGTTAAGCTAGGACTGGGCACTATGACGGTGATAGTGACTATCCAATATTGCACACAATTATCTCAAAATCCCTGTCATGTGAGGTATTCGCTTGATGATTTAAACAGTCATTTATGTTTGAAGTAACGTTAGAGTTAAACGGTTCAATTTAACGTGGGGAATCCCGGATGCTTGTCATTGTGCTTTCGTTCTTAAAGGGGCAGCAGCTTAATAAACTGCCGTCTCATAATTTGAATCAAACAACAAAAGACTAGAGAAGACCATCTGCGTTTTTAAGAATCAAGTGATATTAATGCATAGAATATCATGCAGTGAAGACTAAGCAGTATTATTCTGTAGTATTTCTTAATAAAATATCTATAAAATAACTATACTGTGATATTGTTATTGTGAAATAAAATTTCTCATGTATGAAGAATAATATGGTCATAATGCCCATCCCTACTGTCAGCTAGTTTTAAGATCAAGCTTGTCATAAAAGTAAAGGAGTATTGGAATCAGTAATCGGAGAACACTGTCATGTACACTCATTCAGCAGAGAGGACAGGAAACCACCATCCTTGGACTCTGAAGAATTACAGGAAAACCAGGAGTTTGGATCTACTGTGAAGTTTTTGTATGGACCTGGTGAGTACATTTTGCAAGTCCATGTCTCTGTCAGTAAGTTGATAATTAATATTAATATTTTATCAAATAAATTAATATTCATTTGTGTGTGTGTGTGTGTGTGTGTGTGTGTGTGTGTGTGTGTGTGTGTTTCTTCCCCCCTCATAATCCTGAAGTTTTGGGAATGAAAATCTGCCACACGATCTTCAGAGGAAGTGAGTATTCATGTCATATCCAACATTAATACTATTGTGGTACCCTTATGTGTGTGGAAATGTGAACACAGGCAACCCAAGGCACAACTCAGGTTCAAACGTACCTTCTAGAGTTTAAAAGCATTTCTCACCCTCATGTCTTATCAAACTTGTATGACTTTCTTCTGTGAAACAAAATATTTTGAATAATGTTGGTAACCAAGCTACATTGGACCAAATTTTATGGATAATAATTACCAATAACCATTTCAAAGCTGAGCGGACTCTGTGTTCATATAGCCAGGATATCTCAATGTCAAATGTTGTTTAAAGGAAAGGTACAAAAACAAAATCCTCCCTTTTTAAGGACTTTTCAGTGAATCAATGTCTTTTTCTTTCTTTCTTTTACAGATCCAGCTGATTATTGGATATTTGGAAGAGGATTGCTCATTATCTGCTGTGTCTGTCCCTTCTGGTGCAGAATCATGGACCTGTTGTATGTTTTGATTTATATTTCTTATTACACTATATAGCTTGGATTCTGAATTAAAAGGTAAATGTTTGTCCACATATATTATCAGAGCTATATGGAGCCCTCGGGGGTCAGTTGAATATAGAGGAAAAGAACATAAAACTTATTTGGAAAATACAAAGTAAATACAAAACAGTAAATGGCACAATTTGTTATTTTGTTATAAGGTGAAATCATGACCTCATCCTGATATTAGTAACCCTAACTTACAAGATAAATGCAATTTTAGTTTTTCAATTCCTCCTGGGGGCTCTGAAGAATTTGTTTACTTAAATTTACATCTGAATAATACAAGTTTTAGAATCAATAGTGAATCTGTGACAATCTTGTAAATGTATCAGTTTTGTACTTTTTTTTTTAAAAAATGTATGAAACTGTTCCACTGTTATCTGTATTTGAAATGTGTTATGTATTGTATTGTTTACAGACTGTATTTTGTCTTCCAAAATAAAACTGTAAATATAACACTTTATTGAATGTTTTTTTATTGTAATAATCTGTAAAATAACAGTGTTTTTCTGCAGAATTTTTAGTACTGTCACTTTATTGAAGGTGTTTGATCATAATAATCTAGGAAAAATCTGTAAAATAACAGTTTTACACTGTTAAAAAATGGTAAATGACTGGCAGCTACGGCTGCCAAACAAAAACCGTAAAATTAAAGTAAAATATCTTAATTTAAACAAGGAAAAATCAGTAAAATAACAGTTTAAAACTGTATAAAAAAACGGTAAATGACTGGCAGCTACGGCTGCCAAACAAAAACCGTAAAATTAAAGTAAAATATCTTAATTTAAACAAGGAAAAAATCTGTAAAATAACAGTGTTTTTAACTAAAACTTTTAATGTAAATTTCTGTAAAATTATTGTTTTTGCACTTTATTTGAATTAAGATATTTTACCTTAATTTTATGGTTTTTGTTTGGCAGCCGTAGCTGCCAGTCATTTACCTTCTTTTTACGATTTTTTTTTTTACAGTGTACACTTGCGCAAACTGACAGGCGGCAAACGCGTGCACAGAATCCACAGCCATTCTGACATCGGTCTGTGTGTCTACCGAATTGAGTTCGTGGTTTACATCGCTTTTATTAACTCTTTTTAGTGCTATCGGACGTATCATACTTTTATTTGGTCATTATGCGAGATGGCAGGTGAGAAAGATTCACCTTCGCTGTCACGATCGCGTGAACTGGAAGAACTGGAGAACTGAAGCTGAAGAATAAAATCTTTGCATTTGATGCGTCTGAGAGAGACCCGCGCCAATAACATGAAAGCTGATTGGCTGCAATATAAGATGCATGCTGGTCTCATTTGTAGTTCTAATACAGCGAACTATAGTAGGACTAGCGAAAGAAAGAACTACAACAGCCCGGAATAAACACACACACACACAAAAGTGCTGCAAGCATTTCAATGAGCATTAGAGGTAGCATTACATGGACGTAGGATAATTTAAGACCTGTTTAAAACGATTTAAGACCTAGAACTCAATAGAGAATTTAAGACTTTTTAAGGCCTAAAATTTAGATTTTGAAATTTAAGACATTTTAAGACCCCGCGGGAACCCTGTTTACAACTTTCACTTGCACTGATAGCAAGATATTTTCTCTATTTTTATTATCTTTATTTGTATTATTATCATCTTTCTTTATTATCTTCTGAGTAAATGCATTTCAATTCTTTATATACTTCTATCTCTTAATCTTCAGCAAAAGAGTTTTGAATCACGTTGGTTCTCTCGCGAGAAGTGAATCACACTTTCTCTGTGTTGAAAGGCATGTGATTGGCTGTTCACTACTGATGTCACACTTTCATGTGCATGCGCTCGCCTCCACAAACTCAGGATCAAAGCCTGAGTTGACAGAGAAAGCTGATGATCAGCATCATGGTACCAACAAAGCCGGATTGGATTGGTTTGGTTTTGTCAACTCGAAACTATTCCTGTAAGTAACCTCGAGTTTGTTCAGCTACCATCATCATGGTACAGGCACCAGGTGTCCAGCTTTCTGCTTCCAGTATCCTCAAATGTGGAAATAAACGTTAACGTTTCAACAGAGTATGAACAAATCCTGCAGAAGCTGATGCATGTATTCTATTTGTTTCCTATGAACAGTGATGGACAAGGACCACATCTCCCCTGGGGAGAGGGGAGGATACGAGGACAGGTCAAGAGGTTGTGTGACAAAGACTGGCTGCTCTGCAGAGGAAATGGACAAAAACAGGAGCGCATCCTCTGAGTCCATCTCATCCACTGAGGGATTCCTGTTCCACAGCAGCTGACAGGCTGGTTGTCACAGGTCTCTCTGAAACAAGAATTCTATGGCCAAATACATCCTCCCAGACTTACGAAAGGTGGAAAAATTAAGCACGAAGGCTCAAGTTATAGTAAAACGTTCCTATTTGCAGAATATGTAGATTAATTTGTGGATTCTTGTCTTATTAAGTGGCATGATTTATATGATAAACAAATTTAATTCAGAATTTCAGAAACATAACACACATACACTGTAAAAAAAAATCAGGTCTCCAATTGAAAATTTTCTAGTGAGCGATCACATCTAAAATTTTCAGTTGGCCAAATTCAATTTCTTGAATTTTAATTTAATTAAATTGCATCAATTCACAGAAATTCAATTTGGCCAACTGAAAAATTTAGATGTGATTGCTCACTAGAAAATTTTCAATTGGAGACCTGAATTTTTTTTTTACAGTGTACATAGATCACATAAAATATGGCAAATGGAAGTTCAACAGTGCTTGCTTGAGAACTAGGGCTGGAACTTTCAATCATTAATCTATAAATTATTAATTTCTTGATTAGTCGATTAATCTAATGATTATTTTTCCTTGGTTACTCTATTTTGTTTATTTTCTAAGTTTAAACAGTTTATTTTCCTATGCCATTTAATTTGTACAGAGAGTGCAGAGCACCATTTTATTTGGTCTCTGTATAAAATGTTTTTCCACACTTTAGATCGGGACAGATATTTTTGTAATAATGGCTGATTTTCAGCATGCCCAGGAGCCACCATCAGTGGGCAACATAAACAGCGTGACGAATCGACTCATTTCACACAAACTAATTCAACTAATTGACGTAATGAAAGAACCAATGTAATTTGTTCTCCCATGTCATGCAAGCACACTTCAGATTAAACAAGAACCAATGAGGTTTGCTGTTGCGCATCAAGTACTGTTGAGCTGCCATCAACCATATTTGATGTGCTCTATGTTAGGGGTGTGATGAGACGAGACACGAGATTGGGTTCACGAGAACGAGACAAGATTTTTACATTGTATTTTTAAGAAATCCTCAATGATGAAATACATGACTAGAAAAATTGTTTCCAGGTGAATTTGTAGTGTTTTAACTAGAGGTCGAATTATAGTGGATTTTACCGATACCGATAACTAGGTTGGACTGCACTTGCCGATAACCGATTAATCGACCAATATTTTTTTCCCATGGATGCTGGACAAAAAAACATCAGTAAAACTGTGCTGAACTTTATTACTAGAAAGAGCAGTACTAATCCATGAAAATGTGCTAAATTAAAAACATATAAGAATATTAAAATGAGAAGTTCTAACAGAACAAAAAATTCTGAAAATAATTTAAAACATTAAAATATTACAGGTCAAATTTGTTTCTTTATCTATAACCTAGAAACATGCCTGAACATTTCATAGGTAACACTATGCAAGTCCCTATGCAACAAGGATGTATTAGCTTACATGAACTATAAGCATAATGCAATATACATTGAATATTGTATGTATTAATATGAGAAATACAATTTTACCTTCATGTTAGTTTAGTGCATTAACAAGGTTAACAGATAAAAATAAAAATTCAAACTCAATTTAATGTTGAAAAACTAACTACTAACCATGAACAATACTTCCACCACATTTATTAACCTTAGTTAATGTTACAAATGGAATATTATTGTAAAGTGTTACCATTTCATATAATCAAACAGCTTTTTTAGAAGGCGATTATCTAATAAAAAAAACAAGTGCGCTTCTGCTTTGTTTATATTTCTGTCGGCAGCATGACGATTAGTGATGCACCGATCATGATTTTACATGGCCGATTCGATACCGATTTTTTTCAAGAAAACTGTCCGATTTCGATACCGATTATTTTTTTTATTTTTTACACAATAAAAGAATGAAAGTATACATGAACAAGATGTTTATTTGGTATTTAACAGGCTAAATTGGCTTTTGGCTAATGAAAACAAGTCAGCAATCTGAAATTAACAGGAAATTTAATTGGAAAGGCAACAACTGCATTTTCTCCAATCCAAACAAAGATGTTACTTAAATCAGCATTTGTTTTTAAATTCAGTGTAAAGAAAAAAAGTCTTTACCAGTGAAATTCAATAAAACCAAAGTATATAATTGTTCCAAAATGTTAAATCAAATAATGTTTAGTGCAACGAAAAAAACTAAGATGCTACAGCAGGTGCTTTATAAATCAAATTAAGTCAATGTAATTTTAAGGTAAAATAAAAGGTAACACTTTAGAATAATGGTCATTAGTTAACATTAGTTAATGTATTAACTAACATGAACTAACCATGAGCAGTACATTTGTTACTGTATTTGTTCGTCTTTGTTAACGTTCGTTAATATAAATCCAGCTGTTCATGGTTTGTTCATGTTAGTTCACAGTGCATTAACTAATGTTAACAAGATTTTAATAATGCATTAGTAAATGTTGAAATTAACATTAACAAAGATTAATAAACGCTTTATAAGTGCAGTTCATTATTAGTTAATGTTAACTAATGTAGTTAACTAATGTTAACTAATGACCATTATTCTAAAGGGTTACCAAATAAAAATGATCATCCTATTAGGCTACAGAACTGATAGTATTTCATTTCAAAAGTGTATACATGTTCTTCTTTAGGCTACAAAAAGAAGTATTTCGGCTTTGTCACAAGTTAGTCTGTTTCGTTCTCATCCGATCCAACACGTGAGAAGCTGAGCTGAACAAACACTCACTATCTGCGCTTGTGCAGGGCGGAGAGGTAAGCTCGCGTAACTTCAGCTCGCACAGGAAAGCGGCTCATTCCCTTCAGCGTATCTCGTCTCTTCCCTCAGTTCTCCAGTTTCCGTTTGTAACACACAAGTGACATGTTCGCAAATGATTGCAATATAGGCGTATGTGCACGCGGGCGCACTTCCGGATAAATCGGCAGAAAAATACAGAGAAAACCGGTTCCGGTTTTTGGCCGGTCAACCGGTGCATCCCTAATGACGATATGGTTTGCTTTCTCACGTCACTGATTTTATATGTGCAACATTTGGGTCGGACTTGCGTGTGTTTTATCACAATGTTTTACCTGCTTGAGGTACTGCTAATGTTAGCGTCCTCTCAGCCTCGTCGACAAACATACACTCTGCTGTTCTTTACTTGCTAATGCAGTATCTAGTCAACAAACTAATTACTTCATAATGATTTAGCAACAAGTACTGTAGTGTTCTGTATTCATACCGTTTTGCTGTCATGTTTTAAACGCGCATCTGATGTGTCAGCTCTCGGTGCAGCATGTGCTTTCCCTGCAGCGCAGCCTCACGTGTGAATGTAAACAACACGAGGCGTTAGTGAGTTATTTGGCCTCTAGAGGCTGCTCTCGTGCTATATAATGGCGGCAGCCTCTTCTCAGAGCTCTCGTACTGTGTAATGACAGCGCACCAGTCTCAGCCGCTCCAGCAATGGACGCAACCCGGGAAAAACTATCGGTGTGGATTTTTGCCGATAACGGATTGTTCCACCAATCAGCTATCGGTGCCGATTAATCGGCAAAACCGATGAATCGGTCGACCTCTAGTTTTAACTCATCATTAGGCATGTGCCGGTATCAAATTTTTATGTTGCGATTAATTGCTGAAGCTTTTATCACGGTATGCGGTATTATCACGGTATTGAAATTTGTTGTAAAAAAAGTGTTATCATACTATAACTTCTATCATACTATAAGGTTTAATAACTTTCTTATAACAAAAATAACCAAATATTTAAATACAATAAAGCAATACATACAAATGTATAAAGTAAACAAATATTTAAAACAACAATAAAGTCTCACTAATTAATGCATTAACATCAACAAAGAGTGAATAACTACATTTTTACAGTTATTATTCTTTGATAATGTTAGTTAGAAAAGCAACTGTTAGTGTGTGTTAGCTCAGGTCCATTAAATAATACAGTTACAACTTTTGATATTAATAATGTGTTATTAAATGCTGAAATTTACATTTAACTAAGATTAATACATGTTTTAGAAGTATTTTTCATTGTCAGTTTGTTAATGAATGAACTAATGTTAAATAATGGAGCCTTATTGTAAAGTGTGTGTGACTGAATAACAATCAGAACACATTCAAACAATATCTAGGGCATGTAATTTAGTCCAGGTTAAAATATAAAATGTTTAAGTTTGAAAATGAATAGCCTTAAGTCTTTAAGTATCAAGTTGGTCGTGTGATGAGCACCGTGGCGAATACAGAAAACTTTTTGTTTATGAGGGTTACCGGGGAAACGGCTGCATTTCTGCTGTTCCGTCAGCGCCCTCTGCTGTCAGAAAGTGAATGTGCACTTCAGCGCGTCTCCTTCACGCGTTCCGCCATGTGCTCTGTTCATGCACGTTGGGTTTTGTTTACATCAGTGCGAGTTCCTCTTTGAAGTATTGTTCATTTTAAACGGTTGATGGGTAAAGTATTCTTAAAATGCATTCTAAAAATCTGAATAATATGTAAGAAATAATTATTCACGGTATTTTGAAGTGCCCACGGTAACAATATTGTGCATGTTCATTATTGCGGTATATCGTATTACTGTTTACCGGCACAAGTCTACTCATCATCTTGTAATGAATGTCTTTTCAGTTCTACTTTCTGAGTATGAATTATAATATGCAGAAAAAAAGACAACAAGCACTGTAAAGGTTTTGCCAAAAACTCAACTGACTGGCTTCTGTCCTGTATGATTGTCTCAGAACCTCAGAACTGAGCTTCTTTTGACCTCCTAACTGAACTCCATCCCACAAATTGATCATAGATATTAAGTGCAAACAATAACCATAATACCATAATCCATAAGTACTCAATATTCAAAGTGCAAATAGAGACCACATTTTTCTTCAAGCATGATACAGAGCTAAGAGATGGTTACAACGAGATTATATTGGGAAATATTCGCGTGCCTCAGGGAGCCGCTTTCAAACAGCGTTGACGTATTGAAATTGCGTTTGAATGCGCGCTCCCGTTTACTTTCAATATTCATTTCGCGATCGTGCGTACTCTGTGAATAGGGAGCGGTGTTGTTGAACGCCCATTTTAAAATAGAAGTCTGACACTTCTGCTGCGTAACGAATTCTCCACCACTGTGCAGTCCACTAACATGTAACACACACTCGTACACACTAGTGATGCACCGATCATGATTTTACATGGCCGATTCCGATACCGATTTTTTTCAAGAAAACTGGCCGATTCCGATACCGATTTCCGTTTTTTTTTTTTACGCAATAAAGTAATGAAAGTATACATGAAGAAGATGTTTATTTGGTATTTAACAGGCTAAATTGGCTTTTGGCTAATGAAAACAAGTCCGCAATCTGAAATTAACAGGAAATTTAATTGGAAATTAAAAGGCTGAAAGGTGAAATTAAAGGCAACAACTGCATATTCTGCATCCAAACAAAGATGTTACTTAAATCAGCATTTGTTTTTAAATTCAGTGTAAAGAAAAAAAGTCTTTACCAGTGAAATTCAATAAAACCAAAGTATATAATTGTTCCAAAATGTTAAATCAAATAATGTTTAGTGCAACGAAAAAAACAAAGATGCTACACAGCAGGTGCTTTTTAAATCAAATTAAGTCAATGTAATTTTAAGGTAAAATAAAAGGTAACACTTTAGAATAATGGTCATTAGTTAACATTAGTTAATGTATTAACTAACATGAACTAACTATGAGCAGTACATTTGTTCATCTTTGTTAACGTTAGTTAATATAAATCCAGCTGTTCATGGTTTGTTCTTGTTAGTTCACAGTGCATTAACTAATGTTAACAAGATTTTAATAATGCAGTTATCTCTCATTAGTAAATGTTGAAATGAACAAAGATAAATAAACGCTTTATAAGTGCAGTTCATTATTAGTTAATGTTAACTAATGTAGTTAACTAATGACCATTATTCTAAAGTGTTACCAAATATAAATTATCATCCTATAGGCTACAGAACTGATAGTATTTCATTTCTAAAATGCATGCATGTTCTTCTTTAGGCTACAAAAAGAAGTATTTCGGCTTTTTCACAAGTTAGTCTGTTTCGTTCTCATCCGATCCAACACGTGAGAATCTGAGATGAACAAACGCTCACTTTCTACACTTGTGCAGGGCGCGGAGAGGCAACTTCAGCTCGCGCAGGAAAGCGACTCTTCATTCTCTTCAGCATCTCGTCTCTTCCCTCAGTTCTCCAGTTTCCGTTTGTAACACACAAGTGACATGTTCGCGAATGATTGCAATATAGGCGTATGTGCACGCGGGCGCACTTCCGGATAAATCGGCAGAAAAATACAAAGAAACCGGCCGGTTGCCGATCGCGCGCTACAAGCAAAAACCGGCCGGTTCCGGTTTTTGGCCGGTCAACCGGTGCATCCCTAGTACACACGCTCAATGCGAGCGCTTCAATAACACTTAACACACACCTCACGCCCGGTCATGACAATATGACACGAGACAACTTTTCACCTCGACGGGAAATCGCATCAGTTTAGTCTCGCGAGATCTCGTCACCGCTACTCTATGTGCATTGAATCAATGTGTACATGTGAATAACAGCATACATTAAAATGTCTAAAAAAATATGTCTCTTCATAAGACCGCTCAATTCATATGGATTCCTTTTTTTGTCTTTATTAACTATTTGAAGTGTCAAAGTTTTGTGTGGACTTTTAATAGAGGGACAGAAGTCACTTGAATTCAATTAAAAATGTTAACTGCTAATAAGTATGGTTTTACCACACTCAGATATGCATACAATATGCATGTTACCGCCATTGTTTTAATCTATAATCAAATGCAAAATACAAAAGTACTGGATATTACTTGGCGCAGTGATTGACATCACAATGCTGAGTTTGCCTACACTGCCGTTGTGATCTTTGCGCCGTCTGGGTTGTGTTGACAGAGTTTAGCCATTTGGAGAAGAGAAAACTTCAGAATAATGTCACAGAGTTCATTCACTAGGCCGTTGTTACATATTTTGTTCAGTTGAGTACTTACAATATCCCAAATGTTTCCAACTATTTGTAAATCATGAGAAAATTGCTATTTTAACCAAGGAACCGGGACATGTGAGGAAGTCGCCTATCAATTGAGTCATATCTGCGCTACCCTCGGGTTCCGGTTTTATTTTGCAGAAACGCTTTACTCTTAAAAAAAAAAATCTGCTTTATTCTTACTGCAGTTTGGAACAAGTGTCATAGCAGCCACCGAGCGAACGCACAGAGTAACGTCAAAACATAATTTTCAACACACTTTACGCGTTACCTCATACTCATGACCGGAAAAGTGGAAGTGGCGCCCCAATAATCCCAATTATAGATTAATCGTCCTGTTTTCAGTTGATGTATGAACGGAAGATTGTAGCGTGCCCCCCATTCAATAAATCACAATAATATTTGTGCTTTTGGTGTTACTATTGATATGAAACAAAGTCATATCAAAAATACTGTTTTGGTGCTGTGGCAGCAAGAAATTAACTCTAGAGAGGAGCATTTTGCTAAATATATGCACCATATCACATATTCATTATAATTTGTAATGTTCTTTAATATTTAATGAATGTATTAATAAATCTGGCAAGTTTTTATGACAGCCACCATTTAAATGTTTACATTTAAAAAAACTAATTGGAGTAGAAATATGATTATGTAATTGTAAAATTTATATTATAACTTTATTATTTATGTAATTTATTTATGTAATTTAAGTGTTTGTATACAATTTTTTTTTACCTTCAATATTATAGTAGGCTAATGTAGTCTAGTGGGCTACAACTGACTCAGATAGTTTACAGCATAGTTAAGAGATTTGTTTTCCTTGAGAAAATATGCCATGTACTGTACTATAAGGATTATTAGGAACACCTGTTCAATTTCTCATTAATGCAATTATCTAATCAACCAATTAGGGATGGGCGATATGGACTTATAAATGTATCCCGATATTTTCTAGTATTTATTGCGATAACGATATCAATGACGATAAATGTAGTATCATTTCCCATGTTTTTGGATACAAGTGAAAGCTGCATGCATTCTTGCGAGTTTCAGAAAAACAAACAATGATCTAAAGTAAAACGTACATGTCATCAAATAGGCTCCTATAATACATAAAAAAATAATAAAAAATAAATAAAAAAAATGTGTATATATATATAATTAATTATTTTTTTTATGTGAAATTCCTCACCAGCCTTTTCAGTAATGGAAAAGTTGCAGATATAATTGTCTTCTGTAAAAGTGCAGGTAATGTTTAAGTAGTGCAACTGTGCTAAAAAACATCACACAATACAAACAATAATAATTTTGAAATCAATGACAAGTTTTAAATGTAAACCGATTCGGTATTTATTCATACATGGTGCAAACAGTGGTAAAAATAGCAGAGATAGCAAAAGTAATTATCACAAAAATGTCTTCAAATTACAAAAAAGTTTAAAACAATGATTTAATGATAGAACTTCAGTAATTTGAGTTAAGATAATAATACCACGAATTCTTCTACTAATAAAAATAAACTGCACTAAGGAATAATGAGCTTCTGGGTTCATGAATATTAATCATGTTGTCAGCGCTCATTCTAACTGATTTGCTGAAATCAAAACAGGCACAGTAATAGGTGCATGCCAGCCAATGAGATTCCCGTTTGTGCATTCGTTTCTTCCTGTTCATGAAAGGCTGAATAATTCCAAATAAACGCCATTATTTTACAGGAAAATACAACAAAGGATATTGTTTACATGTAGCACGTCAATTCTGTGTTGTGTAAGACTCTCTCGCTCTCTCTTTGAGTGTGTGTGAAACACTGAGCGCTCTCAGTCGCGCCTCACACTAGTGTTTAATGTGCGTCAAATACACTGCGCATTCATTGAGATGAACTGAAATAGTTTGCTTTACCGATCGATTGACACAGAGCTAATCTCTTAAGCGCTCAGTCCAAGTGCTCAGCGAGTGAAAATACATCTGTATGGTTCAGATTGCCCTCAGGTGCCCCTCGTTTAGCTATGAAATCTTCCGCAGCTTCCGCTATAGTTGTTTTCGCTCTACACGTGAGATGCGGATTCAGTGCCGCCGCTCCCATTGCGCGGCGCGTAGGACACCGAGTGCTGCGGGGGCACCACAAGAAAATTCTCTCTCCAACCCCCGTTCAGCCATACAAAGTTACGAACGCAGCCACCGCGGCCATCATAGAGTAATAACGGCCAGCGGCGGCACTATGCGGATGGGTCGCGCCATCAACTAGGCTTTATCGTTATTATCGCGGGAAGACAAATTCTTATCGTGGGGAGAATTTTTACCGGTATATCGCACACGATAACATATCGCCCATCCCTACAACCAATCATATGGCAGTTGCTTCAATGCATTTAGGGGTGTGGTCCTGGTCAAGACAATCTCCTGAACTCCAAACTGAATGTCAGAATGGGAAAAAAAGGTGATTTAAGCAATTTTGAGCATGTCATGGTTGTTGGTGCCAGACGGGCCGGTCTGAGTATTTCACAATCTGCTCAGTTACTGGGATTTTCACGCACAACCATTTCTAGGGTTTACAAAGAATGGTGTGAAAAGGGAAAAACCTCCAGTATGCGGCCGTCCTGTGGGCGAAATTGCCTTGTTGATGCTAGAGGTCAGAGGAGAATGGGCCGACTGATTCAAGCTGATAGAAGAGCAACTTTGACTGAAATAACCAAGGTATGTCGCAAAGCATTTGTGAAGCCACAACACGCACAACCTTGATGCGGATGGGCTACAACAGCAGAAGACCCCACCGGGTACCACTCATCTCCACTACAAATAGAAAAAAGAGGCTACAATTTGCACGAGCTCACCAAAATTGGACAGTTGAAGACTGGAAAAATGTTGCCTGGTCTGATGAGTGGATTTTTGTTGAGACATTCAGATGGTAGAGTCAGAATTTGGCGTAAACAGAATGAGAACATGGATCCATCATGCCTTGTTACCACTGTGCAGGCTGGTGGTGGTGGTGTAATGGTGTGGGGGATGTTTTCTTGGCACACTTTAGGCCCCTTAGTGCCAATTGGGCATTGTTTAAATGCCACGGCCTACCTGAGCATTGCTTCTGACCATGTCCATCCCAGGGTTCCCACTCTTTCATGAACACCAGATTCAAGGACTTTCAAGGACTTTTTTAAGCACTTTTTATTTGATATCAAGCACAATAAATACAATAAAGGTGGGTGTGTTACTGCTAATATATCAAATACCTACTGTACCTGTGTCTATCATTAATGCAGTAACACTAAGGCATATACTGCCAACTAAAATACAATTTCCAATGAGGAAAAATTTCCAATTTTACAAAATCCAATGAGGAAAGAGGCTGGTGTACAAGAGCGAGCTTTAACGAGAGATGCAGTTTGCAGCTCTCTTATTCTTGTTTTTAACATTTATTTCACACTAATTTTAGTTTTCTTTTTTATAAATCATTACTTAATTAAAACATCAAAATATAGAGATAATATTGTATACATGAATTTTCCAATTAAATGAAAAGATATGGACAAGTTAATTGTTAGGCATTACAAATATGCTAAATTATTTATTAAATTACCTGTACCTTTTTAAAAATCAATTTGAAGGCTTTTAAGACCTGCACATATATTATATTTAACATATATAATTGCTGCCGTAATAATGGCCCATTTGATATGTTTACATGCTTTTCTTCTTTTTATTTTTTGAGCGGTGATGAAATATTGCTCTTGTAAATACTTGCCAGCATTTCAGTAATGAAAGTCTAGATCTTTAAAATGCATCCAAATTACAGCAAAGCGCAACCGTACGGTGGCCTGCAGTGGTCAAAAAGAATATAAACAGTGCATTTTGAAGTGATCTCATCTTGAAAACACAGATGTGGATTCGGACGGCAATTAAATGACCACACGACCTTGGTGTTTGTCTAAAAACAGTAGGTAATTCGGCCGGGGATTTTTACGCGGGTAGTGGGAGAAAAACACTGACATTCTGGATTCGGGCAGCAATAAAATCACAGACTAGCCCCTGTCAATGATGAAAATACCTTACGACCCCACGAGAAACAATTGCCCTCCGAATAGGGTTTTTGACAGTAGATGGCGCTTATGGAACAGCAGAAATATATTGAAACAGCTTCCTCCCGTAATGCTGTTTTGTTCTGGCTTTGGCAGCGCATGAAGGCCAATTTTTGTAATAGCACCATGCTACTCTAACAAAATGCAGTTCATGCTTAATTCAAGCACTTTCAAGGACCTATGTTTGTTTTCAAGTACTTTCCAGGCCTTGAATCCATGTGTCTGAAATTCAAGAACTTTCAAGTACTTTCAAGAAGCGTGGGAACCCTGCCATCCCTTTATGACCACCATGTACCCATCCTCTGATGGCTACTTCCAGCAGGATAATGCACCAGGTCACAAAGCTCGAATCATTTCAAATTGGTTTCTTGAACATGGCAATGAGTTCACTGTACTAAAATGGCCCCCACAGTCACCAGATCTCAACCCAATAGAGCATCTTTGGGATGTGGTGGAACGGGAGCTTCGTGCCCTGGATGTGCATCCCACAAATCTCCATCAACTGCAAGATGCTATCCTATCAATATGGGCCAAAATTTCTAAAGAATGCTTTCAGCACCTTGTTGAACCAATGCCACGTAGAATTAAGGCAGTTCTGAAGGCGAAAGGGGGTCAAACACAGTATTAGTATGGTGTTCCTAATAATCCTTTAGGTGAGTGTATATCCAAAATAATCTTATTGAATCAAATCGGAATCTAAATCGAATAAATATGCAAGCTTGTGAATCGAAATCGAATCAAATTGTGAAATTTGTCAATACCAGGCCTAATAATCACATTATGAGGGTGCATGTAAACGCACTGATTGTCATCATCAAATATCAGTGTTAGCCACACATAGATTAATTTGTGGCGGTGCGCCACAGAAACAACACCGGCCGCCACACATTGCGTGTCATTATTCATTAACTTTTTAACGCTATTTAAAACACGCAGCGTGTTTGTTCATTTCCTTTCCCCGCTCTCCCTCCATCTCTCTGTTACTCATGCGTCTCTCTCGCTCTCTCTCTCAAACCTGCTTTTGATATTAAAGTCTAAGCTTTTAAAATTTAATACGAAATGCAAACAATAAATAGCGTTTTGGCGCTAATGTGTAACAGTTAAAGCCAGAGGCGTTGAAAAACAGCGACCTGCTCTCATCTCCCGGCGCGCGCGCGGTCACGTGGTTCACGGAGCGCTCAATGTTATAAACAAACCCGCGCTGTCAATACATTTGAATGGCTTAAGCCGCGGATACACAACAGTTTCACTGTACAGGTGTTTGCAGCAGGTTTTGGTACAGTACAGCATAGTGTGCATTGATTATTACATCAACCACATACAGGATCATTTTATTATGGAGAGTGATGATAGACCCAACATTGTTACATTAAAGTCCTCGTGAAATCAAAATTGATCATATTTACTTTGTTAGCGCAAATTGCTAGTTTTGTGGTGAACAATCCATCCGAGCAAGTCAATCCGCATCAAAAAATTATTTGGCTTCGTAATCTTTAATCAAAATCTGAAAATGCTCCTCCCCTCTACATTGGTAGGCCTTTTTTGATGACGTCTGTTTGACGGCTTGGGCTTCGACACCGACATGCCATCATTAAACCAGGGTTTTTCCTACATTGAACATTTTTTGGCGGCCGCCAAAACAAATGTTTGTCCTGCCAAAGCCTTATTTGATGAGTTATTGTGATTTATGAGTGATGTAGACTGCTGCGCTTGGGTTAACTGAGTGTCAGAGAGAACGATCAGAGCTCCTCCCTCGCACTCTCTCGGTCTTCAAAATAAGCATTCTTAGCTTTCTAATATTTCACATATTACGTTAATCAAAATCGAAAGTTCGGAAGAACGAATCCACGTTGCACGTGGCGCTATCAGACGATGTTTTCCTTTAATTACTGCTGGGTGTGAAATGCGCTCAAAAAACATTGACTCTTCTCTGACCAGCTGACATAAAGCATACTTTCAATAAACGGGAAAGAAATCCTATTCGGTTATGAAGTGTTTTCTGTGTGTTGACAAATCTTTCGCGATGTTCTAACAGACGGGATTCACACACAACGCGTCTGCTAATGTCCGATTCGCCACCTAATGACTATTTTGAACCAAATCATTTTAACGACGGGTTAGAACAACTGATCTGTCCAACACTGAACTCACCAATCAGTTTAATCATTTACTCTTAACACATCTGAAGTGAGAACACAAGTGTGCTTACACAATTTAGCAAGAGTGGGTGTAAGAGTTCGTTTGAATTATCCACAGTCTTTCAGCTTATTTATGTTCACAATGTGTAGTAAAATAAATAGCCTAAATCAGTTTAGACTGGAGTGAGGTAAACCCAGAACAAAGATGTTGTTAGTTAGCTGATCATTTTATGAAATTGTATATGGCAGAAAATTAGGCTATTTGTTCATTTTTTAATACTACTTTTTAATATTGATATGATTATATACCAAAACAATTATCAGTAAATAGTGTAAAAATGAGGAACAAAAACAAACATCAAGGTATCCCAAAGTATATTATAGTAAAATTACTCTAGTAAATACTATAGTGTTTTTGAACCATACTATAGTAAGTACTACAGTAAATTGTAGTATATTGTAGTATTTACTACACTTTGTTAATTTACTGTAGTATATTTACTATAATATACTATAGTATTTTTTCATGTGGGATCAAAATAAGATAAGCAAAAGTTACAAACTTTCTTTGAATTTATTTAAAATGTATTGTCAGTATTGCGCTTGCAGATAACGTGGGTAGGGTACTTTTTTACGGTGCGTGCGTGTGTGTGTGTGTGTGTGTATGGATGACCATGTCTGTCAGCCACCACCGAAGACCATTTTTGACCCAGGAAAAACCCTGTAAACACGCCCATCCAACTGATAGTCTGCTGCCCGCGAGCTAATAAACAGAGATGGCGAGGAGGTGCGTTTTCTGAATGAAACGCCTACGTTTCTATATCCAATCAGTTCACAGGGAGGAAAAAACAAACCACGCCCTCTGTTCTGCTCATTTAGTATTCCGTTTCTCTCGGAAATACGTCAAATCACTGAAATAAAGTCGGTTGCAACTTCCGGTTCACTGGGACTTTAATGTCAATGTTTTTCTTGTATTTAGCCCTCATTGCTTACTAATTGTTCACATCATACTCATTGATGGCCAAATGTGACCATACACCTTAACTATTTTTCAATTAAATAGCCTATATGTTCTATATTTTAGTTTAAA
This sequence comes from Gobio occitaniae, assembly GCA_033150135.1. Classification (NCBI taxonomy): domain Eukaryota; kingdom Metazoa; phylum Chordata; class Actinopteri; order Cypriniformes; family Gobionidae; genus Gobio; species Gobio occitaniae. The sequence continues at coordinate 144,041 of JARQWZ010002654.1, read as the reverse complement.
AATATTTATTGAATATTTTGAGGATATCTTTTGGTACTAAATAGGCCTACTATTTGTGCAATAATTGAGGTCCATTAATGACCACTTAAAATATTTTGTATTATTTATATTACAATTAGTGTAGTAATTAAGGTTAAAATAGAGAATTCCAATGCAAAGAGGCCTGTATGGCTCTTTAATAAATATACAGTACTAATAAATAATATGTATATATTTGCTCAAAGTATTGCAGATCATATCTTCTTACTTATTTTTAGGTTTTGCATTTGAATAAATATTTATACATGATCAAACACTAGATTTCTTTAAATGTGAAATTTTAAAAAGTTAATAACTTACATCCTAATATTTTGAATAATACTTATATAAAGCACACAAAAGTGAATATTATTTGAATGTGAGCAAATATAATTTAAGAAAAGTTTAAAATAGTTACTTATTTTTCCTTATATGTACAGTAGGCTATATAAATATGAATTGACACTGAATCAAGATCGAAATCGATATTTGTGGCAATCACTGAACCCATCCCCTCCACCTGCCCCATGCCCCCGCCCGCCACCACAAATTGGTTTCTAATCTGTGGGAAACACTGAAATATGTATGAATTTTAGCAAACATATAACCAGCGATTTGGTCGATTTCACAACCACAAGAAAAACAAGCAAAAGTGGAAGAACTAGACCCTTTAATGGTTATTTGCCTCAGGGACAATTCTGTTTAAGATGACATTTGAAAGTCATTTTAAAGAAACTAAGTTCCTGCCTAGTGAGAAACTTTTTCTGGAAAAAAAAAAAAAAAAAAATACAAGCTTTTTGTACAGAGTATTTATGAAATATAATGATGATTCTGAGGCATTACACTATACAATATGTAGGGCACTAGCGTTTTTACGTTTTAGATTTTACTGTCAATCAGAGTCAATTTTTTTTTATTCTCTCGGTTCATGACCATAAGTTAATTGGTCATTTTTTGCTGTAATATGTTCTTAGGTCACTGCATGGGCATCTGTAGAGGACACCATCATTTTGAAGTCAATTGAGCAACGAGCACTGGGACAAAGCCAATCCCTGCAACATTAAGACATACTCTGGATACATCCTGCTTCAGAAAGTCAAATGCCAGTGAAAAGTGAATGCATGCCAAGTTAAACTCTGCTAACATGGTGACCAACTGTTTGTATAATATTCAGTTATGCCAAAATTGTTGTCACGTTATTTTGTTGCCAAATACAGTTAAATGTCAAAATGTCATTTGACCAACACAGATACTGAAATGGTAATGCGCAACAATTCGGAATTATGGCCATATAAGCTGCCTGTTAAAAAGTGCATACTTCAATTACATTGCTAATAACACAGTTCAACATGTTGAGTTAATTCAGATCATCTAAATGGTAGCACATCTAATTTGTAAGCTAGCTGCAGTTTGCTGTATTTACTACTTGAGCGCACAACCAAAGATAAGATGCTAACTATAGGTTCTTTCACACTTTTTGTGTGGGCTGGAGCATGATAGTATAATACTCACATATACAATACATACAATACAATACATAGTGCGCGAGCGCAGGTGAGACCTGAACAGCACACTTTGTGTTTAAACTAAACTCATTTAAGTCTTGCCAATTTAAATATTCATGAGCAAGACGCGAAAGAGAACTTGAACACACTGAGAGGAGATTTGTGTGTGTAGTGTGCACTCATCTGAAGCTGCGCACAAGGCACGTCGCAAATAGCAAGGAAATATTGAGTTGTGTTTATTCAAGTCTTGAGCTTGAATGGACAAATTTACACCAAAAATATGTCAACATGCCTGTCTTGGTGAGTAATCCTAGCAAACATAGTAGGTTATGTCTTAAGTAAAAAGAAAACAGGCGATAAAGACGTGTGTTCATGTGTAACAGTATGTACTGGTGTGCATTATTTAGGGCTGTACGATTAATCGAAAAATAATCTGTTATTTCGGTTTTCACGTGACTCCGCCCCATCAGTCACATCAAGTGCAGTTTTTCAAGAGAGATGCAGGAGCGGTTATCTTTGTTTATAGATGCCCAGAATCACTATAGTAACTGCATGTTTTACACAATTTATACAGGTCAGTTAATTGCTATTCTTATAGCCTATGTCCTGCCACACACACAGCGCCGCGCAAGCCCCGAAGCCAGATCGTTTTCACTTTCGTGCTCATAAAGTTTGTCAAGTACATGCGTTTAAAGGCTTGCCAGTTTCAACATTTAAAGCGATTGTGCACTATTCAAAAACAACAATACGGAAAACGTATCCGTTCAGTGCTCAGCTTTTTTCTGACACAGAGAGCCGAGCCGTGTCGCGTCTCTGACAACGCGCGTGCCCTGAAGGCAGACCTCTTTCACCTGCGTCCTCACAAAGCTTGTCATTTGTATGTGTTTTAAGCCCTGCCAGTTTGAACATTAAAGCGAGTTTTGACCATCAGATGTGTATTATGTTGAACTAATGCCTGATATATTGTGACAAACGAACACTCAGACAGAAGCTTGCACATCACGTGAAGATCGCGCGCAGAGAGGAGCGCAGAAACGCAGTGTCAACGCTGTCCTGTGACTAAAGTAAAGTCACTAAAGTAGCTTAGAAACTCAACCGTTATGGGCATATATTTTAATACCTTTGAAGTAAGTACAAACCACAGCTTCATAATGAATAGAAACGGTATGAGTAATTCACACACACCATCACTCTCTCATTAATGCATTCAAATAAATGTAATGTAGGACTACTGTGCTAATTTACCTGTAGGCTATCTGATGTACAACAAACAGAAATCTGCACCATAGACAATAACTGCTGAAAGAGAACCGTTTCCTTCAAGTATTTTAAAATCACAAAGAAATGCACTTTTTCATGAGAAATTTTTTTTACACCTTTAATAGTAGATAATATTTACAGTACAAACATTATCAGTGAACTTACTCAAAAACCTTATGAGGGCAAAAAATGAAAATGAATGAATAAATAAAAAATGTTCAATTAATCTATTATTTTTGGTCAAATTGCTACAGCCCTAGCATTATTTCATAAAGGGACAGAAGCCTATTCCTGCTGTCTGTGTTTTTTAACTTTCACTACTGAATAGCTTGTGTAACTTCAATAATGATTCATCTTTATTTATTTATACAGTGAAGATTATAATATGCAATGCTATTTTATATTTGATTACTTTATTTAATTTCTGTACCTGGAAAACCTGAAAAGCACTGTTTATTTTATATGCATCTTTTCTCTATTGTATGTATTTGTGCTATTGCTTGTAGTTTGATTATTTATTCTTATTTTGTTTATTTTTATTTGACAACTGTCCTAATTACCTTGAACATAGCACATGCCGAACCGTACCGAAACCGTGACCCTAAACCGAAACCTTGTGCAGCACAAGTCCTGAAAAGTGAAGAAAAAGTACCTTGATCGGCCCCAGGTGGTTGGTCCTCTCCGTGTAATGTAATGCAACGTGGGACACACTAAACAACTTACACTTCAAAAAAAAAATGTTCCCCCCAAAGATGGTCTCTGTCATTTTAGGTAGTTTTTATCACTAATGTAAGTTCAAGGGTTCGTTTTTTTAAATAAGATTAATGACGGTCATAAGGAAAGAAATGCCACAGAATAGAATATTGTTTAAATAAAAAAAATGCATAGAGCTGCTTGTTTTATTTGTTGTTTGTTGATTTTCAAATGTAAAACTTGTTGAAATGTTTTCAGTGTGCGTATCTGTTCTTTTTGAACACTTTAATCTCATTTTAACAAAACCGTGATAATATTGATAATGGTGATAATTTTGGTCACTATAATCGTAATATGAAATTTTCATACTGTCCCATCCCTCAAAAAAAAAAAAAAATAATAATATTATATATATATATATATATATATATTACAGTGTCTTTGGTTTTTACGGAAATCATGGGTTGCACGGATATGACGTTATTGACAGGTGACTCAAGGACACGGCCCATAACATGGTTAAAATAGCTGATTTACATATTGTGCCTTTAAGTACAGACACCAATTGAACATGACACCTGCTGAATGACAGCACTCAAAATTACAAAAGTGTAGACCAAAAGGATAAAAAGAATTTGCTTGTTTTTCATCTTACTCCTGAGGGAAACTCTTGAGTGACCTAAAAATCAACCTCTCCCAATGGTTGGTTCATCTAAAATGTATGTTATTATTTGTTGTTGGTGATTGCTTTATGCTTCCTATGTTTTAAGCCAAATAAAACTAAGCTAACCAAGCCACGATTATTATGTAGGCAGTGGATGTGTGGGCTTATGTACCATGAGCCTGCCTTGCCGCCCTGCACATCTTAATTTAGCCATATTTACAGTACAGCATTATCTGGACGCTGTGACAAACCAAAACTGTGCATTGTGCATAGAAAAAAGAAAGAGGAACTAACCACACAATCTTAAAAAATACATCAAATAAAATAATAAAAAACACATTCAGACAAAATGTGCTTTAGCATAAAGCCATCCAGCACCTAAAAACGTTTGGACTTTCTTTTTCATACAAAAATGTACTGATGTCAGAACACATAACGCTCATATTAAAGATAAGTCTACCCAGACACTGCAGATCCTAATAATTCAAACAAGTCCAAAAAAGGCCTGAACATCCAAGGCATAATACACAAGCTTTATTTTTAGCCAATTTGTTCTGCCCCGTCCTAAACTCTAGAAAAATGAATGCATAAATGGGAAGAGGCATAAAATGTTTACAATAGGCCTTACACGTGGAGGGTCACATGACAGAGGTGATAAGCCATAAATGAAGATGCAAAACTGCTGATGTCTGAACTGACAGTTGGCTCAGTAATGTGGACTTTTAACTTACAGATGTAGTGCAAAAATTCCCAATGTAAACAGATCAAAAAGCAGACTTTTAGGACACCTGGTGATTTGCACAGTTCAAAAAACGTCTAAAAAAGTCAGCAAATGTTATGCCACGCAAGCTCATTTTTCACCAAACGAACCAGCAAAACTACCCTCACACCCTCTCGCATAAGTAATGACATGGTGACCTTGACAATACAACAAAAAAAAAACACAAAAATAACCTGTTGGACTGATTTGGGTTGATGATAGGCTATCATAGATAATGCATTTACATTATACTGGACCACATTGACTGAATGGCTAGCAATTTAATTTAAAGCACACACTTCAAGTTTTAAGTGATAAAATGACACTTACGTTTTGTGGCATTGATGAGATTCTTTCCATCTTTATACAGCTCTTTGATAAATCTGCTGGTTTTGTCCAGCTCTGCTTCATGAGCTTTGATTTTCTCCCTGAAAGCAGGACTGTCCAGGTAACACTCACTGAACTCCAACGGGTGTAAACCCATTTTTACTGGATTCAGCTAGTTTACGGACTAGCTAGCGTTTAAATCCCGTTAGAAAGCGACCAGCGAATGAATAAAACCTGGTCAAATGGAGAAACAAAATGAAAAATGAACACGAAGCTGTACTAAAAACGATCTACTAACGCGTCCTCGTATATTTTAGTAAGACCCAAACGTGTCGGGACTTTTTTTTTGGTAATAAAACTCTGTCCAAGTCGCACAAGTAAACTTGTTCCAATGTGTATAAACTATGTCACAGGGTTAAACTCTCGCAAGGTAAGATAAACAGTTATGCGCTACACGGATATCTGTTAAAATAAAGGTAATAATGTCCAGTCAGGTTTTTGGTCCGCGAATGACAGTCGAGTGCGAGTCTCCTCCCGCCTCGTGCAAGAGTCGACTCTCAGGGCTTTTTCTGGCTCACGTCATCACGCTCGGCTCTCTGGAAAACAGGGATATTTCGGGGAATACTGTATCGCGGGGAGTGTTGTTGTGGACATTTAAATATGTTCCAGGTGTATAAATCATTCAGCATAGGTATTAGATTTTTTGTTCATCAAAAAAATTCTACATTAATACGATAATACTAATGGGCTGGTCAGAGTCAGTAAATCTTATGTGGAACTCGAAAATAGCGGATGTTGTTTCCGCCCGCTTGATTGTACTGAACGGACCTGCAGTACAGGAGCAGAGCTTCTCTTTAATCTGGAGATAGAAAAAATATAAAAATATGTTTAAATCGCAGTTTGGGGTTTAATTACAGCGATAGACTGGAGTCGCAGAGACACTGATAAATATACATCCCCGTGATCTCAACTAGCAAACCTGAAGCAGGTAAATAGAATCATAAATCAGCTTTAACCTTTTCAATCCAGATTTTGGAAACGTTACAAATAATGCTGTAAAAATGTTAAATTAATTATTAATGTATGCATATTAAATTGCAAAATGCTTATGTATGTGGGGGGAAATGATAATATGCAATGATGTTATTCTGATATATGAAAATCCTTTCTCTTGTCACCACATCACATTTGCTACATCTACTAAATCTACACATTTTTGGAATTAACAGATTTTTCAGATTAAATATTAATAATTAACACTGCTTAAGAATTAGTAATATCATATTATATTGCATTGTTATATTATTGTATTACACTACATTACAACATGTTATGTTATATTGTATTATTATATTATATGATTATTATATTATCACATGAGTAAATATCGATACTAGCTTCAGCCATCCAGTATAATCATATCAACTGAAACTGGACAAACACAAACGTGTTACATTTTACAATAAAACGTTTGTATATTTATATTTGACGATGGATGGCTTATATTGAATTTATGTATTTTTATTTGTGTCTATTTTTCAGGTTTTTCAGCTTTAGCAAGTGATACATTATTAGCTCTGCCATTCACAGAAAAGATGCCTAATGCCACTACAAGACCAAAGAGGACGAGGCGTCATAGACGAACTCAGAGAGAAGATGCTGCGAGAAATGAGCTGGTGTCTAGATCATTGGAAAGTGCTCAGCAGTGTCTGTTCAGTCAGGACTATGGCACTGCTTTTGTTCACTATCTTTTGGCTCTAAACCTTGCCCCAGCTCTAAGAGACTTTGCAAATGTAAGGTTGATTTAAAAAAAAAAAATCGTCTTCCATGTTTTATTTTTTTATTATTATTCAGGCTTCAGAACCTCTTTTGCAAAATCTGTAAATGTGTTTTGTATTTACAGGAGTCCTTTAGATTCACTCTGTTCAAATGGGCTGAGGAGCTGGACTCTCTTGGACGCATCCAGGACCTTTTTGATTGCTATGAACAAGCAATGGAATTGTTTCCAGCAGATGAGGTTATAGTGAACAGCATGGGAGAGCATCTCTTCAGGTTATTTATTAGTCGTTTTTTGTAAACTAAGAAAATTCACGTTCATCGCACCAAGATTATGTAATTATGTCTTACACACACTACCGTTCTAAAATATAGGGTTTGTACTATATTTGATCACTTTAAAAAGAGGACTCTTATTCTCACCAAGGCTTTTCATTTATTTGATGAAAAATAGGCCTACACTAAAACAATAATGTTGTGAAATAACATTACAATTTAAAATAACTATTTTCTATTTTAATATATTTTAAACTGTGATGGCAAAGCTGAATTTTCAACAGTCATTTATCCAGTCTTCAGTGTCACATGATCCTTCAGAAATCATTCTAGGTAACACTTTATTTTAAGGTGACGTAGTTGCATGTTACTGGATATACTTACTGTAGTAATAACAGTAAATTATGCAGAATTCCAAGTAATTAACTCTAAACCAAACCCTAACTCTATAGTAAGTACATGTACTTAATTAATATTACTCCGTAATTATTTATATTTATAGCTATATCACCTTAAAATAAAGTGTAACCTCATTCTAATATGCTAATTTAGTGCTCTAGAAACATTATTTTTATAAATGTTGAAACCAGTTGTGCCGCTTAATATTTTTGGAAACCGAGATACTTTTTTCCTCAGGCTTCTTTTTTAATAGAAATTAAATTTAGTGTATATAAATAGAAATGTAGTTAATTTATTTGGAATATATATATTTTGCATATGCATACACGTATACATACATGCATATATATTGTAACAATGCATTTTGATGCATCCTTAAGGAATACAAATATTTATTTAAAAAAATAAAATAAAATAAAAAACAGACTGACCCCAAACATTTGAATGGTGGACCTGTACTGTATGTGTTGTTAATTTAAAAACATAATCAATAAAACATAGTCAATTTTTGAATTGGTTTCTTTTGTTTCAGAATGGGATTTCGGGATGAGGCTGCTGGCCATTTTTACAAAGCCCTTAAACTCCGACCAGACTTCCCAGAGGCGAAGGAGAACTTCTACCGTGTTGCAAACTGGTTGGTGGAACGTTGGCACTTCTTAATGCTCAACGACCATGGGAGGAACCACAAGTACCAGTTGGCTATTAAGAAAGCTGTTGAGGGAGGATGCAGCTCTGTTCTGGACATCGGAACTGGCACTGGCATCCTCGGGTGTGATTTTTCAGAAACTTTTACATAACATTGTTATATAACAAATGTCTGCTGCAACTGATATACAACTGTGAGTGTGGTTTGATACTGTTCGGTTGGTATGTTAGAATGTGTGCAAAGATGGCAGGCGCTGCTGAGGTCTATGCCTGTGAGCTGTCAAAGACAATGTATGAGCTGGCATGCGAGGTGCTCTCAGCCAATGGGATGGCAGATAGCATCAAGATCGTTCACCTAAAGTCTCTGGACATGGAAATTCCAAAAGACATTCCAAATAGGTAAAAAATCTCTTTATACAGTTAACAAGATCCATATTGAAATGTTTTTAAACTGGGAAAATAACATCTGTGGTTTCTTTTGCGAGCATAAATCCCATAAGTTTTACACTATCGTTTAAAAAGTTTGGGACCCCAGTAAGATTTTTAAACGTTTTTGAAAGAAGTCTCTTATGCTCACTAAGGCTGCATTTATTTGATCAAAAATACAGTAAAGTAGTAATATTGTGAAAAACCATTACAATTTAAAACAACAACAATTTTAAAATGTTATTTATTCCTGTAATGCAACCCTTCAGAAATCATTCTAATATGTTGATTTGTTGCTCAAGAAACGTTTCTTCTCAGTGTCAGTGTTCAAAACAGTTTTTCTTAATCCTTAATTTTCAGGATTTTTTGATGACAAGAATGTTTTTTACAATTTAATGTGAAAAAAAAAGAAAATCATTCTGACCCAAACTTTTGAATGGTAGTGTTTAACTTTTAGTAAATTATAAATTAAATACTAAAAATGTCATGTATTTTTTGTAAAAATATTGCATTCACGAAAGCAAATTCTGACCTACTTAAGTGAATAAAAAAAGGGCTGCAGAGTGCATTGCATTTTTGTTTTTCATATAAACAGTTCACTGTGGTACCCGTTTACAATAACAAGTGTTTTGACCTGTATTATGTTCCTTTCCTTAGAGTATCTCTGGTTGTAACAGAGACAGTAGATGCAGGGCTGTTTGGTGAGGGCATCATTGAGAGTCTGATCCATGCATGGAAGCACCTACTGTTACCTCCACCTGTAAGTCACTTTCTGAACGATTTTTCTATATGTATGCAGTATTGATTGTTCTGAACCTACAGTGAGGTCACATGATGCCACAAACTAAACTCTGATTATGGTGTAATCCTTTTATACAAATTACTTTATCCTGTCTGATCCTATGTTTATCCGGCCGTGGTCAGTGACTAAGATTTTTGACTCTGTCTCTCTTAATAGCAATCTTGGCAAAAAAAAAAGTCATACTTTGCCGTCTTAGAACCAGATCCTTTTTTCTAAATCCTTACATTAAATATGTTAAGCTTTTTCAGTATCATTATCAGAGAGTAGCCTCATGTTATATTCATATTTAGCCAATAGGGACACCTTGTGGCTATCCGAGATACACACATTTGTTCAACAATAAGGATTTCTTCCACTGGTCTGAAAATGTATACATTTTTTGTATTATATTTTGTCTTTATTAATAATGGTTAAAAAGTATATTTATATATAGTAGTTATACATTCATAGACTTTGGATTTAAAAGAAAAATATTAGTTAGTCATAATTTCCAACTAATTATTAAATCGTCTTAACAGAACTTTCGAGAACCCTTGTCCAATCCCTCGCAAACGGGCCGTGTAATACCTGCCGGTGCAACTGTGTTTGGAGTCGCTGTGCAGTGCCATGAGATCCGCAGACACCACAGGTGAGAAACCAAAGCTGCTTATGCACGAGTGACGCATTGTGAATGTCAAAGTTTATATTAAATTTCTCTTTAAACAGGTAAAAATATAAGCAATTATCAAAGAAGCAGGCGTAAGTGTAATCTTAAAACGAATACAGTGAACATTCAGTGACTGAATTACTAAAAGCATTGCACATCTTAACCATCCAATCAACCCTCTGCAGGCTGTGCGTGTCTTCATTGGGAGGCTTGGATCTGTCTGTAGTAGGACAGATCTATAGTCCTGTTAGTTGTTCGGCTGATACTGAGGACAGCACAGAGCCCTACACCACTGAAAGACTGAGCCGCCTGCGTGGAGGATACATTCAGCTTACACAGCCTTTCACAGCTCTGGACATAGACTTCAATAATGTGCAGGTATTAAACTCAGTCAACATATAGAGCCATGTATTTTGATAATAAAACAAGTCTCAAACAGGTCACAATGTTGTTGTAAGAAATTAATACTTTTAAGTGACAGTAGCAACAATTACAATGTCATAAAATATTTCTATTTCAAATAAATGCTGTAATTTTACACTTTCTATTCACTAAATAAACCTGAAATGGTTTGCAAAAAATATTAAGCACCACAACGGTTTTCAACATTGATTATAATAATAATAATTAAAAAGATTGAGGAGCAAATCAGCATATTATAATGATTCATATAAGGACCATGTGACTGAAGATTGGAGTAGGGATGCTGAAAATTCAGCTTTTCCATCACAGGATTAAATTACATTTTAAAACACATTCAAATAGAAAACAGTACTACTTTAAACTGTATTTTTGATCAAATAAATGTAACCTGGGTGAGCCAAAGAGACTTGACAAAAACATGTAACATTTAAAAATCTCACCTGTAGTGCAACTGCAACATACTGTGAACATGGGGCAAATGGTAGAGAAATGACACGACTAAAACACATATAGTGACATGAGCATAGTAAGAGGTCCTAAACATTCTCTGTGTTGCAGGAGCTAGAGGGTCTTTGCTCTAGAGAGGTGATGCTGATGCGGCTGTGTGTGACGCGGGAGGGTATTCTTGATGCTCTGGCAGTATGGTTTCAGCTACACCTGGACCAGGACAACCACCTGTCCACTGGCCCACAGGAAGACACGTGCTGGGAGCAGGCCATCTATCCAGTACAGAGTCCATTCAGTAAGAGCTGCTGCCTATCAATTGAAAAATAGAGAGAGTAGGGTAAAGAGGACCATTACTCTAGAGCTGTGGTTCTGAAGCCTTTTTATAATGAATGTGCAGAATACTAAATAAAATATATATATATAAAAACAGTATATATACACCGATCAGGCATAACATTATGACAGGTGAAGTGAATAACACTAATTATCTCTTCATCACGACACCTGTTAGTGGGTGGGATATATTAGGCAACAAGTGAACATTTTGTCCTCAAACTTGATGTGTTAGAAGCTGGTAAAATGGGCAAGCATAAGGATAACAGCGAATTTGACAAGGGCCAAATTGTGATGGCTAGACGACGGGGTCAGAGCATCTCCAAAACTGCAGCTCTTGTGGGGGGATCCTGGTATATCAAAAGTGGTCCAAGGAAGGAACTGTGAAGAACCAGTGACAGGGTCATGTGCGGCCAAGGCTTATTGATGCACGTGGGGAGCGAAGGCTGGCCTGTGTGTTCTGATCAAACAGACGAGCTACTGTAGCTCAAATTGCTCAGCAAGTGAATGCTGGTTCTGATAGAAAGGTGTCAGAATACACAGTGCATCGCAGTTTGTTGGGTATGGGGCTGCATAGCCGCAGACCAGTCAGGGTGTCCATGCTGACCCCTGTCCACCGCCGAAAGCACCAACAGTGGGCATGTAAGCATCAGAACTGGACCACGGAGCAATGGAAGAAGATGGCCTGGTCTGATGAATCACGTTTTTTTTTTTTTACATCACCTGAATGGCCGGGTGCGTCACTTACCTAGGGAACACATGGCACCAGAATGCACTATGAGAAGAAGGCAAGCTGTCGGAGGCAGTGATGCTTTGGACAATGTTCTGCTGGGAAACCTTTGGTCCTGCCATCCATGTGCATTGTTGCAGACCATGTACACCCTTTCATGGAAATGGTATTTCCTGGGGGCTGTGACCTCTTTCAGCATGATAATGCGCCCTGCCACAAAGCAAAAATGGTTCAGGAATGGTTTGAGGATCACAACAACGAGTTTGAGGTGTTGACTTGGCCTCCAAATTCCCCAGATCTCAATCCAATCGAGCATCTGTGGGATGTGCTGAACAAACAAGTCCGATCCATGGAGGCCCCACCTCGCAACTTACAGGACTTAAATGATCTGCTGCTAACATCTTGGTGCCAGATAGCATGCCTTCAGGGGTCTGGTGGAGTCCATGCCTCTACGGGTCAGGGCTGTTTTGGCAGCAAAAGGGGGACCAACACAATATTAGGAAGGTGGTCATAATGTTATGCCTGATCGGTGTATATACTATCCTCTTTGAAAAATATTTAGCTCTTAAAACATCTAGCATCCTGAAATGTAATTATTCTCATTTTAATTATACTTATTTTAGTTATTTATTTGAATCTAGTTTATATCTGGGACCTTCGAATTTTGTTGTGGACAATGGATGTCCTTGGAGGACAATTAGATTGAGTAATACCGGCTTAATCAAACAGGGCTTAGATTAAGTCAATATTACATCTTAGTTCAATTAGGATATTTAAGTAGCTTTTATAAACATGCCTTAGAAAGGGAAAAAAACATTACTGCTGTGTATCTTGAGACAAAACAGTGACACTTGTTGCTTTCACTTAAAACAGCTCAAACATTTTAGTCTGGGACTAGACTTAAGCCTTGTCTGTGAAACTGGGGGTTAGTGTTTCGTCCTATTTAGTGAAGATTAAAGGTTTAGCTACGGCCATTTCTAATGTTAATAGATATTTTTAATAATAATTGGTGTGTTCGACTTGAAGTGGAGCTGCGCAGACCGATCGGTGTATGACATCAAAGTAAAAGCATGAGCAATTATGCTTTAATGTCATATGCTGATCGGTCTGCGTAGTGCCACATTAAGTCGAACACACCTAATGAACTAACTTTAATTCATGTCGCCCCTTATTATGAGTGTTGTAAATGTATTACTCTTGAGTTTGCCATGAATATAGCCTTTGATGCTGGTATGGCGTTAAATGATAGCTAGATAGAAAAAAAAAAAAAAAAGATGAGAACCTTGTACACATTCCTAGTGTATAGTACAATATAAAATAAATATATATAAAGATTTACACTGGCAGCTCAGAGCTGGACAGCAGCATTTAAGTATGAAATTGAATAAATAAATGTAAAAATAAAACATAGACGTCACTATAAAATATACATTGATTCTTATTAAAGTTAATGTATTAAAGTTTTTCAGTCAAGAGCAGTGAGTGATTTTCTCTGTCTTTTGTAGTTTTATTAACATTAAAGGGATAGTTCACTCAAAAATGAAAATTCTGTCATCGATTACTCGCGCTCAAGTTGTTTTAAACCTGAATAAAGTTCTTTCTTCTGTTGGACATAAAATATATTTTGAAGAATGTTGGAAACCAAACTGTTGCTGGTCCCCATTGTAGGGAATAATGATATGGATGTCAATGTCTACCATCAGCTGTCTAGTATTCAACTGTCTGTGTTCAACAGGAGAAATTAATACAGGTTTGGAACAACAAGAGGCAGCGTGTTCATTAGGCTGCGCTGCTGTCAATTTAAAGGGTTAGTTCACCCAAAAATAAAAATTCTGTCATTAATTACTTACCCTCATGTGTTCGACACCCGTAAGACCTCCGTTCATCTTCTGAACACAAATTAAGATATTTTAGTTAAAATCTGATGCCTCTGAAAGACCTCAATTGGCACAATGCACGGTTCTCTCTCAAGACCCGTAAAAGGTACTAAAGACGTCGTTACAAAATCCATCTCACTACAGTGGTTCTAAAATAACTTTATGAATCGGCGAGAATAGTTTTTGTGCGCAAAAAAACCCTAAATAACGACTTATATAGTGATGACGATTTCAAAACACGGCCTCATGAAGCTTCGAAGCGTTATGAATCAGTGAGTCGAATCATGATTCGGATCGCGTGTCAAACCGCCAAACTGCTGAAATTTGGCGATCCAAACTGCTGATTCGACTCGCTGATTCATAACGCTTCGCAGCTTCATGAGGCCGTGTTTTGAAATCGTCATCACTATATAAGTCGTTATTTAGGGTTTTTTTGCGCACAAAAACTATTCTCGCCGATTCATAAAGTTATTTTAGAACCACTGTAGTGAGATGGACTTTGTAACGACGTCTTTAGTACCTTTTAAGGGTCTTGAGAGTGTAAAGTGCCATTGTGCCAATGGAGGCCTTTCAGAGCCATCAGATTTCAACTAAAATATCTTCATTTGTGTTCCGAAGATGAACGGAGGTCTTACAGGTGTCGAACGACATGAGGGTAAGTAATTAATGACAGAATTTTCATTTTTGGGTGAACTAACCCTTTAAGACCTAATATATAGGCACGCGCCAATTTTACTTTCACTTTAGACATAACCGACTGTGTTTATGTAAAGCTTGTGTGTATTTGATAGTATTAGCGCAGTAAGACTACTTAGTCCAGTAATCATGTGTTTGACAGGCTTTTAGTGAGCATGCTCAGAGAAGCGCAAGTTAAAAACAGTGCATAAGCACGCAAATTAAATTTTTAACCGGCAAGGCTTCAAGGCGAATGCAAATAAGGAACTTTCGTGATTGTGAATAACTATAGTGTTCCGTGAGTAAAACTCTACCACTAACGTGTGATGTGAATGTATGTCGCCTTGTTCAGTATATTGGGATGGAGGCAAATGATAGAATGTGTGGGAAAAAAAGAAAAGAAAAGAAAAATTAAAGAAAAAAAAACGCAATTCACAAGCACGTATTGAACCTCGAATGCCATACTGATTAGTTCAATATTATACTGAGAATTGTGGCATCCCTAATAGATAGATTTGATTGATTTATCAATTCATGTCATCCCTCAGACACTGTGAAATGTGGTGATGAAATACTGGTGGAAGTTTCCTGTAAGGACTCTTATCTGAGGCTGTGCTGCATCGCTATTGTAAGAGACGGACACACGTTTCATATGGACAATGTAACGAAAGGACCTTCCAAGATCCTCACTGCAAACCCAGAGTCAGAGCTGTGCAGTGCTCTGGCTGGCCTTCAAACCAACCAGGAGAAACCTTCTCGCGCTTTTATGCTGGAGTCCTCAGAGATCGCCCTCCTCAATAACACAGCATATCATAACAGCTTCCAGAAGGCCATGAGCAAACTTTTGGTTTCTCTAAAGTCAACTAGGAGGTCACAGGAGTCAGACACAGAACTCGACCCAATCTATGTGCTTGATGTCTCTGAGGGCTTTTCTGTGCTCTCCTTGATGGCAGCCCAGTTGGGCTTCAATTCAAGTGAAGATAAACAGACCAGCCCTGGATTGGTTCAAGCCTACAGCTCAGTTGAGAAGGAACATCACCAGACTATAATGAGACTGCTGGCCAAAGAAAATGGTGTGCTTGAGAGTGCACTAGAGTTCTGGTTGAGTCACGTGGAGGACGATTCTGCAGTTCTTCAGCGGCCATCCATCGAGAAGCTCTGGAGCGGCATCATACTTGACTGCATAGAGACCTGCGGCCTTATTAGACAGAAACTGTTGGAGAAAGCGTCGTTAGCTAGGTAAGAGTGAGTGTTAAACATACTACGGTTCGTTCTTTTCTTTAGGTTTGCTTAAAGTTGTTCTTGTGAACATTTCAGGTGTTTGCTGGAGGACGGTGGACAGATTTTTCCAGAGCGCATTGTGATCCATGGTATGCTTGTTGAGTCAGACACGCTGCTTCTGGAAAGCGCCGTTCAGGGAACAGAGCCGACTCTGGGGTTCAACATTGCTCCATTCATCAATCAGTTCACAGTATGTTCTTCAGCAGCTCTGTGAATACTGTGCTCACTCTTCATTTCTTGTCTTTTGTGTATGAGGCCACCAAACCAAGTGCAACCAAATCTATATGCCTACATCAGTTTTCATAGTAATTTGCAAATGCTTTATTTAAAGCTTTGTTAAAGGAGAGGGTGAAAAATGGAAATGTTGGCTTTTGCTCATCTCCGTCATAACATCTCACCATTGTGCTGACTTCACAATTTACTAGATATCAAATGCCACCAAGTTCATTATATGGGGAAATGGTGAGAAAAAAATAATGCATTTTCATAATAATGTAAACACAACCACAAATGCAGCTTTGCCATCACAGGAATGCATTACGTTGGAAATTATACAGTATTCAAAAAGAGACGTTATTTTAAATTGTAAAAATATTTCACAATTATTTCGGTTTTTACTGTCAAATAAATGCAGCCATGGTAAGCATAAGAGACTTCTTTCAAAAATAACAATCCCAAAAACGTTTGAACGGTATTTTATGTTTGTGTTTTTTCATGACTGTCTGAACAAAGGTCATTCTGCACTGCTATAATCAGAGTGGCTTATAAGACTTATATATTTTTTTTTAAAACGATGTGAAGTATGGTAACCCATACTCAGAATTTGTCCACTGCATTTAAACCATCCAAGTTAGTGCTCAAACATTAGGAGCAGTAAGCAGTGAATACACCCACATCAATAGCAGTGGGCAGCCATTTCCCTGCGGTGGAAGAGAGCACTGTTCATTCACTCCCCTGCCTACATTTTTCCTGCCGGTATTGAGAATCGAACACGCAACCTTTGGGTTACAATTCTGACTCTTACCATTAAGCCATGACTGCCCCCAATTGTGTAATGTTTGCATTCGGTTTGTTCAACTTGACTTTGACCTGCAAACTCAAGGGCACATTCTAGTGCAGATGCCAATATTGGGTCTTTGCTGTTTTTTTAGGACCTATTGAATTGAATTTCAGTATACGTTACATTTGCCACTTTCGGTACCAAAATGACCAGAAACAGCACAGGTTTATTGTAAAGCTGTTTAATGGAGTATTGCTAAATGCCATACGCCCTTAACAGGAACAACAGGTTCATGTCATACAATTAGAGAGATGAAAGATGATCATCTTATCAAATTTTCCATTTCATGACCCATTTTATTCAAGCTGTATATGGCAAGGCAAGGCAAGGCAAGTTTATTTGTATAGCACATTTCATACACAGTGGCAATAATATGTACGGGGTGAGAGAAATTAAATAACGTACATGTTGTGGTTTTCTGCAAATTACACATCTGATAAAGTGTATTTTGTAATGCGTTTCCTCCCTCAGGTACCTGTCCATATGTTTCTGGACCTGTCCACTCTTGAATGTACTCATCTTAGTGAACCAGTTGAACTATTCGCGCTAGACCTCATGAACAGCACTGCCAATTACACCGACAAAGATGTCAAAGTGAGTTTTTGGTTCTCTCTATTAGTGTTATTTTAACTAAAATCATTTTATTAACTGTAATAAAAAAATATATTTTAGAGCTTGGCTAAACTGGAGAAAAAAAAGTATATTCATTATAAAATTGCCTATGGCATTTTAATTTGTTTATTCATTTATATGACTTTTCCCAAGTCTAGAAAAAGTTGGGGGACCAAAGGAACCCTGTTTCTTCAGAGGAAACAAACAGTAGTTGAGGGGGTGAATTAAAACAAGAAATATCTTGATATTTGGTTGTTTTAGCCAATTTTAAAACTTCTTTTGTCTAATTGTAAGTCATTTCGAGTCCCCCACAGTTGCCCCGTGACTTTCTATCAAGGTGCCTTTTATTCTCTTGCATATGTTAGGTGCAGGTCAGCACCTCAGGCAAGGTGACTGCCATTCCTTTCTGGTACCAGATCCATCTGGACTCTGAGCAGAGCGTCAGCACCTTCAGTGAGGACTCACACTGGAAGCAGGCGGCGGTGGTCCTCCAGCAGCCCCTGGCGGTCAGCAGAGGAGAGTGGGTCCGGCTCAGTATCCGGCTCCATAAGAGCAGCATCTCCATTACAGCTGTTAAAGAGGAATGTGGGGGCTGATGATGTCATCAGGAAGGCAGAGCCTGTGACCAGTGACTCATGATGGGAAGGATTCTGTACCGATTTATAGTTTAGCACACTCCAAAATCTGCTGCTAATGGGCAATTATTAAATTGCTGTATGGTAAACAAATGTATTATTTTTAGCAACAGAACACATTTTACATTAAAATAATTTCACCATGACTGTGTGGCGTGATGCTTCTTGTTCTCGTATGTTTAAAAGGAACGTTTGTCCAAAATTGAAAATGATTTGAAATCATTTACTCACCCTCATGTTGTTCCAAGCTGTATGACTTTCTTCTGTGGAATGAAAGAAGATATTTTGAGAGATGTCTCTGCTTTTTTTGTGTGTGTGTATAATGGAAGTCGTGGTAACCAAAAGTCTTGTCTCAGAAAAAAGAAAGTCATACAGGTTTGGAACGACATGGGGTTGAGTAAGGGGCTGTTAACACAACACCATTTTCAACTAAAAATGGCAAACTTTGTATGCGTTTCGGCTGTTCATTAACTGCATTTTGAGGGCCTGAAAACTTTTGAAAACAGGTTTCAAAGTGCAAATTTACAACAAAACCGTTATCATCTCCATGTAAACTACAAAAACTCGAATTTGTGAAAACTGACGCCATGCACATGCGTATATTATGTTCAGTCTCAGTCTATAGTGGCACGTAGTGTTTCTTTTCAAAGTGACATTTGCCAACTACTGGCCTGACATGCATAACACAGCGTTTTTTGTCGTTTACTTGGATCATTCTGACAACGTTGTCGTCTGTATACGAAAAACGCAAAGGAAAACCTTTCCGTTTTTAGTACACCGTTGTCGTTTAAACACCCTAAATGACAAATTATATCCCTTCTATTTAAACAGACATACTCGATACACATTCCCATGTGAAGTTTAATTATTCGTGACAACCACTGTTAGATAAGGCAATGCAACAGCAGTACAACCCATTGCAGAAGTTGCATCTCTGAATGGAACAGAGAGACATGGGTCCCACAGGTCCACATCTGTAATGATAAAACGATCTTCCTGTGCTGTTATGTTATATATCTGACATGTATAGCTCATGTGCAGATAATGCTGTGTACTAACAGACTATTAAAACTCAAAATCAACAAAGAAAAAGACAATTTCTTAAAGGGAAGATTTCCCCCAAAATGAAAAATCTTCTGAAAAAATCAGAAATTTTCATTTTTGGGCAAACTGTCCCTTTTATAGCAATAAGACAGCTTTGGCTAATATTTAAACATTGCATCATTCCCCGAGGTGAACTTAAAAAGTCAGTATTCGACATTTTCAGTACTTTTCAAAGTTAGCTTTTAAACAATTTTCTTTGTCTAGCCATTAAAACAACTAAAAATAAAAATGTAATTACTTGTTTCTAATTACTAATTTCTGACAAATACAAAAGAAAGAAAAATGACCTACGCATTTATGTTTTGATGCAATGGCATGAAGCTGTTCAGAAGGCAAGCAGACCAAGAAAGGTTGCTAATCTCTGAAGCGAATTGAGCAAAGATATGAGTGTTTCAGTACTTTGTGCTTAAAAGCCGATGTACAGTCAAACTGTAGTTGCTTTAACGCATGCATATATTCAGAGACATAATGTTCCAAATCTCAATGACATCCTGGCAATTTCATATTACTGTCCATGAACAAGGTGCTGCTCCTCCTTGCATTAACAGATAAAACTGTCAAAGTAACACTAATGATAAAAAAGGCGTTAAAAATGACTTGCTAACAAAATCCAGGAGAACGTCAACAAAATTGCGAAGTAGCATTATCAATATATAGTGTTTCTTAGAGTTAACATTCATAAAGCTGTCTTTAAAAGAACCGTTAACTGATTATATGACATTTAAAACGGGTATTTAAAACTACTATTATTACTGTGCTTGACTTTAAGGTCAGTTTACAATTTGGTCATGTTTCCTGCAAAATAATGCAAAACGGAGGATAAAAACAGCGGACCAACACTGCCTAAGTCCTTCATATATGTTCTTGCTACCAAATCTTCGCCAAGCCCCTGAACACATATTAGCCACAGGTATCCAATAGTAACCAGAGTTAATGGTAGCTAGATTGATTGATGTGCTTTGAAAAGCTTTGGTAGCTGAAGCTCAGTGATGCTAAGTAATCGGCGGATAGTCTGATCCCTGTTGGTCTGTACAATCGCCAGATATCACAGTTGGTGGGATGTCATCCACATCTCCTTCCCATGGTATGCTACCAAGGTTTGCAGGAGCAGAGATGGAGTGGGGGGTTACGGTGTGGCCCATGCCCTGGTAACGGCCCTTGGGGGATGGAGGGGTGGAAGACGATTCAACTGGATCCTGAGCTCCAGCCGTCAGCAGTCCCGTGTTCTCGTCCTGGCAAGCCTCTTCACCAAAATATGTTTTCCTTGGTCGACCCATGACAGTTCTCCCTGAAGTAATAAAACAAAGCACATATGTATAACTGTTGTAACACCCGACAGCTCCGTTATCAATGCCTGAGCAACCATGCTCATTTTGCATTCTGTGAGTGAGATCCCACCCCTATGGGCAGGTTGAAAACATGCGGAACTAGTTCCTACTACTGGCTGTAGTCTCAAGCCCCTGGCCAAAAAAGCCTCAGATGACGCAAAATGACGATATTTGCGTCATCAGAGGCTTTTTTCCAGACATAAAACACATAAATTACAAAGTTTGTAAAAAAAAAATAAAAAGGTTTCTAGACCCTCTGACCATGCAACGCTAATAAGAAAAGACTGTGTAGTGACTCACCGACATTGCGCACTTGTTCTGAGATGTCAGCCCGTATGTCTGAGATATCCCACATGGCCAGGAAGGAATCAAAGCAGGAACCTTCCTCTGCTTCCTGTATGTAGGGTTTGTAAGTGAAGCTGAAGTGATGGGCAATGGCTGCCAAAAACATTTCCACACAGATGATGAAGTCCTACGAGAACAGAGAATCACAGACTATTAATCTAAAAAGGTTACTTACACTAGTGCCTCAAGAAGTTGCAGCAGCAATGGTATATGGTGAGCCAGTCAAAAATAATTGATATAAATATCTTAAACTGGCAGATCTTGCAAGCCAAATTCCAGTCATTAGTCACATTTCCATAAGTGTTGTTACGAAAAAGTAGTTTAGTTCTCAGACCAAAGTACCACACCTGCAATCCAGTGGCTACAGCCTCCACACTGTCCCATTCCCAGGTGTGAGACTCTGAGATCACACCAACCTTCACTAGAAGCGCAATGACCACAGCTTGCCTAAGACAGATAAAACAACTGAATTAAATAAAACATTACATGGTGACATAAAAATCACCAATACATCTTTATAAATATCTGCCAATAATGACCATTAACTGCCATGACTCTAGTTGTGCAGGCAATCCTGATGCTATATAGAGTCTTAGAAAAGTTCTAGAAAACTACACTGAATAACACAGGAACTAAACATTATTATAACTGCAAGTAGATCAGAATTGTTATGTGTGATGTGTAGAGAACAGTTTACCAGAATGACACAAAAACCACCAGCTTGACACAGAGGAATTTGCCCACAGGTTTGATAGGACTCAGCTCTTCTCTGAGAGCTTTGTAGAACAGCACAAGACAGTACATGGCAAACTGAAGAGAGAAAACAAGCGCACCAATAGCACATTACTATTAGGTTATCAGGTTACCGTTTAACTTGAACTATCAATAATTTTACAGTGTTGTTGCTTCGTGTTCCTTAAGCTTGTATTATTTATAAGCTGCATGAACACAACCGAGAGGCTGTCTGTTTTGTTTTACTGTTGATAAAAAAATCCATAAGATGTCTCTGTAAATAAGGCTTTAGTTACATTTGATCTTCCTTTTACTGCTGTTTGGTTCCTGGGTGTAACTGTAGACTTATTCACAGACATTAGCTCATGTGACAGTATTGCATAACATTCAGGGGGAAAAAACAGGTACTTACAAGCTGAGAGAGATTGTTGACAATAACCAGATATGTCCAGGCATTTTTTGAACTGAAGTTGCCTTCATCATAAACACCACAAAGCTGACAAATCCTAATTTGGTAGGACAGAAATGACATTGAAATTACTGACTAACAGCTAAAGTCTTATTTTGAACTGTTACGTGCTCAATTTAAGTGTACATTTCAAAATATTGTCTATAATAGAGGATTTCATTTTAGTACTATGAAACTAAATAGAGTCCTGTGTTTAAAAGCATCACAGCACAGAAACATGTGGAACCATTAATGTTGACCAAAGGGATTGTTGATCTACTTTCACAAAAATAAATGACACTACCATTCCAATGTTTGGGGTCAGAAAATAAATTACTTTTAATTCAGAAAGGATGCATTAAATTGATCGAAAGTCACAGTAAAGACATTTATAATGTTACAAAATGTATATTTTAAAGAAATTCTGCTCATCAAAAATCCTGAAAAAACGTATCAGCTTCCACATAAATATTAAGCAGCACAATCTTTTTCAACATTGATAATAAGAAGAAATGATACTTGAGCACCAAATCAGCATATTAGAATGATTTCTAAGGATCATGTGACTGAAGACTGGGGTAATGATGCTGAAAATTCACAATTCAGCTTTGTCATTACAGTAAATCAATTCCGTTTTTTATCAAATAAATGCAGATTTGATGAACATTAACAGACTTCTTTCAAAAACATAAAACAAAATTGTACAGACTTTGAAACATTTGCATATATTGTGTCTTTTTATGGTGTAAAACCAAATAAAACACAAAAATATGACAAAGCTGATATTAAATGCTGGATTAAAGCCACAATATGTAATTTTTCGCCGCTAGAGGTGTAGCTTGATGACACCTTGATTTCACTGAGCTTTTATTATGCCGCTGACTAGGGGTGTGCCATATCATACCGTCCACGATAACACCGGTATACATTTTTACATGATTAAAAAAGTGTAATATCGCAATGTCAATTATATAGCGGTGCGATGACGTATGCCGCATTTACGTTCCTTAGCACGAACAACACCTGTCTGAGATTAAAAGAAGCATCATGTCAGTCTCCAATGACGATTTTGTACATAAAAAGGGAGCTACTTTAACAGTATGGAAGTGGTTTGGTTACAAGAGGACAGACCTCCAACAAAGGAGGTAAAGAACCGGCTGACGTGAAGCGCTTATGCCATGGTCATTTGTCAACATTGATAACTTAAAGCTGTTATTGATGTTTGCAGCACAATGTTTGACCGGAAGAGTAAAGTTGACAGTTATTACAGCTCGTGAGAACTAGCATTCTGCCCACTCTGAATCAAACACAGAGATAAAGTAGTGCGTACGATTACATTTTTTTTAATGAACGAATTATAGCATTTATTTGAACTAATTATCAAGGGCTAGAGAGAGAGAGATTTATACCTTAACAATGAAGATGTGTGTTTATTATTTAAAAATAGCAATGTAACCACATCGTTGTTGAGAAATATAATGTAGTGATCCAGTAGCGAAGCTATTTTATGATTAAAAGTTGCGGGGCGGCGTTGATAACAAGTGTCTGTGCTCATGAATGTTTGTGTGTTTGCGCAGCGCGATATCCGTGTTCTGTATGCGAGTGTCGTGTGTGGAGCGATCTCTGCGCTCTATATACGAGTGGCGTATGCCTATGTGTGTGTGTCTGTCTGTGCGCTTAAATGAAAACAGCGCATTAATATAGAAGAGTGATTCAACTGACTTGGAATTATCTGTCCACGATTTTATTGCACACCTTCCAACCAATCAGACTTAAGTATTCAGACAGACCATGGCATAAATAACTTAGTTATTGCTACATTCAAATGTTAAGGAGTTATGTTATGCTTTTACTTAAAATTTCCAGGGAAAACACTACCGACTTGTACCATGGCTACTTTTTTTTTTACTTTGCTTACATTTGATTGCAATCACCAATAAAATGTTGGTCCATATATATTTTTTCTATATCGTCATAAATATCATTATCGCAAATATTCTTGAAATATCATGATATAATTTTGAGGCTATATCGCCCACCCCTACCGCAGACGACCACTTCCGCTTTTTCCGGTCATGCGTTTGTGGGGTAACGCAGCGCTGTTTTATCATATTAGATACATTTCAGTGTGTTATAATAATACTCTGTTCGTTAACTCAGCAGCTACTATGAGACACTTGTTTGCGTGTACAATGAGACACTTTGCAGAAAAGTAAAGTAAGCTAGATTGATATTAGGCATGGTAAAACATGGTACTCGTGGTAAATCAAGAAACCGAGATTTAAACAATAAGACTATATAAAGCTATATATCAATGTTTCGTTTTCTGTTGATGAATGTATCCAAACCTGCTCACCTGTCTAATAAAGCACATAATATATTAAAGCGTCTTTGGTGTTTCAATGGTTTCTACAAAATATCAAGGGTAACGCGGGTATGATGTCATTGATAGGCGACACACGGACAAGTTAAAATTGCTTATTTCTCTGTATTTAAACACTCTTGGAAACATTTGGGATAATGAAAGTACACAAGTCAACAAAATCTATAATATTGTTCGAGTGGTTTTTGGATATTTTAATCCAAAAATCTTACATATTGTGCCTTTAACCTCTACAACACACAACATGAATGACACTTACAAAGCGATGACTGTGGTGACAGGTCTCACAACTGTGTACTGCAGAACTCCCAGTTTGCATCTCAGCAAAAGTACTCTGTTAAGAAAAAAAAATTCTGTTCTTAATATAAAAATAGAGGAGAAGGGGCTTTGAGAAAATATTTCTACGATATAAATAGATGTTTCCACGGCATTGCATAAAATCACTTAAAGTTAAGTTAACAGGCCCAACAGAGCTTCACTGTTCTCTGAAGATGTACACAAACATAATTTTTCAGTTTAAAAAATTGCTGGTTTAAATCAAGAAACTCTTCACACATTACCACCACCACAGCCTAACGTAAATTTAAAAGTCTCTGCTGTCAGCAGCGATAGCTAAAGGCAGCCAATAACCACAAGAAAGTATTCAATCTGCAAGCAATTTAGACAAATCCCATCCTGCTGTATCTAAACTTTAATTTCTCATCCTGCACTTTGAAGAAGGCTCCAAAGGAGAAGATGGAAAACAGGTAATAGAGGCACTCAATATAAGAGCCTAAGCCAACGTCTTGACAACAGATATGCATTAAAAATCACATCCTGCCTCATATTATCCCCCATTTATATTCTGTGTTTACATAAACACTCACTCTCCCATGGGCCACGGTGGGCAGCAGCAAAGAGGAGGGAGATGCTTTTGTTGCTCCTGCACCTCCAGCATCAGCACCAGACTGGGATACTGGTTCCCCAGATAGTTGAGAAGGAATATCATGAAGTTGTAGATAACATAGGCCTCATAGCACTCTCTACATGTGTCTACATAGATGGCGATGCTGGGATACTTCAACGCAATCCACTGTGAAAACAGAAGAAAGGTCCAAACACATTAAAAAAAAGGATTCCACATATAGAACACAGACATGACAAACGATACCATGCTGCTCAAAAAAAAGATTAGATGCACATGAGTTTGGTCAAATGAGTTTCTGGTCTAACTCTGTAAGTAATCTAAGTCATGAGCATCTGCAGCATCAGGCCTCACATTAACGGATTGTCAAACAGAAAAAGGCCAGTATTGAAGTCATGCCAATCTAAATTGGATAGTAAACATCAAAGAATCCATTTGTGAAACAAATACCAACATTTTAGCAACCATTAGGTGATCACATGATACTCACACTATCCAGGCTGTATATAGGAACCATCCATAGTATTCTAAAAATGTTTAAAATAAATAAAAATAAATAAGTGAGAAAGAGAAAGAACAATTGCACAGAAGATAATGTTCTATACAATATTGCATAAAATAAACTAACTGCAAAGTAATATTATCTATACATCAATACCTGATAATGGGTTTTTGTAGCTCAGGTTGGGTGTAGTGTACTAGATGCTGCAGTATCCCCCACAGTGAGATGGGTATAGTCATGAACACGAATAACCCAGCGATGAACCATGCCTTATTTTGAATACTAACCTATGAGATCACAAAGAGAAAATGCCATCACTGAGAAAAAATAAAATATAAATAAATACACACACATACAAACATAGCCTATATAATAATAAACTAGCTTTTATTTTCAGAATTTCATTTAATTTGAGTTTTAGTAACTTTGTTATGCACTTTTGTCATTTCAATTAGCTTTTTTAATATTTATATTTATTTTAAACTTTATATATAAATACTAGTATATCAAGTCTTAGTTAAAAATAAAATTTGACCTTTTAGCATGTCATGCAGCTTTAAATAGTTCACATTAGAAAATATTGATTTATAAATGGCAAAGGCTGACGCCAACCCTTGTGAGGACTTCAGATGACGCCAACTCTGAATCAACATGCACCACTGCCAAATTATCATTGTAATAACTGCTTTTATGAGATCAGGTCATTGTTTCTGCCGAAATTAATACATGATGTTAGCTAAACGCACGAGTTCCATTATCTTAGAAGTTGAACTGTACATTTTTGACACATGGATATTTCTTTAACACAGTCACCTCTGATAACAGATACTCTAAATTGTAATTTGGAAACATGCATTTTTCTGTAAAGCTGCTTTGAAGCTATATGTATTATGAAAAGCGCTATACAAATAAATATCAATTGAACTACAGTAATTGCTATAAAACACATTAGTCCGTTAAAGTTCTTTAAAATATTCAACTTAAACACCCATTTCCTATAACAATACACTTTGGGATTAGATAAAAAAATGTATATGTCCAGGTTCTTTATTCCACAATAAAGAAGGCATGAATTATTTATTCATGGTTTTCATTGTAGGTCGAATTAGACTCAAGGGTTACATTTCAAGTTTCTTAAAACAACAGCATTTAAGCACAGATTTGACAGTCAGCTGCTAAATGTTTAATGTGTGTAGTAGTTATAAAAAGACTTCTGACCCCTGATTTTTGAAGTTCCCATATACAGAGTGGAAGGACAACCAGAAGGAGCAGAATGTACAGCAGCACCACGAGAGGCCGAATCCATCTCCTCCAGTTCCCGCATGTGCACGGCATCTTTCCTACTGACACTGACCTCTCTTACATTACACCTCAATGGAGTTTGGTACATAGACATGTGCTGATAAAAGCGGAGTTAAGTTCTTGGCAGTTCTACCTCTGTGGTTTGATTTAGATGCATATGATTTGGATAAACACAACAGAGATCTAGATGAATCATGTGTGTTCAGCGAGTCAAATAATCAGCTGATTCCTCCCAATGCTTTCCGCCGCTCCCACATACATCAACATGCACTGCTTTCAAGAGCCGCTCGCGATCGTGTCCATTATAAAGTCAGCGCACAATCATATTTAAATCTCTTTTCGCTGAAGTCATGCCATACACATATATAACTTTACAGACTTCACAAAATAAAAAGTCAACGCTAGCGAGAAGTTGATAAACAAAGCTGGTCGGAACTTCCTGTTTATCTTGTCGTCATTGCAGGTTCTTCGCCTCTTTATCGAAACATTTTAAATACTTAGCCCCACCATGCGGTTCGGAGAACCGCCAAATCATGGCGAGCAAAAACTTTATTCGCTGCTGCACACTTTAACAAACAAAAAGTAAGAAACGAGGCGACCGGTGAGTGTTGTAAATCATTTTGTTTCGACGTCTGTTTAGTGTCGTTTTTCAGAAAGTAGCCTTTGATATATTCCCACATGTCTGCTGTAAATTCAAGTAGTTAAAAAATATAACTATTCATAATTTGTGTAAATATAATCAAATATAATCAAGTAAAAAGAGTGTTGTTGTCACAAATTACCCCGGGGTGGGTTGTACTGCCGATATAAATTTAAATATGTGGATTTTGAATGTCTGAATCTACTGTGGTGATTAAATTAGCAAAAAAAATCGCCGCACCCCCAACCTGCCCTCATGCATTAAACATTTGAATTAAAAAATGGAAAACATTAATTGAAAACTACAAATACAATGGGGAACAAATATAGAAAAACATAAAATATACATTTGGCTAACAACAAAAAAAAAACACGTGTGCCCATTTTGTGGGCAAATTTGAAGTACTACATTAGAAAGTAGTGTGACAAACCTCATATGATCAACCATAACATTTCTAGTATGTTTAATATTTAGGTGAAAAGCTTGTGATGCCATATATAAAATTAAATACATTTGCCAATTCAGATGATACAATATCCGTCATTCTGTGTGACTGCAAAACAATTAATTTACTAAACATGACATTTTGATTTCTTTCCTCAGATTTTTTTTATTTGTAACTCCTTTATATTTTTTTTCTCAGAGACTAAATATTTTGTGCACATTTTATATTGTGCACATGATACTCTTTTGTTAGCTTGTCTTTGAATTACTTTACTGATTTGTGTGTGTCCTTTTTCAAGACTGACAGCCTGCACTTCGATGTATTGCCAACGTCCTGCTACAGAATCTACTTTGGTGTTGTTACATGGAAGAAAAAACGTCATATGAGACGACATGAGGGTGAGTAAATGATGACAGAATTTTCATTTTGGATGAACTGTCACTTTATGTTTATTGAATTTTACATGCTATTTTGGCATATTTCTTTTTACTTAAAATTGTACTTAAAATTTAAAAGCAAAGATGAATACAATAGTCTCACAGAAAGGAATGTATTAAACAGAAATGACCTCAGAACTGCAAGTGAAAGTGCAGTGTGAAATAAAGGTGAAATTGTTCAGACTTAAGGTGGCTCACTAGATGGCAGTGTGTGGCAACACTTTCCATGCTGGAGTGTCCCAATAATCCATTTGCTTCTTTTGTTTAAAGTGTTCCTGAACAAAACAAACAAAAAAAAAACAAGCTAAGTCTCTAAGCCCGTCTTTTTTAACAGGATGATTGTGCCACATGTTTTTAGTTTGTTTTCCTGAACAACAGAACAGTCGTCAAATTACTGTTTCTAATTAAGATTCCTGGGGTGTGAGAAAAAGATCTATTTATTTTTCTCCCTTTGCTAACCCAATTATGACAAATGCCGTATCAGCACGTAAGTACGTTCGGGTAATAAAGAGTAACAAAACACAGAACTCCAGAGGTTGTCTGTTTCTTAGAGTGGACTAGCTAAGCAACTGTTTTTATTTTATTAGGAAGCTTGTGCAAGTATAAAAATGTGCTATCAATATACACAGCACTTTAAAGTAAGAAAAAAAAAAAAAACAGTGCATTTACTTGAGTGTGCAATGAAGAATAGCAATAATTTCCAGATGCTTTATTGGGTAGGCCTGATTTTATCTCAGACAGTCTTCCCTTGTCAGACCCAGCAGTCCCGCAGAAAACATAAGAGCGCAGTTTCACTAGACTGTTTCAATTACCCACAAATGTGGAAGATGACTTTAATGGTCTTTTACATGAAAAATCAGCTAGGCTACAGCTTAAACTTTTCCATGATGAAAGCGGGGGCAGGAGCTTGACCTGTAAAACTCAATACTCATTCTTTCCTCTCTCATGCCGTCGTGTTTATATAAGACACAGACTGCAATATAACGTTACCTGCCAGTAATCTGCCAGTCGCAAATTTAAGGTATATCCGGAAAAAAAATTATATTTGAGAACCAAGGAAGATGTACAATGCTGAAGTAATCCTGAATACGCGGAGGCAGAACTTTTCCTTTATGTCGCTGCGCTGTCATCATACTGCCCCCCAGTTACAGAAATGGCTCATTGTGATGGGACAGATTGTTCATGAATATTGAATCGATCCTTTTGGCTTTTATAAATTAGAAATCGTTCTTGCCACACTCATGTGAGTGCCTTGTTGCATGACTTGGAGGGATAGCTCTGCAAAGTGGCATGCGGGACTCTGCCATGTCGGGGCAGGGAAGACAAACAGGCGGTGTGTTTGAGAAAATTGGATACACATTTAAAGTTTAAACGCAGACTGACGTCCATAGTTAACATCTCATGTGACTCCCAGAATGAGAGTTCTGCTTCTGTGTTTAGTTTGGATTTAATTTAGACGTCAGTACGTGTTGGGCTAAATGAGGAGAGTTACTGGATCATGGTTTGTGGCTTTATGCCTTTGAACGTGTGAATTACAATCTTCATCAATTGGTGTTATGCCAGATGGATACCTTCAGGACAGAAAAAATAGAAAATATCGCCTATGTTTGATTATTTATTAATCTCAAACATCTGCCCAAAGATTTATGGCAGAAATTGTTTGAGTGCACAAATGATTCTATCCAATCAATATTGTAATATTTAAAAGTATCTGGATGCATTAGTGTTCTTGGAGCTCAGTCATCGCAATACATTTCTGGATGGTTTTGAAATCCCTTGCATAAGAGATAAGGTTAGCCTACCTCATGCTCATAAATAGAGGTGACTGCACTGCTCGCTCTCACAGTCAAGACCAATTTATCCACAGATTTGATCCAAATGCTGTTGGTTTCTTGCCTTTTTAAGTGTGATGGCAGTGGTGGTGTGTAAAATGAGAAATGTGTTATTAATATAATCCATGGCAGAGCACAGTCTTATGAAAAATGTTAGGATACAGTCAGAGCTCTATCTATGTTTGCTAGTTTGGCATTGGAGAGCACAGTGTTGTTTTTCCTCTGAAAATATGTGCTTTGTTAAGAGACGTGAGCTGAAGGCAGGATCAATTGTTATATTATATTTATATTATACCATGGTCTGTCTGAATGCTCAATTATGATTGGCTGGAAGATGTGCAATAAAACTGTTTAATGCACAGGTAGTTCCAAGTCAGTTTAATCACCATTCTGTATTAAAGGTAGAGATGGTGATTTGTTGAATAGGCATGTGATGGTATCAAATTTTCATGTTGCGATAATTTCTGAAGTTTTTATCACGCACGGTATACGGTAGGGCTGTGTGTTATGACAATATATCATGGATAGATTCAATAAAAAGTCTATCGTTTCAAATCATGCTCTATCGTTTATTTCGTTGTGTCGCAAAACACATTGTTTACGGCAATACTTTTTCATAATTTGGATGACTGCAATCGTACATGCCACCACGAGGATGCAGGCAGAAACTTGAATAACAACATGGCGAGTGAAGGGGAGACAGAACCGGGTGGCTCCGAGCAGGAGTATGTGTTCATGTGTGTGTCACAATTAGGCATGTGCCAGTATCAAATTTTCATGTTGCGATTAATTGCTGAAGCTTTTATCGCGGTATACGGTATTATCACGATATTGACATTTGTTGCAAAAAAACCGTTGTCATACTATAACAGGTTTAATTTAAACTTTCTTATAACAAAAAGAACCAAACATTTAAATACAATAAAGCAATACACAAAAATGTATAAAGTAAACAAATATTTAGAACATATTAAAGTGCTAAAGAATTATAAAGAACAATAGGTAACACTTTAAGGTCTCACTTGTTAATGCATTAACATCAACAAAGAGCGAATAGCTACATTTTACAGTTATTATTCTTTAATAACGTTAGTTAAAAAAGCAACTGTTAGTGTGTGTTAGCTCAGGTCCATTAAATAATACAGTTACAACTTTTGATATTAATAATGTGTTATTAAATGCAGAAATTTACATTTAACTAAGATTAATATACGTTTTAGAAGTATTTTTCATTGTCAGTTTGTTAACGAATGGACTAATGTTAAATTATAGAGCCTATTGTAAAGTGTGCGACTGAACAACAATCAGAACATATTCAAACAATATTTAGGGCATGTAATTTAGTCCAGATTAAAATATAACATTTTTAAGTTTGAAAATGAATAGCCTTACGCCTTTAAGTATTAAGTATTTGGTATGTGATGCGATTTGTTTTACGAGGATTACCGGGGAAATGGCTACATTTCTGCTGTTTCCGTCAGCGCCCTCTGCTGTCAGAGAGTGAATGTGCGTCTCCTTCACTCCTTCCGCCATGTGCTCATGCACGTTGGGTTTGTTTAAATCAGTCCACGTATTGTTCATTTTAAACGGTTGATGGGTAAAGTAATCTTAAAATGCATTCTAAAAATCTGAATAATTCGTACAAAATAATTATTCACGGTATTTTGAAGTGCCCACGATAACAATATTGTGCATGTTCATTATTGCGGTTTATCGTATTACCGTTTACCGGCACATGTCTAGTCACAATGCATCAGTAGCTCAATACAATGATACATATCAGATGGTCTAAAATCGATTAAATGTACAAACTGGCAAGCCTAAAAACACATATAATTGACAAAGTTTAGTGAAGACACAAGCGAAAGTGATCTGGCTTTAGGGCTCGCGCGTTGTCAGAGACACGACGTGGATCGGCTCTGTGTTACAGAAAACAGCTCACGAGCACTGAAGTGCGATGTTTTCCATATTGATGTTATAGAATGGTGTAAAATCACTTGAATGTTCAAACTGGCAAGCCTTTAAACACATACAATTGACAAACTTTCGTGAGGACGCTGTCTGCGTGTGTTGACTGTGTTTGAGTACGCCTCCGTTTTGCTTCCATGCCACTGAATGGACAAGGCGGGGTCACGTGACTACATGCGCTGTTTGTGAATAAATCTTTTAAATGAAGGATTCAATGACAAACACCTCTAAATAAAGGGAGAAAATTAATGAATGAGTACGTCAGTTTATTAACTATTAATTGATCGAATTTACAGAAACGGTAGCCTACTATATCGTGATATATATCGTTATCGGGATATGAGATGACTTATATCATAAGAGATTTTGTTCATTGCCCAGCCCTAGTATACGGTATTATCACGATATTGAAATAAGTTGCAAAAAAAGTGTTGTCATACTTTAACAGATTGAATAACTTTTTTCTTGTAACAAAAAGAACTGAACATTTAAATGCAATAAAGCAATACACAAAACTGTATAAAGTAAACAAATGTTTCAAACAGATTAAAGTGGAAAAGAATGATAAAGAATAGGTAACACTTTACAATAAGGTCTCATTAGTTAAGTTTAGTTCATGCATTAACTAACATTAACAATGAGCAATAGCTACATTTGTTGCAGAAGTGAAGGGAGTGTGGAATCTTATGCTTTCAAAGCTAGCGTGCTGTTGCTAGCCTCACCGAAAATGATCTACCCAATATTTAATGCTCTGTTTTTATTGCTGCACACACACACAGAAACAGGGCCACAGAAACTTGTTGTAAATGCACAACATTTCTTAATAAATTAACTTCGCTACTGAATCGCTACATTATATTACTCTGCAAGGAGGTTGTAACATCACTGTTTTTGAAGTAATTAAACATCATTGCCAGTAGAGAGATGCTTCACAGATGCAAATCATTCACAAAATGCACAAAATGTATACCCCCGCTTAAGCCTAGTCCCAGACTAAAATGCATGTTTGAGTTGTTTTAACTGAAAGCCACTTGCACTGACACATCTTAAAATATGTCAGTTCCATTGTTTTGTCTTAAGATGCACAGCAGCAATGTTTTTTTTCTAAGTCACGTTCATAAAAGCTACTTAAATGTGGTAATTGAACTAAGGCCACATCCTGGCGTAGTCTAAGCCCTGTCTGGGAAACCGGGCCTAAATGTTATAATTCAGTCAATCTCTGATTTAAAGCTAGAATGCTAGATCTAACGAATGGTAGCTAAATAACGTAATTTTAACACTTCCAGTCAAATTTAGCACTGCAAACATCAGTAACATCTTTAAGTTGTCGATGCTGGCAAATGACCAGGGTATAAGTGTGATAATCCACGATTAGCTGTGCACTAAACAATTTGAATGCACTCCGTGGAGGCATGCATCCTTTTGTTACTTTGAGCTTCATTGCTTCTTCCTTGGCAGGCTCAGTGGTTCCCACCAAATTCCTCGGACCTAAAACCATTCCTCCTCCCTGAAGGCCGTTTCATGAGAAAAAATATCTCAAACCTCTGACGAGAAGTCATTTTTTTTACATTAATATGCTTTCAAAAGTTTGACAAGACTCTCGAAACAGACTTGTCTCTGTCTTTAATTCAGTTTCTAATTCCATGTGTGATAAAGAATATCTTAAAACAAACACAAAAGACATTTTATAGTAAATTATTAAGTCCATGCTTGTTTTGGCTTGTGCACGGGGTATGTTTATATTCAGCCTAGAACATTGTGTTGCAATGACTTTATATCAACCAAAAAGTATTAGCATTTTAATTAATACACATTTGTAACTGTCAGAGCATAACTCTGCATTAAACAAATAATGCTCCTTTTCAGATGAATCATGTTTAAGACCAGACAATTTGTCTACTGTGCTTATAAATATGCGTAATCGTCATTATATAATTCTTTATTTACTTACAAAAACCCACACAAGCAAATAAAAAACACATTTATTTTTCCAAACCAATATCAGACTGATTTAAACAGTAACTTACATTGCAGGCAGATAATGGTTTAAGCTCCACGGTTTACATCAAGGCTTTTAATATACCCCATTCACATCCTCTGGGTTGACACTGTTGACCCAGAGGGGCCGTGTTGCCTTGTGGGTCAAAGTGCATCACAAATCACTCCCATACTGGAGCTTCTTCCCAGGCCAAAACAGACAGCTGTCACAAGGCACCTATATTTTAACACTGAAACCTCATTACCTTTGGAGATAAGACAGCATTGCTTTAAGTGGTAGAATCAATAGTCTGGTCCAATACTCTTAAAATAACTAGCAGCTAATCTAGAAAATTAGACTAATGCTATTACAGTCTATGAGAAGAAATGTTAAGTTTTAACCAGTCAGTCATGATATGTAAAATAATCTATAGTTCATTCACTGTACTGCATAGCATATAGAGTAAACAGATGTTCGGTTGTTATAGTTCTATAATACGTTTACATTCATATATAACTGTGCAACATTCCTCACTCAGTGGTCGTAAAGATTAAATAAGGTTAATCTGTGACATCAAATTCCACTACAAACATGACCTTTTGTGTTTTATTTCTTTCTGTCATGCACAAATATATTCCTCAACTCGTAGCATGTCAAATTAACAAGACCTATGTAGATCTCTGTCAGAATGTGTACAATGTCATTCACATTAGTTTCAAATTATGTCAAGAAGAACATTTCTTAAAATTCCTTATACACTGCTGTTCAAATGTTTGGGGTTGGTATGATTTAATAATGTATTTTTAAAGATGTATCTTCAGGTAACTAAGGTTGCAATTATTTGATTAAAAAATACACTAATATTGTGTAATATTAGTGCAATTAGTAATAGCTGTTTTACATTTTAATAGACTTTAAAATGTAATTTATTCCTGTGATGGCAAAGCTGAATTTTCAGCATCATTACTCCAGTTTTCAGTGTCACATGATCCTTCAGAAATCCTTCTAATATGGTGATCAAGAAACATTTCTTGTTATTATTACCAGTTTTGAAAACAGTTCTTTGGTAAATTTTTGTCAGGGTTATAGGATAGAAAGTCCAAAAGCATTTATTTGAAATGAAAGTGTTTTGTAACATGAAAGTCTTCACTTTTGCATCCTTGCTGATTAAAAATATAAATGTCTTTAAAAAATACTTATTGACCCCAGACATTTGAATGGTAGTAGTATATATTTTTGCTACAAGATAAAGAAAACCAATATTTCAACTTAAAATGCAGATAATATACAAATACTGAGGCCATTAAATATTAATAATATTAAAGTAATGTATACAAGGTTAATAGCATGCATGAGTTCTCTTCACAGAAAATTCACAGTGTCAAAATAAAGCAATGATATGTTTGTATATCTTGGCCATTTTTTTTTTTTTTTTTGAATTACACAAAAGCCCCCTTTCCCGCGCCCTTATGCTCTTTTTTTTTTCTTCTTCTTCTTTTACGCCATAACCCAGCATTTTTTGCAGTTGGATTCATTCCTAGAAATTATTCTTAAGGTCAAAGTTTAATTTGCATCCTCATTGCTGGAACACAATGATTTTTTGATTTCTAAGCTTACATATTTGTATGACACCTTTCAAGCATATACATATGAAACTTAATTTGGCATTCAAACACAAAGGCATATCTTCATTATCTTCCTACTCCACTAAATAAACAGAGGTGACGTCCAGCGCACAATATGATTCACCTAATAACTAAATAAACTTGGCAGGTGGTGACCTGAAAGTTCCTGTTTTACAAACTAGTTTTGCCTCAAGCTTCCATAACTGCATTCAATGTGCTAACAATAACAACCGGACACTGAATTTGAGGGATAGGCTGCCTCCTCAGCGGCATGGGAGTTTCTTTGGCAAAGCTCCTAGGAAGGAACCCAGAAAACACAGATTGACCCTCACCATTTCACTCTTCCTTTCTGCGACTTCCTTTCACATCAGACAGTGACGATCCAGAGCATGTTCATAGTGCAGTATTTATGTAAGGAAAACATGTCGAGCTCCTGATGAGGGTTAATTTGTGACTGTTAGGTTCAGCTGCATCCTGTTGCTGTTGGTCTTCACTCCCACCACTTCTCACACAGCAAAACAACACTCTGAATGTCTGGGAACAGCTGCTGTAGGTCTACGGGAGACTTTAAATATATCAGGTCCATTGTCTGGTCTGAAGCTATATATAAAAACAGCCTGATACTGTGCTGAGCACAGGGCCTTTAGTTTCATGTGAATGGTTACAATGTCTTCCACCTTAAAGTTTGACACTGAGGATGTCCGCTTTTCTAATGCGTTTTAAGCGTGTAGACTGACTGGAGCGAGTCCTCCACTTCTCAGTCGCTGTCTTTGCGAAGGCTTCTGTCGGTATTGAGGTTGCCAGGCTCATGGTTTTTGCACTGAATGCTAGTGCCGTTCATGGGGCCTGAGCTGGACACCTGGTTCCTGGTATAACACCAACAGCACAAGCAGGACTGAAATGGTGATAAAGAGAAAAAAAACATCATTTGATTGTTGCAACATAGGCTCATTGGGAAAAAAACAAGCTGCTACTTTTTGAATTTTGTAGAACTTCAAAAATGTATACAATTAAACTCGCTATTAGCTCCATTTATTGGACATTTCAATTTGAAAGTATGCATGGCACATTTCTTTCAATGAGCTTGGTTTGGATTTTAAAGAGATAGTTCACCCAAAAATGAAAACTCTGTCATCATTTACTCACCCTCAAGTTGTTCCAAACCTGTATACATTTCTTTGTTCTGCTGTACACAAAGAAAGAATGTTTGTGTAACCAAGCGTAAATCTCGGATCCCATTGACTACCATTATAGGAAAAAAAATACTATGGTAGTCAATGGGGGCCGAGGTTTGCTTGGTTACAAACATTCTTCCAAATATCTTCCGTTGCAGAACAAAGAAATGCATACAGGTTTGGAACAAGTTGAGGGTGAGTAAATGATGACAGAGTTTTCATGTTTGGGTGAACTATCCCTTTAAGTAGTGCACATTTGTATTGTATAAGAGGTGAATAGGTTTAAATTAATCCGTATTTCTTATCTGCAGCACTATGTTTGACCCATAGTAAATCAACGTTGAATATTTCTCTTGGACCCACACCATCTCTTGCATAGATCATTTGCTTGTATTTAGGGCCATGAACTTGGGTTGGCCAACTGAGTTGGTGTTTTGATTTGTCTTCAGCCACATTATATCTGTGGGATCATCCTCATTACTGAAAAGAGGCCCACTTAAGATTTGACATCATTGTCGGTAATACGCTCAGTATGAAGACAACCAGGTCCGGGCATGGCTTATATCTCTCTGAGAATGACTCACAGGACTCTAAACATTCATCTCCATAAATCAAGCACAATTTGCTGATAGAATGTTCTGTGGCCGCTGATATGGCGCAGTCGTGAGGAAACGTATCCATTAATTTGTTCTGTATGAGTCTGATTGCAGTGGCTGTTTAAGGAAGGAAGCAAGCACTTTTAAACATACCTTAAAGCAATTCTTGAACTTCTTGCTTACGAAGTAGAGGATGATGGGGTTGATGCAGGAGTTCACAGTGGCCAAGTTGATTCCGAAATAATCCATGACCAACAGGAAGCTGAAAGTTTGGACACTCGTTTAGTTTTGTGGTGCATAAGTTTACATACCACTTTCAGAATCTATAAGATGTTTGTCATTTTGTTATAAGATTATGATTTTAGAGGTTGCACTCCCAAATACTAAATACTAGCTGACTATTTAAAATACAACAATTATTTTAAAGCTGAGCTTACATATAAGAAAAATGACACTAGAAATATTGTACCATAGTCACATAAACCAAAATAATAATAATAATAATAATAATAATAATAAGATTTTATTAATTTCCATGACTTGTTAAAAAAAGTTTTAAAATTCCCTGATATTTCCAGGTTTTCCATTATTGTCCCTGGTCTGTCCTGAGAAATGAAGCTGCCCAATAATCTTGACAGAAATTCCTGTAGTCTTTGGTTTCCCATCATGCTCTATGCTTGAGTTTTTTTTTTCAACAGTGGCTATATTATGGCTGAATCCAAAATCACCCCTTAAACCCTCATTCACTATTTCCTACATTAGTCCACTAATATAGTTCACTTGAAGGAGTGAATGTGTGTACATCGGCTGTTCCCTCGTTATTGCGGTGCAATGTGGGATTGAATGAGTGCACTCAATAACGTCCACTATGGTTTTGGACACCACTACAATAGGGCATTATTTGAGGGTATCGGGGGCGTTCTCGGATTCAGCTTATGTCTTCAGTGGCCATCTAAGGCCCCGTCCACACGGAGATGCGTTTAGCTGTATACATTAAAAATTTGTACCATATCAGCGTTTCGTCCAAACGGATCCAGCGTTTTGGGAGCATGAAATCGATGTTTTTTGAAACCAGGTCCCAGAGTGGATAAATCTGAAAACAACACCCTTGCGTTTTCGTCTGTACAGCCAATCTGTTTATTTTGTGAAACGGTGATTTCATCACACCACGTCCCGCACGAGAAAGACTAGAAAGGGATACAACTACGGGCACTGGACATGCGCGCATCAATATTGCGACATTTAATTACTGTATTTGCATTATTGTAAGGGTAGGTTTAGGGTGTAGGCGTTAATAAAACCCTTCTGGTAAGAAGCACATTTATTTATTTTTTATTTTATTGTGAGATTTTGCCTCACTTCCTACCATTGCTGTACCCCTTCTAGCCACAACTCTTCTTCTCCGTTTTTAGTTTATTTCTGAGGCAGGATTACAGCGCCACATACTGGCCTGGCATGTATACTACATCGTTTTGAGTCGTTTTCATTGCTCTAGTGTGTACGCAGATATTTCTTGAAACAAAGAAAAAAAAAAGATTGGATAGGGAAAGCTCTGGCTTCGTGTGGATGGGGCCTAAAGGTGTGTACACACCGGGACGAATATCGCGCGCGCTTATCGCCAGCGTTTTTCGTGCCGTTTTTCGGCGCGTCTTGAGTGTTCACACCCAAGCGATTTTCACTGGCGCTGCGCCGAGTGAACGTGCACATTCAGTCGATGCGCTCGCGGTACACAAGGTGGTGCTGCGGCACTTTAAGCCTCTGACACTCACTTGTCACACAGAAGGAGAAGAGAGACAGTATTTACGTGCTTGCCAAAACCATAGACATATTATGTATATGGACAAAACCATTCACACACTTTTTGCTAACTGGCAAGCAGCATTAGCAGTTCATCTTCTTCTTTGTCTACTTACTACTTCTTCGTCGTATCAATGTGTGCTCGGCAAGACCGTTTTGTGCTTGAGCGCCACCAAGTCGTGTTTTACTGTCACTTCAGCAGCTCCAGGCACGTGAACAAAAGCGCCGGTCTCATTGGTCGGACAGTTTTTTACGCGCCGCGTCAAAATAAAAAAACGAACCCGAGGCGTTTTTTTAAAAATGACGCTTTTACGTCTGGCGTTTTGCGCGTCGGTGTGAACACTCACATTGGCGCCCATTGTTTAGTCCCGAGGCGTTAAACGTCGGCGATAAACGCGTGCGAAAATCGTCCCGGTGTGAACAGGCCTTAAGACAGTGATTCTCAAACCTGTCCTGGAGTACCACCAGCCCTGCATATTTTGTATGTCTCCCTATATCTGACACACCCATTCCAGGTCTTGCAGTCTCTGCTAATGAGCTCATGAGTTGAATCAGGTGTGATAGATGAGGGAGACATAAGCTGCGTCTCATTTCGAAAGGTTGCGTCCTCCAGAGGTCGCATTTGAAGGCTGCATGCGTCATCAAGGCTGTCTCATTTCAGAAAAGTAAGTAGGACACTCCGAATGCGACCTTCAAATGTGCCCTTCTTTTCAGGAATTCGGAGTGTGCATGAGGTGTATCCTTCATTGCTGCAGATAACCCACAATTCTATGCGTCGCCATTAACAACCGTCATGTTTTTTAAATATTATTTGCAAAAATGGCGCCGCCGGCAGATATACATGCAAGCGAAGATGTGGTGTTTAAACTTAAGTAGTTTCAAGCTTGTTTTTGTTTTTAAGCTGTATTACCTCAAATAGATAGTTGTAGTAAACAGGATTACAAGTGTTAAGTGATTTTTAAACGTTTAGAACAGTACTTTGCTGTCAAGGCAAGAAACATTTCATAGTAATTTTCAAGTTATAAATAATTTTCATTCATATAACTGGTGTGAGAGCGCCACTTCACTGTGAACGTGTTGGCATAGCAACGTGATACTTCCTGCCTGTGTGTCCTACGAAGGACGTCTCGTGTAATTCTGATTAAGGACACTCCGTATACCGCATCCTTCACAGGATGTGTCCTCCAGAGGATGCAGCCTTCAAAATTAAATGAAATGAGACACAGCTATACAAAATGTGCAGGGCTGATGGTACGAGGTTTGAAAACCACTGATCTAAGGGACTCATACACAACTATCACTATTTATGCGTAACTATAGTTTATGACTTATTTGAATAGTCCTGTAAAACTCTAAACAGTACAATTTGTGTAAATTCATATATTATTTTGTCTTGTGTGTGTGTGTGTATATATATATATATATATATATATATATATATATATATATATATATATATATACTGAAATAAATATACTTAAATAAATACTTTGTTTACTAAATTTAAAATATATATGTTTTATTATCTTATTTTTAAGATTTTATCTCATTTATATTTTATTGAAATTCTACAAATCTTACAGTTTCTGCACTGTATCAACACTTTAGAGTACAAATTAACTTTAATGCCAAGAAAAAAAAAATCCATATGCACAAGTATGTATAGGGTATAAAATAAAGGCTCACTCACTTAAATAGGTCACAACGTCTTACATCATCTGGAACATAAACCATTTTCTTCAACAGTCTACTGAGATGAAGGGGGAACCAGCAAAGAGCAAAGATCAGTACTAAACAGAAGACTGCTTTAGCCACTTCACGCCGCTGCAGAACATAAACAAGCCATTAGAACCACAGTACGTTCAGTGTTATATAATGTACTGGCAGAGATATTGCTTTCAGACTTTACCCACAATAGCTCATGCATATCAGGCAAAAAAGATTATTATAATATAATCTAATTCAAGGATGGGAAACTTCGGTCCTAGAGGGCCACTGCCCTACAGAGTTTAGCCCAAACCCTGATCAAATACATCTAAAAAAGCTAATCAAGGTCTTCAGGATTAGAAAGGCAGGCGAGTTTTTTTTTCTTCAGTGTTGGAGCTAAACTCTGCAGGACCGAACCCTGATCTAATTGATAATAAAGAAAAAAACAAACACAAAATAAAGTCTAAATGCAAAAAAATTAATAAAAAATGTTTGAATGGTACTGACTTTAGTGGCATTCGTATTAAGGACTTTTTCTTACCTGTTTAAGGTGTTCGCTGAGGACAATCCGAAGGCTTCCGTTTCTACGGTTGAGCATTTCACATGTCATGAGGGTGTAGAAAACAGCTGTGCAGGCCAGAGGCACGCAGAAGTAAAAACCAAATAACCACCAGTCTTTCAAATTTACATAGAACTGAAAGCAGATGAAACACACATTCTCCATTATGTTTACAGTAACAAAACAACAACAGTTACTGTGTCATGCAGTGTTTACAGCCACTAAGAGATGTCACAGCAATTACTTTGTTAAATGTATTTTTTACTGTTGTCCATGACAAGATACTGGTGCTACTTGTTTTTGTTTTTTTTCTCATACAAACATGGGTTAGAATAGCTAATTGAAAGTAGTAAAAATGGCCTCAGAAGACTTAAGTATTGTTTTAATTGTGAGCTTAAACCTTTTATGTTTAGAAGCCGGAAGAGCATCAAACCGGTAAGAAAAAAATAAAGAGATGGATTAGAAAAACAAAGACAAGCTAGATATGCTATAAACAAATTTTTTTTTTTTTGTTACAAAAAATCTATTTCAAATAAATCCTGTTCGTTTGAAATGTCTATTCACCAAGCCTGAAAATAAAATATTTCTAATAAATATTGAGCAGCACAGCTGTTTTTAATTGTTATAATAATAAGAAATGTTTCTTGAGAACAAAATCATCATATTAGAATGATTTTTTTTGAAGGATCATGCGAGACTGAAGACTGGAGTAATGCAGCTTGGTCATCACAGGAATAAATTACATTTTAAAATAATATAATGAATAAAACAATTATTTTGTAATTTCTGAATTGTAATCTTAATTTTTTGGTTTGTTTGCTATGTACTTAACAGAAGCACAGGAAGCAACTTAAATGAACATTTATTCAACGATTTACTTATTTGTAGCAGTGAAATAAACAGGAAAGACATTTTGCATTGCATCCAGATCATCCTGCTGGGTTTATTTTACGATAATGATCAGCTGACATTATCCCTAGGCCCCTATAGCATAACTGTTAAACATAAAACAGTACTCAAAAAAGTGAAAACAACACAACGTTAATTTATTTTTTGAAAATGTCATTTGTGCTGTATTAAATTGTCTATTGTTTCTGAGATTAATGGCAGGGTTCATATGAGAGAATGAACTCTGTTTCTCATCCACACATATGGCTCTGCTTGAGAGAGATACATCAGCTTGTAATTGCACTCATGGTCTGCTATCAATTTACTTCTTTGGACTGAACAAAGAAAAAGAAATCTCCAGATAGCGTCTGCATAGGGAAACTGAAGAAAACTCCAAAGGTTTTACTCTTATTCCCTGAGTTGTCTATGATTTACGCAAAATGTTGCTTTCAGGATCAAAGTTTGTAAAAGATCACAGAAATCGTGCATAGCATCCTGCTCAAGGTCAACCGGACAGGATGCACCGTTTATTACAAAGTGTTTGAGTGTTTATGTGAACGAAAGGAAAAGACGTCGGCATGACATCCCTCCGATAAAGCGTACCATCATGAAGTTACTTTCAGGCTTGAGCATGCAAGAGCGCATGGTTTGGTTTTTGTAGGTGAAGGTGACCATGTTGAAGCAAACCGCCTCTGGTACAGCCAAGATAATAGACAGGACCCAGATGGAGAAGATCTCAATGGCAGTAAAGAGGGGAATGCCGACCCCCTGCACTCTGCTCCAGGAGGCTACAGCCCTGTACCTGAGCCACAAAAACAAAATCTGTTTTAACATTTCACAACAGAGACATGTCATTAGCTATATTTTCATCCAACGTTGTGAATGTGGAGTAGTGAAATATTGCATAAAAACAATTGCAAATAAAGCACCATTTCCATCCCATGTATTTAAGAGAACAAAATTGTCACTTCCTGGTAAATTGGCTCAAAATATCTGTAATAAAAATGGAAGTTCGGGGAAGCCAATGTGGCTCGTCTTCTACATTATAAATGAATTGTGCCTTGGAGCGTGCAGACGAAATGCAGTGAATGCTGTCATGTTATCTTGCGTTCGGAGGTGGATGCCTGCTGTTTGGGAAATCATTCATGCGAGACAGTTCTGGGAGGTTATTATACCCAACAATTTGATGACAGACTTTGGCTCAGGCATTTCAGAATGACCAAACAAACATTTAAGATGTTGTGCAATGAAAATGGTCTGCTGTTTAGGCCAGTAATCCAGTCGCTCCCTCTATCGAGGCAAAGTCATGTGAGTTTTTTTCGTCTTGCCCAATAAAAGTTTTAAAATTTTTGCATAAAATAGGTGGATGGAAACCACTATTTAAGATCCCCTTCATGTGAACTAAACATCTCTGTGAATGACCTCAGAGAAGAATGTTTAATCTTCACCGTTTTTAATTTAACACCATTTTCTTTTTTTTACCTCAACACCTGCAA
Organism: Gobio occitaniae; assembly: GCA_033150135.1. NCBI lineage: Eukaryota > Metazoa > Chordata > Actinopteri > Cypriniformes > Gobionidae > Gobio > Gobio occitaniae. Next base: position 99,580 of record JARQWZ010002654.1, on the reverse strand, counting down.
AGCTTGACTGATCAAATTCCTATCGTGTGGGAAAGCTTCTGTGAAAATATTGCAGTGCAGCTGTGCCAACTTTCAGCTTCTGGTTTATAGCTACAGTATCTAAGATTAATGAAAAGACTGCTTTGCATTGTAATATGCACATTACTAAACTGCTCACAGATATACTTCAGCTGTTTGTTTGAATAAAGTCACTGGTTTGCCTGGTTGCTTGTTTCCCTTTGCTCATAGTCACGTTTGATTGTTTGTTTCATTAATATCTTTTCTCTTGTGGGTGTTTCTGTAAAACGGTGCATCAAGATTTTATATAACTATATATTTTTTTTATGATCCATTTGAATATTCCTGTTTAACAACAATGGGACATTTATATTTCACTAAGTAGAGATGTATCCACTTTGCCAACACTCACATGGATGGGAAAGACATGAGATGCAAGCTCACACGCAACATGGGGAGCACGAATCGGACGAGATGCGCGGAACATTTCCTCGGCATGATTCAGAAACTAATTGAAAGCGGCTGTGCTGTTGTGAAATTAAGGCCAGACGTTTGATTCAAGTGATTCATTCTTTAAAAATTGCGAGGCTGCAAGACATTTGTTGCTCAGATTCACTTGTATGTTTCTGAATGTCAGTGAAACTTGAATCTATTAAGTCTTTTTTAATTAATATATCTGAAGGAGCTCAAATTATGTTGAGGTTATTTGTCAAAAGAAAATTGCACAGTATCTTAACAAGTTGGCCAAAATACAACATTTTAGTTTATTTTTAGTGTATAACCGACAAGATAATATCCATTCGTCCTTGTTTATGGTAGCGTTTAAACTAAGGTGGGCAGGTGGCTTCAGCCTCCTGATGAGGAAAATACTTTCTAATGAGAGGTGCCCATTAGAGCTGACCTTATAAACTGGAGGAAGTGCCCTGATTCATACAAGAACTTGACACGGTCACGTCCCGCCTTTTCCCCTAAACCACATGGGCAAATGCACTAATGCTTCCTGAGAAGGTTTTCATTGGAACCACCCTGATCAGGATGATACGGGAAATACAGTTTGTTTGTTTGTTTTCTCATTTCATACAAAATACTGGTTTAAAAAAATAAAATTGCCAAGATATCTGTGGTTTGTCTTGGAAAATTCTTAGAGAGAATACAGTGGATAAATTGAAAAGAAAGAAAATAAGCTACTTTTTGACAAATAATGTATATAATTTGATTTTCTATAGTCAAAATAATTGCAAATGAATGTTCTGAACTACAAAAAATACAGATGGACACCAAAGTTCAACGATTGTAATTGTATTGTTGTTTTAGCTGATAAAAACAGCATAATGCATTCTGTGTCAGAATATAAATGAATATAATTGTAGATGGATTCCACAATGCTTAGAACTTATTAGGGGGAAAAAAAAGTAGAGTCTGAAAAGTTAGGGAGATTCATTCAGGTTTAAAGATAAACAATAACCATACAAGTATTGTGAAATATGCTTTTTTATAGATATCTGCATTACAATATAGTTTGGTATAGGAGGAAGAGTGAAAGACTATAACAACTCTAGGCCTAAAACGTCTCGGTTATGTATGGTAACCCTCGTTCCCTGAAGGAGGGAACGGAGACGTACGTCGGACGTACCGACGAATTGGGATCACTTCTGGGAGCCCCTATCAGCTTCGAGCTATCTAGAACCGGCCAATGGACAATTGGCGTGCGAGATTTGCATCTCGCGCCCCGCCCCGCGCCGCGGGTATAAACAGGAAGCGATAGCGAATGCACGCTGTTTTTCACTGAGGAGCCACACGTAATGTCTCAACCTGCAGTGATGGTACAGCAACTGTGGCGACGGGACGTACGTCTCCGTTCCCTCCTTCAGGGAACGAGGGTTACCATACGTAACCGAGACGTTCCCATTCAGTTGGTCACGTTCGACGTACGTCGGACGTACCGACGAATTGGGATCCCCTATGGAAAACGCCACAGTTACTACCACTTCCAGCGCCCAGCGATGAGCCCTTCAGACCCCGATCTGATACGGGCGGGAATTCACGCAGGGAGAGTCCAAGCTGCTGTTCCGCAAGACCCATTCAGCTGACTGTATTGGATAATGCTGGGAAAGCGTGCCTGTGAAGGCAGCTGCGGAAGCCACATCATGCCCAGAGGGAGTTAACATGTGGAGAATACACGTATGGGCTGGCCGTGGGCAGCACAACATACGGAAGTCCCAGGGGTGGCCCCGGCCAATTCGTGGAGGGGGACAACACGTACCTGGGACGGCAGAGGAGACTCTGCCGAGGGAAAGACACAGGCTCGCTCTACAAGACCGGCTCTACACGGAGGCTATAGAATCTAGCGAACGTGTTAGGTGTCGCCCAGCCCGCAGCTCTACAAATATCTGTCAGCGAGGCGCCACGAGCCAGCGCCCAGGAAGAGGCAACACCCCTAGTGGAGTGGGCTCTTAACCCGAGCGGGCAGGGCACGTCTTGGGACTGATAAGCCAAGACGATGGCATCCACTATCCAGTGGGCCATCCTCTGCTTGGAGACAGCCTTTCCCTTCTGCTGTCCTCCGTAACAGACGAAGAGCTGCTCTGAGGTCCTGAAGCTTTGCGTTCTGTCCACGTAAGTCCGGAGAGCACGGACGGGACAGAGAAAACCTAGGGCTGGGTCTGCCTCCTCCGAAGGCAGCGCTTGCAGGCTCACCACTTGGTCCCGGAAGGGAGTAGTGGGAACCTTGGGCACGTATCCAGGCCGGGGTCTCATGATCACATGAGAGTTACCGGGCCCGAATTCCAGGCACGATTCGTCGACCGAGAATGCCTGCAGGTCCCCTACCCTCTTGATGGAGGCCAACGCAATCAGGAGTATAGTCTTTAACGACAGGATTTTCAACTCAGCTGACTGCAGAGGCTCAAAGGGTTCTCTCTGTAGTGCAGTAAGCACCAGAGCTAAGTCCCAAGAGGGTATAGAGGGAGGACGAGGTGGATTTAATCTCCTCGCTCCCCTAAGGAACCTGACGATCAGAACGTGCTTACCTAGAGATTTCCCATCTACGAGCTCATGATTAGCGGCGATAGCGGCGACATAGACCTTGAGGGTGGAGGGAGACAGCCTTCGCTCCAACCCATCCTGTAGAAAGGTAAGCACAGAAGCGATCGAACATCTTCGGGGGTCTTCTCGGCAAGAAGAGCACCAATCGACGAACAGGTTCCACTTCAACGCATAGAGGCGCCTCGTAGAGGGGGCTCTAGCGGAAGTGATGGTGTCAACTACCGCTTGCGGTAGGTCACCTAGAACCTCCGCGTCCCGTCCAGGGACCAGACATGGAGTTTCCAGAGGTCTGGACGCGGGTGCCATAGGGTGCCCCGTCTCTGAGTCAGGAGGTCCTGCCTCAGAGGAATGGGCCAGGGAGGTGCTGTCGCAAGGAGCACTAGTTCCGGGAACCAAGTCCGGTTGGGCCAATACGGAGTGACCAACAGGACCTGCTCCTCATCCTCCCTGACTTTGCACAGTGTCTGCGCAAGAAGGCTCACTGGGGGAAACGCATACTTGCGTTCTTCCCGGGGCCAGCTGTGGGCCAGGGCATCCGACCCGAGGGTCCCATCGGTCAAGGAATAAAACCACTGACAGTGGGTCGTCTCTGGGGAGGCAAACAGGTCTACCTGTGCGGCCCTGAAACGACTCCAGATTAGCTGGACCGCATGGGGATGGAGTCGCCATTCTCCCGGAAGTCGGCCACACGATTGAGCAGGCCCGGAATGTGAACAGCACGAAGCGACCTCAGATGCTTCTGACTCCATAAGAGGAGATGGCGGGCGAGTTGCGACATGCGACGGGAGCGTAGACCACCCTGTTTGTTGATGTACGCTACGGCCGCAGTGTTGTCCGTCCGGACCAGAACGTGCTTGCCTCTGAGCGGCACTTTGAAGCGGCTGAGTGCAAGACGAGCTGCTAACAACTCGAGGCAATTGATATGCCATTGCAGCTGAGGCCCCGTCCACAGACCCGAAGCTGCAAGCCCGTTGTACGTGGCACCCCAACCCATGGATGAGGCATCCGTGGAGACAACGGAGTGCCTGGACACTTGTTCTAGGGGGACTTCCGCCCGGAGAAACAAAGGGTCCGACCACGGGCCGAAGGTTTGGCGGCACCTCGGAGTCACTTGGACACGGAGGGAACCGCTGTGCCACGCCCATCTCGGGACTCGATCGTGTAGCCAGCGTTGAAGCGGTCTCATATGAAGCAATCCGTTACTGCGGCTGCGGATGCCATATGCCCCAGGAGCCTCTGAAAATGTTTCAGTGGTACCGCTGTCCTGCCTTTGAACGAATTCAAGCAGTTCAACACTGACTGGACGCGCTCCTCGGTGAGGCGCGCTGTCATGGCGACCAAGTCTATCTCCATACCGAGAAAAGAGATCCTCTGTGTGGGACAGAGTTTGCTCTTCTCCCAGTTGACCCGAAGTCCCAACTGGCTGAGGTGACTGAGCACCTTGTCCCTGTGTTCCCACAACTGCTCCCGCGACTGGGCAAGGATCAGCCAGTCGTCGAGGTAGTTGAGGATGCGAACGCCATGCTCTCTCATGGGAGCAATGGCCGCCTCCGCAACCTTCGTAAAGACGCGGGGCGACAGGGACAGGCCGAAGGGTAAGACGCGGTACTGATATGCCCGTCCCTCGAACGCGAAGCGCAGAAAGGGCCGGTGTCGAGGGAGAATCGAGACATGAAAGTACGCGTCCTTCAGGTCGATCGCTGCAAACCAATCTCGGGGACGGATGCACCTGAAGATGCGCTTCTGCGTTAACATCGTGAACGGCAGCCTGTGAAGGGACCGGTTCAGGAATCGCAGGTCCAAGATCGGTCGTAACCCGCCGCCTTTCTTGGGTTCAATGAAGTACGGCTGTAGAACCCGGACCTCATATCGGCTTGAGGGACCGGCTCTATCGCGTCCTTCGCCAGTAGGACAGCGATCTCCGCCCTGAGCACGGGGGCGTTCGCCTCCACTACAGTCGTGAAGTGAACGCCCCTGAACTTGGGGGGACGCCAGGCGAACTGAATCGCATAGCCGAGTCTGATGGTACGGAGGAGCCACCGAGACGGGCTGGGAAGCGCTAGCCAGGCTCCCAGACTCCGAGCAAGAGGGATCATCGGCACCACAGACGTACCCGCAGCGGGGCAGCGAGGCGGAACGCAGGGATCCGGCTCGGACGGCATGGGAGCGGCCCGGAGCGGGATCTGAGTGTGCTGTGCAACACTTACCTGCATCCGCGGAGGGGACGTGCGAGTGTGGGGAGGCCGCTTGTGTGCGTCCCGACAGCCGGCGTCCCCTGCTGGCGAAGGGAGAGGTATTTGAGGGTGGCGAGGCATGGAAGCGTCGACCACCGCCAAGCGCGCTCTCTTGGCACCCAGAGATATTGGAAACTGCTCTTTTATTGAAGTTTTGGGTGCCGCTGGCACTGGGGCCAGCGGCGGAACAGACAAACAAAAGATTTTCCCCCGGCCCTCCTCCGGGGGAAGGAGTGGTGCTGCAGCCATCTCCCTCAGAGCAGTTTCCTCCATCTCTGGGTGGCCCGTCTCAGGGCCGCTTGCGACGACGCTTGCCACCTGGCTTGGCGGCGGCCTGAGCAGGCTGGACGTCCTTCCCACGGCCGGCCCCACGCCGACGGCTGGTGGAAGGCTGCTGCGGCGCCTTGGCGGGGGCGGAGGCGGCGGCGGGTGGACGTCCTCGGTGACGAGTAGTCGGAGGCGCAGCCGCCGGCGGCGGGGTGGAGGCAGCAGCGGGCCGCCGGGGCAGGATGTGTTTAATCGCCTCCGTCTGCTTCTGGGCGGCCGAGAACTGCTGGGCAAAGCTCTCGACCGCGTCGCCGAATAACCCAGCTGACGAGATGGGGGAGTCCAGGAACCGATATTTATCGGTCTCCCTCATGTCAGCCAGGTTCAACCAGAGATGACGCTCCTGGACCACAAGTGTGGACATCGCCTGACCGATGGCACGGGCGGTGACTTTCGTCGCCCGGAGGGCGAGGTCCGTCGCTGTCCGGAGCTCCCGGAGGAGCTCTGGGTCAGGCCTACCCTCGTGCATGTCAAGGAGTGCTTGGGCCTGGTGGACCTGAAGCAACGCCATGCCATGCAAGGCGGACGCAGCCTGTCCGCAGGCCTTGTAAGCCTTCCCGGTCAGACCGGAAGAGAACTTACAGGCCCGGGACGGGAGACGTGGGTCACCGCGCCAGTTAGAGGCGGTCGCCGGACACAGTTGCATCGCGACGGCGCGCTCCACTGGCGGGATCCCCACGTAACCCTTGGCTGGCTGGGGGAGGAGTCACTCGGCCGGTTTCTGGCAGAAAAAGGTGCCGTCCACGACCTCGTGAGCTCCTCATGCACCTCCGGGAAGAAAGGTGTCGGGGCGGGACGCTGAGAACCAGCGCGACCCACCCCGAGGAACCAATCGTCCAACCTAGAGGGTTCGGGACACGGTGGAGGGTTCCACTCGAGCCCAACCCTTTCGCCGGCCCGGGCAAGCATAGCAGCCATCTCAGGGTCCGGGGCAGCCGTTGCCACTCTCCCAGAGGGAGGCAGTACAACTGACCCTTCATCCCCCGAGGACTGAAACTCCCCCTCCGATGCAGCGATTGACATCTGTTCATCCGCTGGAGCTCCAAAAGTCACCACTGGTCTCCCGTGGGAGGGTCCAGCGGGTTCCCTTGGAGGCTCTACCGGCTGCGGAGCAGAGGGAATAGGGGCCTGCGGAGATTCACTCGGCGGGTTTGCCCTAAACTTGATCCTCAGATCACCCTGGCCATCCAAAGAAGCAGGTCCGCCTGGGTTAGGGGCAGACCTAGTTCGTGGGATGGGTAAGGGGACTCCCCCAGCCCGGAGGTAGGAGAGTCTCGATCTTAGCTCCGAGATAGTCATGTTCCCGCAGTGGGAACATGAACTATCCACAAACGCCGCCTCAGCGTGCTGTGTGCCCAAACACGTGAGACAGCGATTGTGACCGTCAGCAGGGGACAGGGAACGACCGCATCCAGAAACGCACGGGTGGTAAGACATCTGGAAAAAGACGGCACGTCACCCGTGAAGCTCTTTTTGTGAGGAAAACGCTCTGTGCTGAAGCACTCAGGGGAACCGCGACAGCGCACGGGATTGTAGTGCAGCCCGTGCCTGTACTCAGACAGGAAAACGCCCTACCCAGACCAACGGGGTTGCTGTGATAACAGCAGTTTTCTCTGTTATCTCAGAGGCAGCTGGATGAGTCAGCGCGGTCCCGCTGAAAGGTGCCGTTTTCTCCAACACGCGTCCTCCTCTGGTTCTCTCCGGTCCTAGAAGTCTTGCTGTAGCAGCGAAAATACTCGTCTTCATAGATGAGTGAGTCCTCTTCATATGCCTGTGTGGCTCCGAAGTGAATGACAGCGTGCATTCGCTCTCGCTTCCTGTTTATACCCGCGGCGCGGGGCGGGGCGCGAGATGCAAATCTCGTACGGCAATTGTCCATTGGCCGGTTCTAGATAGCTCGAAGCTGATAGGGGCTCCCAGAAGTGATCCCAATTCGTCGGTACGTCCGACGTACGTCGAACGTGACCGACTGAATGGGAACCATAAACCCAGCTTCTGACCTTTGTCTTTCCCTGACCCTAAGACCTCAGCAGTGAAATCTGAGCCTTGAACCTCACGGAAGCCTGATGTTTAAAAGTTGAATCAAAGAAAGGTGTGTGGGCAAAAGGGGTTAGCTTTTTTATTAGATGAGTTATTCTCATCAGTAGAAAAACTCTTTGACAATTTAAAGATTGTGAAAATAAATGAGAAAAGGCAAGTTTTTGAAATGAGCTTTAGAACATGCAATATTTCAAAATGGCGAAACTGTGATTTACCTGTCCACACTCAAAGCACACAGATTGAGTACTGTAATCCCAACAGATGCTTTCTGGAGGAATGGAACCAGTTTGCACAAGAAGAGTCCAAATGGGCTGTCATGAAATGGCCATGTTGTTACAAGCAGCTGCAAGAAAAATAGAATCATTCATTATGATTCCTCAGCCATATGACCCACAAGCTCTATTAGAATACATTGCATTGAGATGAATAAAATGCGAATGAATTGAACAGCATGTTCTTATTTATTGTAAGCGCTTATGTCTGTACATTTATTTATAAAGTAGGAATGAAATAGAGATGTTTAACCATAATTGAGGCAGTCTACATTTCTGGAATTTTGCTGGTTTCTGAAACAGATTTACTTAAATAAGTAGCAGATTTTTTTTTTTGCTTTGACTCTCTGTTCCAGTCTTTGGCCTTAAGGGCACACATCTTGTCTTAATGAAATGGCTTTAGAGCAGTTTCAATGACTACTTATTTATCGGCCCAGGCACTTCTTTGGTCACGGTGTATTTTTGATAGTCTTCACCTTGGAAGTCCCCATGTGTTGAAAACAAAATCCTCATGTCTTCTTTTTTGAAGTGTACCCCTTTTTGTTTTGCATCAGAAGAAGGTTTTTTTATTTTATTTTGTTGGTTTGGACTCCTGCAAAGTCTCATCATTCAAGTGGCCTTGACAAGGTTCTCTGAAAGGGTGTTGTCTTTTGTTAAACAGGAAAAGTATGAGGATTATGCTCAGATTTAGAAAGGAAACTCCTCACGGGTGTATCCTGGCCCTGTTTGTATGAGGAGTGCAGTGTTTAATCAGTGGGACAGCTGGAGAAGTGTGTTTGTATGCGTGTTTGATGTATATTGGAAGCCAGTGGTCTGGAGTGCACATAAGTCTGTGCGTCACAAAACAAGACATGCTAACTGCAGCACTTCCCTTTTAAAACTTGCCTTCTTTTTCTTCTTTTTTTTTTTTTACATAAGCTTTCAATGTTAAATGGACATCTTCCATCCTAATAAAGACGCTCTCTAGATCTCCTCCCAATATCCTGTTAAAAAGTTCCTCAAAATGAAATTTGTACAATATAATAGCTAACTTTATAAATGCTGAAAAATTAAAGACAAACATTCCGTGCTAAAAATGTCGTGGTGAATCTATCAAGTACAAAGTAATAAAAAAAAAAAAAAAACTATAAATAAATGTAAATAAATAACATATTATTATACATTGAATACATATAAGTGTATACCTCTTAATAATTTTTTTTTTTTTTTAAGTAAGTATAATAAATAAATAAATAATATATTTTTCTACGTACATTTTTAAGTAAATTTTTTGTGGGTCACACCACATGCTATTTTACAACCTGAACTAACTGTACATTGTCAAGGTCAAATGTTTTAGAACAAATATTGACCATGTCACAGTCATGAGGGTTTGTAGGGATCCTCTCTGATATCATTTCCCTTTTTTCTGCACCAAAAAAATAAATAAATGTGTGTGAATGTATATGTGTGTATGTATGTATGTGTATATATATATATATATATATATATATATATATATATATATATATATATATATATATATATATATATATATATATATATATATATATATATATATATATATATATATATATATATATATATATATATATATATATATATATATATATATATATATATATATATATATATATATATATATATATATTAGGGATGGGCGATATGTTATCGTGTGCGATATACCGGTAAAAATTCTCCCCACGATAAGAATTTGTCTTCCCGCGATAATAACGATAAAGCCTAGTTGATGGCGCGACCCATCCGCATAGTGCCGCCGCTGGCCGTTATTACTCTATGAGGGCCGCGGTGGCTGCGTTCGTCACTTTGTATGGCTGAACGGGGGTTGGACAGAGAATTTTCTTGTGGTGCCCCCGCAGCACTCGGTGTCCTACGCGCCGCGCAATGGGAGCGGTGGCACTGAATCCGCATCTCACGTGCAGAGCGAAAACAACTATAGCGGAAGCTGCGGAAGAGTTCATAGCTAAACGAGGGGCACCTGAGGGCAATCTGAACCATACAGATGTATTTTCACTCCCTGAGCACTTGGACTGAGCGCTTAAGAGATTCGCTCTGTGTCAATCGATCGGTAAAGCAAACTATTTCAGTTCATCTCAATGAATGCGCAGTGTATTTGACGCACATTAAACACTAGTGTGAGGCGCGACTGAGAGTGCTCAGTGTTTCACACACACTCAAAGAGAGAGCGAGAGAGTCTTACACAACACAGAATTGACGTGCTACATGTAAACAATATCCTTTGTTGTATTTTCCTGTAAAATAATGGCGTTTATTTGGAATTATTCAGCCTTTCATGAACAGGAAGAAACGAATGCACAAACGGGAATCTCATTGGCTGGCATGCACCTATTACTGTGCCTGTTTTGATTTCAGCAAATCAGTTAGAATGAGCGCTGACAACATGATTAATATTCATGAACCCAGAAGCTCATTATTCCTTAGTGCAGTTTATTTTTATTAGTAGAAGAATTCGTGGTATTATTATCTTAACTCAAATTACTGAAGTTCTATCATTAAATCATTATTTTAAACTTTTTTGTAATCTGAAGACATTTATGTGATAATTACTTTTGCTATCTCTGCTATTTTTACCACTGTTTGCACCATGTATGAATAAATACAGAATCGGTTTACATTTAAAACTTGTCATTGATTTCAAAATTATTATTGTTTGTATTGTGTGATGTTTTTTAGCACAGTTGCACTACTTAAACATTACCTGCACTTTTACAGAAGACAATTATATCTGCAACTTTTCCATTTCTGAAAAGGCTGGTGAGGAATTTCACATAAAAAAAATAATTAATTATATATATATATACACATTTTTTTAATTTTTTTTTAATTATTTTTTTTATGTATTATAGGAGCCTATTTGATGACATGTACGTTTTACTTTAGATCATTGTTTGTTTTTCTGAAACTTGCAAGAATGCGTGCAGCTTTCACTTGTATCCAAAAACATGGGAAATGATACTACATTTATCGTCATTGATATCGTTATCGCAATAAATACTAGAAAATATCGGGATACATTTTTAAGTCCATATCGCCCATCCCTAATATATATATATATATATATATATATATATATATATATATTGAAAAGGTCATTGTATGTCAGAGTTGCTCTTTTAAAGGTGCACTGTGTACATTTTAGCGACATCTAGCGATGAGGTTGCGAATTGCAACCGCTCACCCCTCCCTTTCGAAACTACAGTGGCTGACACAGGACAAAGATAACGGCGCAAAATAGTGACTTCACTGTAAGGGGACCCGCGGTGTATGTAGATAGAAATGGCTCATTCTAAGGTTGTAAAAACATAACGGTTCATTATGTAAGGTCTTTATACACCACTGAAAACATAGTTATGTATATTATATTGCATTTCTGTCAATAGATCCTCATAAATACTGCACACTGCACTATTAATGTATTTTTTTATTTTATTTAGAGCATCACATTACTGGCCAATCTGCTAGAGGCCTCTGTTCACTGTCAAGTACTGTGTTCACTGATGAGCGAAGAATCAGACAAGAGACTTTGGCTAGTGATGAAGCACTAGTCAAAACAGGGCTGTTCATTTGGATGATGGCCCTTCAATCCCCTGTTTATTTTATCAGGCCATATCCCAGCTGCACTCATCACAAAAGCCTCAGTAACCGTAATAGGACGGCCCTGGAGATAAACTCTGAATGACCGTATAATTGTTTAGGGCCCTTGCCCTGTGCATCTAAGCACCCTCCCAACTTCCTCTGCCAGCTCATTCTCCCTTCCTGTGCTCTTTAAGTACTTTCTTTTGTATTGTACTTTATACACTCTTAAAAATAAAGTTTCCAAAAGAGGGTTTTCACAGAGATGCCATGGAAAAACAGTTTTTTTGATTCCTCAAAGAATCTTTCAGTGAACATTTCTTAAAAGAATATATATATTTTTTGTCTTAATGTGAAGAACATTATAAGAAACTTATTCCACTTTAAAGAACCTTTTGTACAATGGAAAGGTTCCATGAAGGTTCAAGAACCTTTATTTTTTAAGAGTGTAGACTTTCTGCCTGGTTTGTGAAGAATCCTTTTGAGAAAAACAAGATGTCACGTTTGCTACCAATTTAAAATAATGAAGAAACAAGGGTGCCTACCTTGTAGACATTAATAGGGATGACTATGGTGATGTAGATGAGGTCTCCAAGAGCCAGGCTGGCGATGAGGGCATTGGGTCCATTCCTCATGCACTTGTTTTGATAAATAATCCTCAGCAAGGTGGCGTTACCCACCATTCCCACCACAAACACGGCACAGGAAATAATTGTGTTAATATACTTAAAATATAGCTTGATAGAAGTGGGATCCTTGCAGGGTGGAGGCCCCTTAACTCTGGTATTGTTATCCAAAAGGGCTTTTTTGGTGGTGGGCTGGAGACTGTTATGCACATTGGTTTTGGAGGTAGTCGAGATTTGAAAGAAAGTGTCCTGGGCTTCCTCTGTTCCATTTATCTGACATATTCCACCAGTGGCCAGGACGGCCATTAGCAAAACCAATTGTAGTGTCGTAATGCCCATTGCAGAACGCAGTTCGCTTTTTGATTTCCAGATAAGTTGATAAGATCCTGATTACAGCTATTTAGCGCAGCTGCGGGAAAAAACAACAACAGGACAGACATCAAAAACACATAAGTTGTAAAGCAAGTTGGAGTTCAGTTTGTCACAGCTCGCACACACAAAATAAAGATACATACTATTCAGGCCTCAGAATAAAACAAAATCAAAGAGAATTACTTAAAAGTATAACACTAGATGCGCAAAACTTCAACACAACTTCAAAAGGGATTTAGCGGAGGAGCACAGATGGAGAGTGCCAGCACGAGTTACTGTCACGCTATGGGGACGAGACGTTGCCTTTCCTGTCATCCCCGGCAAGTACCCATCAGTGTTGGCATGGTGCTAGTGGCACAGCACCAAGCTTTTGTTTTTTCATTTGTAATTTTAAAAATGCACCCGTTGCATGACTTTCATCACTTTCCTTTCCTCAACACACATTTCCACTCTGGTTTGAGTTTGGCATTCATTAGGGTAGTTTCCCAAACTTAAACATGAAAAAGATGTCTTTTGGAATTTCACAATAGGAAATGTTCAAACACATTAGCTTAATAACAATTCATATCATATCATATCAATACCGTTTCGTATCAGATACCTTTTTGTTAACACTTTACAATAAGGTTAATACATTAGGTAACATAAACTAACAATATTTCTAAAGCATTTATTAATCTTAGTTAATGTTGATTTCAACATTTACCATTTCTACATTATAAAAATGAAAAGTTGTATCTGTTCATTTTATTTAACGGACCTGATCTAACATGAACTTAACATTAAAAGTTGTATTTTTATTAACTAACATTAACAAAGATTAATAAATATTGTAACAAATGTATTTCCTATTGTTAGTTAATGCATTAACTAACGTTAACTAATAGGACCATATCATGAAGTGTTACCAAATAACTTCATATTTTGACATTACAGTGCAGCAATATAGATTCCATCACATATGCTGTTCGAAAAGAGCATTAAAATGTCTGTAAAACTTAGTGTACTTGCCCATGAAAATACTGGGTAATAAAAAGTAGCTACAGGTGTTAAGGTTATGTTCAAGGTTATTGTGATAATTACATAGTATATACATGGGCAACAGGACTGTAAAATAAAGTGCTACCTTTATTTAAACAAAAAAGAAATGATTTGAATCTCTTTCAAATAAGTTATATGATTTTATCCATAACAGATGTAGCCTATACGTACACAACAATCACAAGTGAGAAAAGTTAATCAACTCTCATCTTGTTTGGAATCATTCGAAACCCCCTTTCATTATCTTGACAGCAAAGGAACACTTCTGAGCCAAGATGTGTTTCCTGTTCAAAGTCCCTGCCACCACCTGGTACACAAGGAACTATTTAGTAGACAGCCCTTCAAGTAGCATCTCAGTTTAGCATCAGCTAGGCACTAAAGGGATCCTTAACGGCACGTAAACTGTTACACTTATGAATTATAAATGCCTCCTGGTTTTTCACCTACCGCTCCTTAAATGTCTGCCTTCCCCAGGATCCCGTCAGTCAGTCAGTCTGTGAGTTAGTGAGACGAATATTCGGCTAGAGCCCCCCAGACATCTGTGTGGTATCATATAAGTAATTAACCAACTATCAAAGTGTAGCAAGATCCCATTTGGACGCCACGACGCACCAAAGCTGCTGTGAAGGGGCTGCGCATTCTGTCTCCTGCTTTTCCTGTGGAGAGTTGCTCTATGTGTGTGTGAGTGTGTGTGTACGTGTGTACGTGAGTGTTTAAGAGAGAGCACTTTGACGGGGTGGGATTGCAATTCTCCACCTCCCCCCTCGGCCGGGAGGGGGGCCCCAAAGGAAACACCAGCGCTCGGTGAGGCACAGCCTGCCTGACTGTCAACAGTCAGCCGAAGCTTGGGAAGCATCAGGAGGAATTACAAATCCTCTCCTGAGGTTTGCCTTCTTTCTCTCCCTCGATCTTTGTCGCTTTCTTTCTCTCGCCCTGACAGAACCCCTGCCACCATGTCATAACCTTCTCCCAAATGATCGGCTGCGATATTTGCATCTGACAAACTCACCTACGAGTCCTTTGCTTTAGATGCGATACTGACTGATATGCGGGAGGGGGTGTGGGGGACGGTGTTGGGATCGAGAGCCAAATATGCCTTGAACTTTCTATGCCTGAAATATCACAATGTGGGTGGTCAGACTCAGGGGAAACGTGATTGCTCATGTGAACATAAAAGCCCACATAAGCCTTGGGTTCAAGTCTGCCTTACCAGCCTTACATAAATTGGAGCTATTTTGGATTCTTTTTCATTATGAGCTCTGGCAGCATGATAAGCTTTCTTTAAGAAGGTCGAATGGAACATCATGCTCATCTAAAGCAAAGTTCCTGGCTGACTACATCAATGTCCATTATGCAACCGATACGATGCCTAGTAAAATGGGCCATTATCAATATGGGGTCTAAGTGCAGGAAGGCTGCTATCAGTACTGCAAACAGCAGCTGTACTTGTTTCTAATAAAACACTGACCTGAATATCATTAAAACTCACTGGGCTATAGTGATGTTTTATATATGCCTAATGCCTCCTCATTACAGAAGCTTTATCAAGTTGTCTTGAGATTTGAGATTGAACCTATCTGACATCGTGCAGGCTGTTCCACTGGTAAAAAATTATTAACAAAACACGTTAATTCTTTCAAATATGTTAATATGTATTGCAATCAGCTGGTATATTATGTTCATCACTCCCTGTCAAAGACTTTTAAAACTGAAGATTTTGGCTGATGTCTGAGCTTTAAGCATAATACGTCTCTTATGCACACCATGGCTGGATTTATTTGATCAAAAATACACTCTGATATTACCAATTAATACAATTTTGTTTGCTATTTTAAAGGGTTAGTTCACCCAAAAATGAAAATTAGCCCATCATTTACTCACCCTTAAGTCATCCTAGGTGTACATGACATTCTTCTTTCAGACAAACACAATCAGAGTCATATTAAAAAAGTCCTGGCTAATCCAAGCTTTTTAATGGCAGTGATTGTTGTTCTGTTTTTGAAGTCCATAAAAGTACATCATATAACTGCTCCACACGGCTCCGGGGGGTTAGTAAAGGCCTTCTGAAGCGAATCGATGCGTTTGTGTAAGAAAAAAGCAAAGTTCCGGCCGATCGCCTTCCGTATTCAACTAAACTTAAACTTAAAGTGCCTCTCGCAGTTCAAAATGCTTACGCAATGTCTGACGAGCGTAACTGGTGTGCAATGTCGTCAGATGTAACGTAAGCATTTTGAACTGCCAGAGGCACTTTTCAACACTTTTTCCGTAAGTTGAATACTGAAGTCGATCGGCCGGAACTTTGCTTTATAAAGTTTTAAATATGGATATTTTTTTTATACAAACTCATCGATTCGCTTCAGAAGGCCTTTATTAACCCCCCGGAGCCGTGTGGAGTAGTTATATGATGGATAGATGCACTTTTATGGACTTCAAAAACAGAACAACAAACACTGCCATTATAAAGCTTGGTTTTTTTCATATCATTTTATTTGTCTGAAAGAAGAATGTCATATACACCTAGGATGACTTGAGGGTGAGTAAATCATGGGCTAATTTTCATTTTTGGGTGAACTAACCCTTTAATAAATTTTAATGTAAAGCTGAATTTTCAGCAGCTGTTACTCTGGTCTTCAGTGTCACATGATCCTCCAGAAATTATTCTAATATGCTGATTTGGTGCTCAAGAATTAATATGCTGATTTGGTGCTTTTTCATCATCATAATCATTATTGTTAACACAGTTGAAAATGGTTGTGCTGCTTAATATTTCTGTGGAAACAGTGATATTTTCAGGATTCTTTGATGAATAAAAATGTTGTAATGTGACTTTTCAGTCACTTTTGATCAATTGATCAATGCATCCTTGCTGAATTTTTTTTTTTTTCATTAAAAAATACTAACCGAATCTTTTTTTACATGTATCATTATTATATTACATTACATTACATATTTAATTTCTGGCCTACATATCTGATGTACCTGAGGAGAGAATTATATCTATGTTGTCACACTATATTGTTACCCTCAGAAATTATAACCCTCAGATTATAAACGTAACATTCTCACTTTGACTTATCAGCAGTACTCTGTCTGTCCTGATTAACAATGTACAGAGACTAAAACAATATTGTTAAAGACTTTTAAAAATCTTCACAAAGACATCATATGATGTCTCTATAGTTCTCCTTTGACCATCTAGCTCATATTCTCATCACGTTTCCACATGGCCAGATGCTATGGGCAGTTTAATTCCCCCCTTTCATTCCATTTGTACGTGCATCTTTTAATTGAAGTGTTCATTTGCAGCTAATCAGCCTGCTTAGTATTAATTGTGACTTAATTGGGTAATACTAATATTTATTGCCTTTCAATTTTAAAACGATTGTGTTTTCTTTAATTGTAGGCATGAATTTATAATAGCTCTTGAATAAGTCATGGTCAACAGTGGCATATATTTTATTAATTGTAACGTGATTTGCTGACAGGATCCTTTTTCACAGAGTCCCTCAAGTCTGCCGGTAGTTTCAATGGTGTCACAACTTTTGGGGGAAAGGGAGAGAGAGAGAGTATGTGTGTGTGTGTGTGAGAGAGAGAGAGTTGAGTTTGGAGTCTTTGTTAATCAAGACATTAATATATAAAATGATGAAACCTTTACCTGGTCCCAGTTGTTTTGGGCTTTCATGTTGTTGTGCTGTTGTTGTTTGGGCTCTTCATCTGGTATTAATGGCATTCTGTCTGAACTCAAAGATGGCAGGCTGCCTGGTAATTCATATGCTTGTTCTCTGATGGCATCTGTGAAAATGTGCTCCGTGCATATTGGTACATACCCTGTGGGAGGGAGCAGGAGCTCAAACCTCTGACTGAGTGGGATGTACGTGGTTTCATAACTGGGGCACTTGCACCAAAAACAAGAGAGAGAGAGAGAGAGAGAGAGAGAGAGAGAGAGAGAGAGAGAGAGAGATGGAGAGAGAGGGGAAGAAAGATTGGGAAAGAAGGCCAATTTGATTTTCTTATGTGGTGACTGTGATAGACATGCTGACACAGGGAGTATGTTGATGGTGGACTGAAGAACCAGCGCAGAATAGTTTGTATTGTGGTACTGAAGAGAATTAGAATAGTATTATGGGTCATATAGTATATTACTCATTACCTTCATCTCTGCCATTCCATTTGCGTCAAGTAATTCCGTTAAGTGAATTCGTTAAGTGTCGAACCTCTTGGCACATTTTATGACTTTTTTTTTTCAACATAAAGACTTAAAGTATTTTTCTCACATAAACTTATCCTATGTCTTCCAAAGAGGAATACGTTCTGAAGGCTATTTATATCAAATAAATGATAAGGTTAGATCAGATAGAAATAGCTTAGAATTGCAGCTAACCACTTTCACTGATGAATTACTTTAATGTTACTTCAAAAGGGGTTTTTTGCTCTTTTGGAGTTTAAAAAAAACATAGAATGTATAAAAAATATAAAAAAAATTGCATAAATTACTATCTGAGCACCCTTTTTCCATGCAATATTTTGTTTAACATCCCTTCCTGGTTTTGCGACAAAGAAAAAATAAAATGAAATTAAAAACATGGAGCAACATGAAAGTGAGTGAATTACGATGAAATTTTATTTTTTTGTGGGAACTATTCCTTTAATTATACTACCCAGTCATCTGCATCTGTGGACAGCAGATAATTATTTACACTTAAAGGTTTAGTTCACCCAAAAATGAAAATTCTGTCATTAATTACTCACCCTCATGTCATTCCAAACCCATAAGACATTCGTTCATCTTCGAAACACAAATTAAGATATTTTTGATGAAATCCGAGAGCTCTTCTACCCCTCCATAGACAGCAATGTAATTAAGACTTTCAAGGTCTAGAAGTTGTTAAAATAGTCCATGTGACTCCAATGGTTCAACCTTAATTTACTGAAGCGACGAGAATACTTTTTGTGTGCAAAAACAAACAAAAATAATGACTTTATTCAACTATTTCATTCTAGCCTGTGCCAGTCTCCTATGCAGTTTACAATACAGTGCAGCTCCCACTCATGCGTTGAACAACATCGGCTGCCATAAAGTCTTTTTGTTTGTTTTTGCACACAAAAAGTATTCTCATCACTTCATAAAATTAAGGTTGAACCACTGGAGTCACTGGAGACTATTTTAAAGATGTCTTTACTACCTTTCTTGGCCTTGAAAGTGTTAATTACGTTGCTGTCTATGGAGGGGTCAAAGAGCTCTCGGATTTCATCAAAAATATCTTAATTTGTGTTTCGAAGATGAACGAAGGTCTTACAGGTTTGGAATGACGTGAGGGTGAGTAATTAATGACAGAGTTTTAATATTTGGGTGAACTAACCCTTTAAGAAGAAAACAGAAAGTTACAAAAAGTATTCGTTACTTTAGCAGTCTCCACCATCATCACTTTGTCCAATCAACCTCCTTTTGTAGGGATGATTTATGAATGATCTGGAAAACTGTTCACATTAGTCTTTTTACTGTGACACCAGAAGGTCTAAGGTCATGAGAAGTGTTCCTATTATCTGTTCGACGGCACAGACAGTTATGCTCTAGATTATGCTCCTGCATTTAAAAGAAGCACTTTTTAAACAAGAACGTTTAAAAAACTTTTGATGAGCTGCTAAGTTAGATCATTTTAGATGATGGTTTATTTCCTTTTGTCAAGCTTGTTGTACATGTACTTTTATGCATTTCAAATCCTTGAAAATGATTTGTGGTTTAATTAAATGATATAATGTAGAAAAATAACTTCAACAGCATAAAAACAAGACTTTTTCTTGTCTACTCAAACTTGATTTTAGGTCAGCTAGATGCCCTATAGTCAATAGGTGGAATTCAAGTGAGTCAACTTCATTGTTAGCACTGTGTGTCTGTCGAAAATTTAAATAAAAGACATATGCTCTGTCATGAATTGTAGCTTTCATGTTGTGTTGATGGCCAAACTCAAACTCTCTATATTGTAAGAGCTAAGAAAAGTCAGTGAGGCTTGAGACACATTCCTGAAGAACCCCTCGCCTAATCTGCCTTTTGTCAGACATGCTCATTGCGAGAAGCGATAAGGTCTTAGCGCACGTCTATATCTGGGGCATGCTTGCTGCGTAAGCTCTTAAATAAACCTTTGGGGGACGTCTTGGACTTAATAACTGCTCATCCTCCAGGAAACTCTTTCTAAATTTCTATTTAGCAGAGACATCAGTCACATGTTTGCCAAAAATTCGAAAAGTTTGGAAAACACAAGCCTTTCATTTGTTTGTAGTGAAAATTCAAAACAGTCTAGAGAGAAGGAATGAATTATTAGAAAGGTGAAACATAAACTAGCAAAGCAACGAAACACATCACTCTTTCTGTGCCAGCAGATGCTTTATTTATTTTGCAGATAAATAAATCAGAGACTAGATTACTTGATTTTGTCCAGTTGTTGAAGACAACACAAAGTAAAACACACACACAAAAACAAAGCCAGAGTGTATTGTTTACAGTAACACCCACAAAGATATATAATTTACAGACTTTCCAATGAGTCCATGGGGATTTATTGATTGATTGATTATAAATCCCCGCAAGGAAATTTCACAATGCTTTACACATAATACAGTACATACAAAACCACGGTATAATAGCGTAAATTAAAGTTAAAAAGTTCACTAAAAGGACTGGGTACTCAAAAACCACAATGATAAAAATATAAATAAACAAATAGGCCTGTATAAACTTTTATTCATCAAGGATGCATTAAATTGATCAAAAGTGAAAGACATTTGTAATGTTACAAAATATTTCTATTTCAAATGAATGCTGTTCTTTTGAACTTTCTATTCATCAAAACATTCTCAACAGTCATTTTCAACATTGATAATATTAAGAAATGTTACTGAGCACCAAATCAGCATATTATGATTTCTGAAGCCCCATGTGAACTGAAGACTGGAGTAAGGATGCTGAAAATTTTGCTTTTTCATCACAGGAATAAATTACATTTTAAAATATATTAAATAGAAAACACTTATTTTAAATAATATATAATATTACTATTTTACTGTATTTTTGATCAAATAAATGCAGCTTTGGTGAGCATAAGATACTGCTTTCAAAAACATCTTAAGACAAACTTGTGTACAGTATGTATGTGTGCATATATGTAGTGCAGCTTAAGGGAAGTGGTTGTAATGCAAGTATAGTCACATTAGTACAGTGATAAACTGTACTAGACTAATGGCAGTGGGCAGGAATGATTTTCTGTCTCTCAGTGGTAATTCAAGAACTGCAAGTGCTCTTGTTATGGATGTATCAATATTGTTTGGAAGTTTCCATAAAGTTTGCAACGCACCCTCCTCTTAACCACCACCTTCAGTGAGCTATATACTCTCCCAAGACAGACCTCAGCAATTCTCTATCCTATATTATATAACAGGACTCCACTGCATAAAAATGTTACTTGCTACCGTTGTCACAATTTTCTAGGTTCCAACACCAACCAATCACATGGCACACCCTTGCCTGAGTACTGATCACACGCACCTGCAACATGTCTACACACTCATCAGGACTGTAATATAAGCGCACACCTCGTCTTCGTCGTTCTTATAAAGTGAGATGCTTATCTGTACTCCAGCATCAGCGATATTCTCCAGCATATGCTCGCTCCCCACGTGTCTTCTTCTATATTTCCTTGTGAAAAGAAGTTTGCGATTCTACTCCCCGCCATCACAATGAGGTGTGTGCACTTCTCCATTCATCCCTCTTCACATCCACAATCTCCTGCATCTGTAAGAAAAGGCATTATTCACTCTCTCCATATTCAAGATTTATCCGTTTACTCACCTGTCTTCCCGTTTGCTCAAAACTGCAAATAAACTCTGTTAAGTTTAACAACTGTAGACTGAATTCTCGTTGTTCTAAATATGCTGAATGACCGACTAAGACCTTCCTTGTATATGTTCTGGATGTTATTTGACCAGTCATCCTTGCAGTTCAGGTACATTCCCACGTATTTAGAGGAATCCACTGTGTCAACATTCTCCCAACAGATGGAAACTGGGGTGGAAGGTTTCCTCTTCCTATTAAAATCCAGAGCTATCTTCTTTGTTTTCTTCCATATTGAGCTCAAGAGGATTCTGCTCACACCAGTCCACAAAGACAGACACTAGTGATTAATCTGTACTATGCCTTCTCTCACACATCCAACAATCAAAGTATCATAGAGTATTCATACAGAGTATGTCTGTACGTGACATGACCAAGTGTTGTATTTAATGTTGGCTGTATGAAGTGTTAACAGGAAGGGAGCCAGGACTTTACCCTAGGGAGCTCCTGTAATAATTACCACCTGATCCGACACACAGTCCTACAGCAAAACATACTTGGAATCTTTTTTATTATTATTATTATCTTAATACTTATATTCAGAAAGGATGCGTTGAATTCTTCAAAAGTGGCAGTAAATTATTTTACATTGCATTGCATTTAGAGAAATATCTATTTCAGATAAATACTGTTCTTTACATCTTTGCATTCATCAGAGTCCAGAAAATAATGCAATGTTATGGTTTCCATAAAAATATTAAGCAGGCGACTAAAAAGGCTTTATTATGCATACCAGCCAACAATTAATTTAGCAGTCTTTTTGTAAAAGAAAAATGTGCCTGTGCACATTCGTATTCAAACGTGCTTACCTGTGGACTAAACATGTAATGCTTACATGCATGCCGTCACCATTCTCACAGATTCACTTTTTTTGAGGCTAGCACAAGAATGATAGCGGTATCGTTTCAAAACGATTTCAACACCTGTTGGTCAGCATGGGCACCCTAACTGGTCTACGGCTATACGCAACAAACTGCGATGCACTGTGTATTCTGACACCTTTCTATCAGAACAAGCATTAACTTTGTGAGCAATTTGAACTACAGTATACAAATAAAGAGAGAATATGTTGTTTTCTTGGTGGCACATCAGGTAAGGGCTGCTATTCTCCAGTCATGATCCTATTGCAATGGAACTTGCAGTTGATTAAGTAGAAGTCATACAGTTAAGTATAAGTACATTAAGTGTAAGTTTGTTGAGGAGTTGTCCTGACAGATTTGGTGTGTCAATTCAGTGAAACAGTCAGACTGATTCACAGTGTTGGGCAAGTTACTGAAAATTTGTAATTAGTTACAGTTACAGTTACTAATTACTTGTTTTAAGAGTAATTGAATGACTTTACCAATTACTGTATATCAAAAGTAATTAGTTACTAGGGAAAGTAACTTTTAAGTTACTTTTATGTCTGCTTTTTAAATGTAAATATGAACAGTACTGAAATTGTAATTGCGTTATTTGATTAAAAAAAATGTGTTACATGTGTAATAAAAGTAGTGGAATTACTTTGCAGTGCGTTACTCCAACACTGCTGATTCAAATCTGTAACTCATGTGGACTAGTTATCATCTTTTTGTTTCTTTTTGTTTCTTTTACACTGATCATAAATACAGTTAAGTCAGTTAACAATTTTTTTATCTGAAAAGTAAGACTAATTAGCTGTAACCAACTGATAGTTGTTCACAGGACCCAGTTTGAAAACTGTTGGTTTGGGGTTTCGGGGCTCCCTTCTTATGTATGGGAACCAAAACTAGCCTTTTTATGATTTCTTGGAAACTTGAATGGAGACTGTAAATAAATGTCTACTTGCAGAATATTAGCCACTGACCCTGAACAACATTTTAACGGAGCATTTTGAGTTCCCATCTCACTGCTAAGCTCCAAACAAAACAAAAAAAGTTAAATCACCCTCAAAATCTACTGAGCATTCTTATGTGCTCCTTAAACATCACCTCACCGAGAGCAGGTCGACTCAAAGCATCTGCAAACAATTATAGAAATAGCATGTGAGATACAATATCAACACAGCTGGCCAAACCTGAGTGATCAGCAGAATCACTCAAGGGGAAGTTTTAGTTTTAATTCAATAATTGCATCCATGTGATCTATAAAGACGGGCTTTTGTATCAAGTGTCAGATATTAGAATTGATGAAACTAGTAGAACCTGGAGCTTTTTATAGCATGTTATGTCGTGTTGTTGATGGAGTACACCACCGTTAAAAGGTTTGGAGTCAAAATTATATATTTATTAGTGCTGGGGAAATTTTTTTTTTGATGAATTGCATCCAAAATAAAAGTTTGTGTTTACGTAATATATGTGTGTGTACTGTGTATAATTATATTTATATATAAATACACACACATGCATGTATATATTTAAGAATTTTTTATATTTTTTATTTAAAAAAATTTGTATATATAAGATAAATTATATATACAGTATATACATGCAAATATGTCTTAAATATATAAGCTGCCTGATGTATATTTCAAATAAATGCTGTTTTTTTTGTACTTTTTAATGAAAGAATCCTGAAAACATTATCAGTTTCCATAAAAGTATTAAACAGCGCAATCATTTTCTAAATTAATTATAATAAGAAATGTTTCTTGAGCACCAAAACCAGCATAATAAATTGATTTCTGAAGAATCATGTGTCACTGAAGACTGGAGTAATGGCTGCTGAAATTTCAGCTTTGCCGACATGGGTATAAATTACATTTTAAAACATATAATTTTGATCCAATATCAAAAAGTTTATTTCACACTTCACAGTGCTTTCATGTGTCTAAAATGATTGAATGTGCGTATCATATTTTAAAAATTATGATTTATGAATACATCTTGCGTAAACTGTTCAGGACATGACCTCTTGCAGCTGCTTAGAAATCAGTAACACCCTAAACATACTTTAGCCGCAGTTCCAAACAAGTGGCAAATGAGCATAATCAGTCAATGGGGCCCAACCCTCTAAACAACTACAGAGCCTGTCTTATTATTTACAATTACACATGAAGCTCGGAGCTCATTCTCATGTGAAAACAAAAGTATACTTCACTCCGATGTTCTCCCACTCTTTCTATGTCTCTCAGTGTGTGCCTCGTTTTCCTTTTCTCTCGATTGCAAACAGTGTAACGTTTTGATGTTTACCACATGGACGATTACCACAAAGTCATTAGAGGGCTTTTATGAAAGCATTCTCAATGACTTTATCTACACTTCAGCCTTTTTAAAGGATCGCAGAACATTTATGTGAGTTAATCAACATTGGTCCTGCTTTACTTCTGTTTCTCCGCCTGATTTACTACAGCTCTGGGCAATGATTTGTCAATTGGCAATTTCCCTGTGTTCCTCAGCCAATGATGGTACCAGAAGCAAGTAACCCAATACATTGTTTTAGGAGTACAAATCTGGATTGTGTGTTCTTTTAACTAAACAGTTTGACCCCATTTCGAACAAAATGTCAGGTTACCAAGCATAAAATATTCCAGTGGACGAAGATGACATAAATATGTTAAATCTGTGACTGTTAAACTGCTCGGGTTATGTATATAACCCTTGTTCCCTGAGATAGGGAACGAGCACTGCATCGGAACAACACTTTGGGGATGCTCCCTTAGCATCAGCGAATCTGAAGTCAGAATGACAACTAGGCCAATCCGATTGGCGTGCGTGATGACGTAACCGTGACGGCATACCCGGAAGTATAAAAGGGGATCTGGAACGTAATGTCGGCAGTAATTGCTCTGAAGCATGCGCTCCAGGCGCGCCGAGGTGTGGCGTCGGGATGCAGTGCTCGTTCCCTATCTCAGGGAACAAGGGTTATATACATAACCTGAGCAGTTCCCTTTCGAGGGAACTCGCACTGCATCGGAACGACACTTTGGGGAACGAGTACCCACTAGGCCACACTGAGGGTAGCACCTGCCCTAGTGTGAAGCCGGAGACCGGGCACAACTAGGACTGGAGCACCCTAGCACCAGGCGTCGTAGGGAGATCCAGGCTATAAAACCTGATAAAGGTGTGTGGGGTAGCCCACCCGGCCGCCTCACAGATATCCTGCAAGGGGACCCCAGAAAGAAGGGCCACCGAAGAGGCCATGCCTCTGGTGGAATGAGCCCTCACGGCCACAGGTGAAGGCAAACTGCGCACCTGGTAGGCCATGGTAATTGCCTGGACAATCCAATTACTGATTGTCTGAGTAGACGCAGGCAATCCCTTCCTGGGTGAGTCAAAACACACCTAAAGTTGTTGCGATCTCCTCCACTGTGCAGACTTCGTCAAAAAAAAAACCTCTGAGAGCCCTAACCGGGCAGAGTAGGTGAAGTCTCCCCTCTTCCGCCGTCACGTGAGGCGGAGGATGGAATGCCTGCAGAACCAATGACCTGACCACCCTTGATGGCACCTTAGGCACGTAGCCCGGCCTAGGGTGTAAGATGGCCTTTTCTCCTCCCGGGGCAAACTTCAGGCAGGTTGGCGATACCGCCAATGCCTGGAGATCTCCCACTCTCCTGAGAGAGGTAATGGCGAGGAGGAAAGCCACCTGAAGGGTCAGGTTCTTTGGTTCAGCTGACTCCAATGGCTCGAAGGGGGCCTCAGCCAAGCCTTAGAGAACCACTGCCAGGTCCCACGTTGGAACTCTAGAACGAGCCGCAGGCCTCATCCTCCGAGCCCCACGGAGGAACTGTACAACCAGCTGGTGCCTACCTAGAGGCCCATCACCCATAGGAGTGTGGAAAGCCGCAATGGCAGCCACGTACACCTTGAGTGTGGACGGGGTTAGACCCGCAGAGAAGCGATCTTGGAGGAACTCCAGCACTGAAGCCACTGGGCAGTTAACTGGGTCCACTTCACGCTCCCTGCACCAAGTTGAAAATACATTCCACTTGAGGCTGTACAGTCTCCTCGTAGACAGAGCCCTGGAACTGAGTACGGTCTCTATCACCTCTGCCGATAGGCCAGCCTCTAGGTACCTGGTCCCCTCAGGGGCCAGACCCACAGGTTCCAAATCTCCAGGCGGGGGTAAAATATCGTACCCGCCGCCTGAGATAAGAGATCCCTCCTCAGAGGAATCTCCCATGGCTGACCTGCTTAGCAGAGCTATGATATCCGAGAACCAAACTCGGGTCGGCCAATGGGGTGCTACCAGAAGTAGGCTGACCCCTGTCGCCGGACCCTCTCCAGGACTCCCGGGAGCAGAGCAATCGGGGGAAATGCGTACAGACGCAGCCTCCGGGACATACATTGCCCTGATGGACAACAGTTTCCCTTGGGACCACAGGAGGATGTGATGCGTCAGTCTGCAAAGAGGGCGTGACCTCAAACCCCCCTGCCGTGCCCCTACCAGTGAGGGAGGCATCTGTTGAAACCGATTTCCGGCAACAGGACGCTCCCAACACTGGCCCTTGGGACAGAAACCAAGGTTTCTTCCATATGACTAGGGAACAAAGGCATCTGCGCGTTACCCTGATCATACAGAATGGTTTTCCCCTCGAGGAAAACCCCTTGATTCCCAGCCACCACTGTAAGGGTCTCATGCAGCAAGCCAAGAGATATTCTGTTGGACGCAGCCGCAATGAGCCCCAGCAGTCCTTAAACTGCTTCACAGTGATGCTGTGGCCTAGCTTCATTTTAGAGACCACTGCCCGTATGGACTCGATACGTGCGGGAGACAATTGTGCCCACAACGTAGAGAATCCCATACGACTCCCAGGAACACAGTTCTCTGAGAAGGCGTCAACACGCTACTGCGTGTAGAGTCTCAAAGGGCTAGGCCGCCTGGAAGAACCCGATATTGCTACGCTTTGCCCCCAAAAGCGAACCTCAGGAACTTCCTGTGACACAGAAGGATGGATACAGGGAAGTATGCGTCCTCTTCAGACCTATCGTGACAGACCAGTCTTCAGACTGGATCTGAATCACAATGGAGGAATTGCTAAGCATCTTGAATCTGAATCTCCTCAGAGAACGATTCAAGTACCTCAGGTCTAAAGTTGGACGCAACTCGCCATCCCTCTTAGGAGCTATGAAGTACCGGCTGTAGAACCCGGACTCCCTGTCTGGCGGAGGAGCACATTCTGTGGCCTCCCTACCAACAGGGAGTGAACTTCCTGTTCCATTGCCCGAACCTGCCCAGGGACCACTGCCATCCAGACCACTCCACTGAACTTCGGGGGAAGGTAACTGGACTGCAGTCTGTATGCCCTTTTCTACAGTCGCAGGCCCCAAGCTGATATATTCGGAGGCATAACCATGCGCTGAGATAATCTGCGAAGGGAACCAGCCTCTCGAGGCCGGCCTCGGGTGTCAACCGAGCCTCCTCCCCGACCCCCTGAAGCGGCTAACCGGCAGGGCGAAATCGAGGAAGATTTTCGGTGTGCGTACACGTTTGCTGGACCGCCGCAAGTCTTACTAGAGGTGGCTGGTGCAGCGCACGTGTGCGGGGAAACGATGTGGCCTGAAGCGTACTAGACGGCGGGAGCACAGCATCGATTCCCGAAAACTCCACAGGGGAGGTGACCTCTATCGCTCCTACCCGGGAGAGGTGGCTGGCCAGCAGGGGCCTCATCTAAGGGAGCAGCTCGACAGGGCCACAACACTAGGGCGGACACTGCGATTAGCAATTGCCTGAAACTGATGTGTCCCACAGGCCACAAGGCGGCGAGAACGACATCAACTTCAGGAGGGCTCCATCTTAGATGAATATCCAGTTTACAAGTTAAACACGCTTGGGTGACAGAATTAAAGTATCCAACTTATCAAAGTCGGATAACATGACACTCAATTCCTCGGAATTAAATGCCATCATAATCACCAAACCCATGCAACCTGATTTGAATGACAGGCTGAATAAAAAATACATCTAACTCCTCAAAGTCAGATAATATTTTAATTTAATTCCTCAGAATTAAATGCAGCCACAATAAGGTGAATCATAGTCTGAATGATAGGCTGAATATCTAACTCCTCAAAGTCAGATTATATTTAATTTAATTCCTTAGAATTAAATGTAGCCGTAATCATCAGACGACACTGTTTTATTTGTATTTATACGGACTCATAAACCCTGTGTTGCCTCAGCAACGTGGTTCAAGCCGTCATAATACAATTGGCTTTCATCCCTCGAGAAAAAAGCCAAACAGTATCACACAATACGGTGAAACATGGTCTGAATGACAGGCTGAATATCTAACTCCTCAGAGTCAGATCATATTTCATTTAAATCCTCAGACTTAAATGCAGCCATAATCATCAGACGATACTGTTTTATCGTACTATACGGACTCGAAACCCACACGTTGCCTCAGCAACGTGGCTCAAGCCGTTAAGCCAACCAGTATCCCATGCACACCGATCGCGTGTGTTGACTTTAATTGCAGACCCATAACCTGCACGCTGCCTCGGCAATCGCGAGCTTGAATCTTGCATATATATAGAAGTGCTTATAACTTCGATTGCCTCGATGCTGAGCACGTCTAATTCCTCAGAATCAGACCGCTCACGCATCGGGTCCTCCGTCCCGGGGAAGAAGCCGCAGCGCGGGCTTCCACACGGGGAAGGAGAACATCTGAACTGTCACACAAAGACTGGGAAGATGCCTCAGCAGTCCCAAGTCCCGCTGACAGTCCATCCGTGAGCCCCATGACCGGCCTCGCCGAACCGCCTCGGCGGATGCGGGACCGATCCACGGGGCTGGCCGGCCTCATCGAACACGGCCAGCCAAGAGCAGAGCAGCCTGAGTGTCAGCTTTCACATAATGCTCGCAAGCGGCACCGTCGAGAGCCGCCCGAGCATGCTGAACACCCAGACACTGCACACACAGCAGGTGTGCATCCGAGCCCAACATGTAACGGGGACACGGATGCACACACTGCTTAAACTCTCTTATCTTCATCATTCACACACTTTTGCTTTCACTCTGACAGAACAACAGTAAATAGACAGACAATTGTTTTCAACAGAGAGCGCTATGCTGAAGAGCAATAACTGCCGACATTACGTTCCAGATCCCCTTTTATACTTCCGGGTATGCCGTCAAGGTTACGTCATCACACACGCCTATCGGATTGGCCTAGTTGTCATTCTGACTTCAGATTCGCTGATGCTAAGGGAGCATCCCCAAAGTGTCGTTCCGATGCAGTGCGAGTTCCCTCGAAAGGGAACATCAGTGTTTAAATTGTTCAGAGGTTTGGGGACGGTAAGTTTTTTTTTGTAAGTCTCTTATCACTGAAAAAAAATCCAACCTAATTCAACTTAATTACTCACCCTCATGTCGTTCCAAACCCATAAGACCTTCGTTCATCTTCGGAACACAAATTAAGATATTTTTTATGAAATCCGAGAGTTCTCGACCCCTCAGACAGCAATTTAATTACCACTTTCAAGGCCCAGAAAGGTAGAAAAAACATTGTTAATATAGTTAACATAGTTAATATAATTTGACGCCAGTGGTTCAAACTTAATTTTATGAAGCAATGAGAATTCTTTTGTGCGCAAAAACAAACAAAAATAACGACTTTATTAAACAATTTTGTTTTGTTTGGACATCGACTTTACATTTTCACACTAAACATGATGTGGAAAACAAAATTAACTGTGATTGGTTGCTTTACATCTCAGTTCTCTTGGAAGCACATTTGAGTTTAGCAGTTGCACTTGGTCCGGTTGGTCCATCACTGTGTATATCAACCACCAAGGTTGATCGCTTCTGCTAACGTTAGCTGCAGCTCAGGTCGCTCCGCGCCATTTACATTCCAGACGAGCTCAATCGTGCGGCCAACACGCTCTCACACTCCTGGGAGAATGGAGACTCCATCCTCAGTCTGTCCAGCTAATCAGGAGTCAATTCGTGGTTGTCTCACTGCCAGCTCTTATACTCCCTGACCAAGGACCCTCTTGGATGCATTGGAACACAGCTGCCGCCGGGGCCTATGCAAATATGCATTTCCCATTGTGCAAGGTCAGGGAGGACGAGGAGCATGTCTTGACGGTTGCACCTTACTGGCCCACCCAGACCTGGTTTTCAGACCTGATGCATCTCACGGCAGCCCCTCCCTGGCGTTAGATGCCCCATGTGTTGTGATTTTCCCCTTGGTAATCCCCTATGTATATTCTTCCACAATAGTTATGTAGCACTGCCCTGCGGGCCAGTCCATATGTGTATTTCCACATATTCCTCCCTACGGGTAGGATGTGGCCTCCATAGCGTCTCTCTCTATTGGACTAGGTACGCTTCCCCAGCGTTAATAACACTTATCAAGGCAAAAAAAAAAAAAAAGGAATTGAGAACCAAAGCACTCTTCCCGTGAAATAAAATGTTAAAGGAACAGCAGCTACAACCATCTCCCTGGTAAACTTTGTCCCTTCCAATCCCGTTGACACACGGAGGACTAACATTCTGGGCTTACGTGGGGCGCTGGGTAGCGAGAACGAGATGGGCATATGCTAATACATTTTCCTTCCCCTCTGTATAATGAATCTCAAGTGCCTAATTTGTTGATTCGCATTGTGCATTCGAGACAAAAATACGAATGGATTGTGATCAATAAAGACATGCACAGGAATATAACTTTATCCCACATACATTTCAAAATGTTGTAATGCCAGCAATAGAGCAAGTCCTTCTTTTGCAATAACACTGTAGTGTAACTGATGTGAGAATTTTGAGAAGTACGCTACAGTATGTTCAACCCCATTAATATCATCTTGTAAAAGAACTGCTCCGGTAGCACTAGCATCAACATTGAGTTTAAAAGGACGTGAGTAATCCAGTACAGATAACACTGGGGCACTACACAAGTTTTTACAGATTCAAAAACATGTTGGCACTCTTTAGACCACAGGAATTTTTGCGAGGCACAGAGCAGATTAGTTAATGGTAGAGCCATGTCAGAAAAGTTCTGCAAAATGCTCTATACTGCCATTCCTAAAAAATGGCAAAGATCATGCTTGGATTGTTTGTATTCTTTCCCAAATACATAAGTTGCCTTGGCAAATTCACACTTAGTCCAGTTTAATGTGAAGGAATCTTTAAGCAAATGCGTGAAAAACAGTAAATAGGGTGTCCTTATGTTCTTTCCAGCTAGACAAATACACCATCCAAATAAGCTTTACAGTTTTTAACATAAGCCAATATGGTGTTCATTAAACGCTGTGAAGTTTCTGGTGTGATCGCTGCAAACCAATCCTGGGGGCAAATGCACATGATTCTGCATTTCTGCATGAGCATCTTGAAGGCTTGTGAAGTGCCATATTCAGGACACGCAGGTCCAAGATTGGCTGTAACCCCCCCTCTCTCTTGGGTACGATGAAGTATGGGCTGTGAAAACCTTTATTAAACATGGCTGGAGGGACAGGCTCTAATGCATCCTTCCCCAGGAGGACCGCAGGCTCGAGTGGCACCAGAAGGACAACAGAGATGTACCCTTGGGGTGGCAGCGAGGCACGCTGGGGCCTAACCTGGGAAGCAGAGCATCCTGAAAAAGATCAAGAGCAGGCTGAGGGACAGCCCACAGTGCCCTGGTGACAGAGGTGTCACAACGGGGCAGGGTGTGCATAATGGTCTTAGTCTGCTCCTGGACTGATGAGAACTGCTGGATGAAGTTCTCAACAGTGTCACTGAAGAGGCCAGCCTTGGAGATGGGAGCATTGAGAAAACTAACTTTGTCGGCATCCTTCATCTCAGCCAGATCCAGCCAAAGGCTGAGGGCCCACGCTGTAAATTTCATTGCTGTGCGCAGTTCTTGCATCAACCCCTGCTCAGAACTACTCTTGTGCAGCTCTTTGAGAGCTTTTGCCTGATGGACCTGCAGGATGGCCATGGCGCGCAGGGTGAAGGCGGCCTGTTCAGCGGCACTGTAACCCTTAGCAGCCAGGGCTGCTGTCATCTTACAGGCCTTGGATGGGAGGTGTGGACGATTCCGCCAGGTGACTGCACTTTGTGGGCATAAATGCACTGCAACTACACGCTCCAACTGTGGAATGTCTACGTTACCCTTGGTGGCTCCGCCATCGAGGGCAGTGATAATGGAGGAGGCAACAGAGCTGCTTTGGGCAGTAAAAGGTGCTTTCCACGACTTCTCATTGCATTTCTGGGAAGAAACACCCTGGGGAAGAATGCGACTGTGAACCACGTGCCGCACCCAGGAACAAATAATCGAATCGCGAGTGCTCGGGGCAAGGTGGAGGGTTCCGCTCGAGCCCGATGCCCACACGGCCCGGGCAAGCATGGCTATCAACTCTGAATCCGATTCAGTGTCAGTGAATACCCCGGAGGTGGGAAGTTCAGCTTCATCTTCCTCTCCAGAGAACCATAGCCTGCTCTCTGATGCAGCGATTGACATCGGGTCCTCATCCAGAGCACCAAATGAGACACAAGGTGCCCCACGAGAGGGACCCACGGCATCATCGGCAGCTCGATGACACATAGCATGCTAGAGGAATGGGAGATGTGTGGGGGCTGGCCCGGCGGAAGAGCTCCCACTGTAACCCTCAGGTCTCCCAAAGTGTTAACCAGACCCGCTGCTCAGCTATGAGAAGCGGCAGTGGGCTGGGTAACAGCAGAGGGGGACTTGTGCCGCCCGCGACCACAATGCCAACATGGACATGCTCTCGCAGTGAGATCAGGCACCATCCACGAAAGCTCTCTCAGCATGATCTCAGCCCAGACATGTCCATGTATTTATACCCGTATGTCCGGGTAAGTGTGGCTCGGCATGCAAATCTCACTGTCCAATGTCCATTGGCTCATTTAGTTACCATTTGAAGGTGATTGGGTTCCCAGGCAAGACCCCAATACGTCAGTATTGATGCAACGTCGAACGTGAGTGACTGATTGGGAACTACTTTTATCTACAATGAGTAATACAGGTTTATGCATTAGAAATGGCATGGTAGCCAGCATTGAATTGCATGCACCTTGTTTATTGGTGACCATACCCATGGCTCAGATGGAGCATTCAAACCCGCACTGTTCAACAACAATTTGTCTACAAACTTCACCTAACCTAAGCACAGACATTTTGAAACGTATGAAATATAAGTATTAATGGCACATAGCAATTAGTTTACTAGCATACAGTTACTATTTACTATTTGCAAAGACTGACCCAGCCATACAAGTGCATTATAAACCATTAACCGCTACGGGCACCTTAGCGACGAACCAAAATTTTGACACTGTTTGATACAGCTTCACTAAACACAAGACAAATATCATTGTATGAACAAATGTTCCCAACCTTTCCGCTAAGAAAGTAAGTGTAAGCATCCAGCCTGCAATATGCTTTTACCGAATCACATTACAAAGTCTTATTTAGAAGGTCTAGTAATTCCACATCATCGTTTATTTACAGTTTTCTTTTGTAAATACCTTAACTGTTCCGTTTGCGCTAGACTAAAAGTACACGCTTGTTATATCCGATGTCAACTTGGATAATTTAGAAATGTCACCTGGTCGTGATGAAATATCATCAGCATAACAATGTAAACTAATTCCTTGTTTTCTAATATTATAACCAAGGGTTATATATCAGCATGTATATTGAAAATAGCAAAGGGCTTACAGCAGCCTTGCGGCACTTCATAATTTAGGCAAGGCAAGTTTATTTGTATAGCACATTTCGTACACAATAGTAATTCAAAGTGCTTTACATAGAAAAGGTATTAAAATATTTATAGAATAATCACAACATAAGAAATAAAAGGACCATGTATAAGAAAGAAAATAACAATTTACTGACTTATAAAACAAAATAGCAACTGTCAGATAGGTACGATCTAGACCACCTTTACAGTACCTGAAAATAAAATGTGTGTACTGTTTATATTGCTAAGTTAATATTAGGTGAAATTTTTTTTTTATCCAACTGAACTATTATGATAATTTTCAGAAATGTATAAAATATAAGTTTGTTTGTTTGTTTGTTTTTTTCTCACCCAGTTCTCCATCTTGGATTTCTTTTTTTACTAAGCTTGTCGCAGTACATTATTGCCGCTTGAATGCAGTATCCGTTGGCAGCTCACTAGTTTTTTAAATGATCTGTATTTTTGAAAGTGTATGCAAATGCAATCAGTGATTAATAGTTAGCCTCCAGCAATTGAATAATCTCTGACCCCAACGATGGCATGTCAGAGACTCTTCATAACCCTTTCCAAGCACATATCCCAGGGTTCTAATCAGCAGATGTTTGTCTAAAAGAATGATAATGTGACAGCAGATACAGATCAAAACAAATTTATAAACACATTTTTTAAATCTAATGCTTATCTGTGTATGTGCCCCGAGATCTTTACAATAACTATACATCCCTTGAATTGTTAACCCCGCAAAATCCAATGCATCAGGACCAAATTAATGCCAGTTTGTCCTAGCACATGCTGCTCTCTGTGTCACTTTGTGTAATGACTATACACAGTACAATCACTATCTCTTCCTTCATCTCTATGAAAAATCGATTTGAGGCAAGACAAATAAACAAATGTCACAGACATGTTAGGTATCCTAAAATATGATTTTGTACGTCTTACGTATTTACTTGCAAGAATGTAGCCCCTCCTCCTTCAGCTCACGCCAACGAGCAAACGCTGGCCCAATGTTGATCCTCGTCCTGCCTTTAATCTGATGACTTTTTTCGTTTCCTTTTTTTGCTTTCCTCCGACAAAACCTTTGCTTTCTTATTTTTCTGTGCTGCTTCGGCCATGACTATAACATTCGGCAAACAAATGATAGTTGGGCTCGCACGTCCGAATTTAAGGAAGTGGGGGTGGTGGTGGAAGTGACGTATATGCCGTAAAGCAGTCGAATTTTGTAGTTCTTTTTTTTCTCAGGTTACCACCCGAAACCCGAAGTTTAAAAGTACTATTAAAAACGATACAGACCCCGTCAGGCTATGGCAGACGTGTCATTCAACCTATTGTAAGTCGATGTATCATCACAAGAGTCTTGAAAATATATTATAAAGGTTCAAAAGTTACCTAGTGCTGCTTTAAGAGAGGGAAATATGTATGGGTGGCTGTGTTTTTGCACATAGTCTGTTGTGTTCATAGAAATGGGTGTGCTTCCTGTTCTTGGGTGGGCGCTTAAAGGGTTTGCTGAGATAACTGTCAGTTTGATTTGAGACAACAAAGAGTAAAGTGCATAAGAAGCATTTTTACTCCTTCTTATGATGATACATTGATATTGTAATATTATGCATTCTTTAAAGCATCTATTTGTGCCCAATCTTACAGTACAGAACTTTAAAGTTAAGATAATATTCAAATTTATTGTGATGCAAAAAGCTTTATTTGCTGTTATGTATGCCCATAACTGCACAAACATCTTCATGACTGGTGCCCAGATGTCTCTCAAACTTCAAATTCCAGCGGTTCTTTTTCTTTTCTTTTTTCTTGCGCATACACAAACATGCAGTCCTGGAACTGACCTCACCGAAAACATGTCTTGCGTCTTACTACAGTCATCATTTTCTCTAGCTGTATACCATAGAATGTCCTCAAGAAGTCTTCTGACGATGGATTGATACATTTATTGTGAAAGTATCAAAGTATGAATGTGAATGTCAGTTTGTTGCAGCTTCAGTGTTAGTGAGGGTGAGAAAAGAGGAGGGAGAAGTACTCCGCTCTCACACTCTATTTCTCATCATGCCTCACAATTTATTTGTTCTTTTTTCATAGAGGGCAACGTGACTAAGGGGCCTGTCCCTGAGGGATTGCTTAAATGAAGTGCTGGAAAATCATGTGTCTGTACACGTAATCACAATATAAAATCCTGCAGTTGTCAAATTGATTTAAAATGTTTAATTGTGATTCATCTCAATTTCTTTGCCATTTTAGCTTTCAGTTCCTTTTAAGGAACAAAAGCTAAATATGTCTTTGTATAATTATTAGGTTCAGCAATCTGTGTAAATAAACATTATGCAGTGCTCTTTATCTCTCTCACACAAAACATTATATTCTCAAATTTACATCAAAACGCATTGGAAATGCAAACAGAGAACTCTTTTCAAATATTACCATCTACAAGAATGATGGTATTTAACTCATGCACAAAACACTGGGTTAAAAACAGAACACATGCTGGGTTCATTTTAATTAATGTTCACGGATTAACTTAAATCCCCTAAACTTTAAAATACTCCACACAACCACTGTTTGCATGATCTCTCTCGATTTTACAATATAGCATATTTTAGGTCATTTTAGTACATATTGTCTACGTTTAAGCTCGTTTAGCAAATATTAGAAGAAAAAATTATACATTTAGAAAGTGTAATTCACCAGTCTCTGTTATCCTGTTGACGCCATAATGGCCTGGATCTTGTGCCGGTGCTTGTATCATGTTCGGCGGGGGAACTTCTCAATTGTTCATTGTTTGTTCATGTAAGTTCACAGTGCCTGTGCTAGTGGAAAAGTAGCTTGAAACATATTAAGTTATACAGAAAAAAAGGAGAAAACTAGAATACATCTTCTATTTCCAAGTGTATTTGTTCACAGATAAAGCGTTTAGACATTTCAAACATCTGATGTTGCTAGTAAATTTGTGATTAGAGAGCTGTTTGTGAGTTCAAAACCTGGAAGTAGTGATGCATGAGTCACAACCATTGTGCCGTAAAACAAGGCACATAACTCCAGGTTACTCTTGGGGGATTGTCTCTACGTGTGCTGTGAGTTGCTTTGGATAAGAAAGTGTCTGCTAAATGACAAATAATCTTACTCAAGGCTGAAAGCCTCATATAGCCAAACTTTGGACTAAACAGCAACAGTTTGCTAAATTCTGTGGACATGCAGTCTGAGACCAATAGAAAAATCTGTGGTTTTATTCTTCCTTTCTTAATTCTCAGCCGATGGGAGATGCAAGAGAAATGTTCTGTGATCAGTAATGCAAAACTGGAGATGGAGAATTGAGAAAATCTCAGAAGCAATTCATGTTCCTGAATATTGTGAGCGGCATTCTCTAAACTTCAAACCACAGAATGCTTCAGCCACGTGAGGACTTTAGCCCACGTTAAGAGCTCAATTGAATCCAGATGTTTCTCACCATTACTTTCACCACTAATCATTCAGTTTCTGAAGGAAGGTAGTCAATCACCTAAAATTAATCGCTTGTTCTTTTTTGTTAATTACCCTCCAAAATATATATTTTTTTTGTTCAGAGAACTTTCTTTCACACGTTCTGGAACAGAAAATGCTCAACATGTTCAGTGAGTGTAAAAATTGGTTGATTTGGTTCTTTAGTTTCTGAGATTAAGATAATGATTGTCAAACAAAGCAAAAAATAAGTAGCTGGTATTTCCTCCAAGGAAAACAAATTTGATGAATTCTCTCTTTGTTGTTTAATGTCTGGAACTCATTTGATTCTGTTACATGGGTTTGCGTGCATACGCAAAATTAGTCTTTCTTCTGAAACTGTGCTTATCACATACTATGAATATTCAGACTTTGAAAGTGTTGTGTTTGATTGAACAAATAGCTCAAGTCAATAACTAAATATTAAAAACCTCAAAAAAACTGTATGAGGACTATAGAAAAGCTACACTGGGGTCCAACAGCTGTAAAACAAGAGGGAAAACATTATTTAATTTCATTTGCTTTGGATCAGTAAGATTTTTT
The DNA here is from genome assembly GCA_033150135.1 of Gobio occitaniae. Taxonomy (NCBI): domain Eukaryota; kingdom Metazoa; phylum Chordata; class Actinopteri; order Cypriniformes; family Gobionidae; genus Gobio; species Gobio occitaniae. The sequence continues at coordinate 61,519 of JARQWZ010002654.1, read as the reverse complement.
GTTTTCCTTAAAAAAAGAAAGAAAAAAGAAATTAATACTTTTATTTAGCAAGGATGCATTAAATTGATCATAAATAAGAGTAAAGAACTTTTTTCAAATTAATGTTTCAAAATTTCTGTTAATCAAAGAATCCTGAAAAACAAAACATTTCCACACTTTCCACATTTCATTATGCAGCACACATATTTTCAACTAATAATACGAAAGTTTTCTTGAGCACCGATCAGCATATTAGAAAGATCATATAACACTGAAGATTGGAGTATTGGCCACTGAAAATGGAGCTTTGCAATTACAAGAAAAATGTATTAAAATATAAAAAATAATAATATATTTAAAATTGTAATTCTATTTTACAATATTACTGTTTGTTTTGGCACTTTGTTTTAATTAATGCAACCTTGGAGAACATTATGCCTCTGTCAAAAACATTAAAAAAAAAAATATATATATTCTTATTTAATCCAAACCTTTGATTGATATTTGAATATTAAAATTCATAAAACTTTTCAGGTTTTAATGGAAAAAATAAATAAATAATCCAGATTTAAAGCTGCAGTCCATAACTTTTTTGGGTTAAAAATTATTCAAAATGTTTTTTTGATCTGCTTACCTTAGCTCAATTTACAACGGTAAGCTTGTAATAATGTTTTTAATTCCAGTGGTACTGGAATTCAAGCATGTCTTTGCGTCATTACATCAGATCTCTACACTTAAAGAAGGTGTCCCGGCTAGGAGGTTATATTGAGTGTGAGGATGTTGGAAGTGGAGATTTATAGCCTTTTCTAACAGCACTTGATAAAATTAAACGTATCAATTTGATGGCGGATCCAGAAAGGTTCAAACACAATCACCAGTGATAACTGGAGATTCACTCGTTGTAAAATGCAAAAGACTTCGGACTTTCGGGGTGCGTCTCAATCAGCTCCCTAGCTCAGTAGTCAGGGCACTGATCAGGACACAAGTCAATGGGCTGACTCCCTGATCAGTGACCTGACTACTGAGTTAGGGAGCTGATTGAGACACACCTCGGAGTGGCTGCAGAAAAAAAAGAGGGCTATGCAAAAACAAGGATAAAAAGGGCTTTTGAACGGTGGCGTGAACTCCGTGTTTTAAAAGGGTTCAAAACGGACGCAGAGACCTCTTTTTTTCTGCTGGACAAGACATTTCAATGGTTCAATTATGTAATAGAAGCACACTTGTTCACTTAATTCATACAGTTACAGAGTTTTCTTTGTTGTGCCTTTCTCGTTTTGCTATGTGCATTATGGTAAATGTCAATTATTTTGTGCTAGCTATGAGAGGGATCAATTCTCCTCTACTCCACATTAATTTGTTGGTATATGACAGTTAGAAATTAGACTGCACAGAAATGGAAACTAAACCACAGGTAGCCCTAATACACATTAAATGTAGTCACGCTATGCTGATGTTGTTCACATTAACAATTTGAAAACAAAGTATAATTTGCACGGTTTGACGTGATATGATAAGCAATCGTTAGATTTAATAATTGCGATTTACTGCAATGCTTTTTTCCCTTAGTTGGTCAGAACAAAAGTGGATGTTATCTACTTACTTTAGATGACATTTTCCGGTGAAAATTATTATGTTGTATGTATAATCTGTGATTCTGAATGACAGTATCCACACCGGCACGGTGACTGACAGCCGCACATTCTCCTCAAAACATTCGATTCCTCCGTGCTGTGCCGTGCCGAGGCACAATTCACATAAAGTTGATAATTCCGCAAATAACTGCAATTGCAGATTTCGAACAGAGATGGCGACAAAGAGGAAAAACTATGGACTGCAGTTCAAATAAAATGTATGTGGTCTCAGACTTGTGGACCCCACTCTTTGTATTTAACACCCACTCTTAAATTGGCCTTTTGTTCTTAAAGGTCCCGTTTTTCCTGTTTTTTTGAAGCTTTGATTGTGTTTACAGTGTGCAATATAACATGTGTTCATGTTTCACGTGTAAAAAAAACCACAGTATTTTTCACACAATTTACTTATCTGTATACCGTTGTTTTCACTGTCATAAAAACGTCTTGAAGATTTCCTTATTCTATAAAGTCCCTCCTTCAGAAATGCGTAACGAGTTCTGATTGTGCCAGCGGTTCCCGTGTTGTGATTGGACAGCAGCTTAGCGCACGTTACCCGGAAAGGTCACGCCTCTTACCATAACGGGGAGATGCATGTGCTCAAAGTACAGCGTCCCTGAAGGCCAAACAAAGGTGATTTGACTCGGGGATGAAAATAACAGCGTCTGGACGACATGGCGACAAACACGCTACAAACGCAACCGAACGCAACACTTCCTCTTCTCCACGTGGGAGAGCAACAAGACCACGCCCCCTTTTTTGCGTATTCTTGTGGGCGGAGGTTAGTCAACAAACTGTTCTACTGACGTCATTAAAGCAGGATGTACAGGGATGTAGTCCAAACCGGCCGTTCGCTGTAGGCTTTGAAAGGGAACTTCTGTTAAATAAAATATCTCGCTTGGCATTGAACTTTGAGCTTTATCATTTTACAGGTATTATTTATGCTCCAACCGCAACATTACACACTAACTAAAGTTTGAAAAATGGGATCACGAAGAAAAGGACCTTTAACTTTTTCTTATTAAGATCAACTCTTGCAGATGAGATATTCTTGTTTACTGATATCCTCATATAAGCCATTTTATTGTGAAAAACAAATCGGTAAGAAGAGCTACAGTATGTTACAAAAGCGAACAGCTCTCATTCGTTGCTTCCCTCTTTTGCTAAACTGTTTGATTCAGTCACAAAATCACAGTTTCTTCCATAGGCTATATCACAGCTGGCTGGCTAACATGAATAAATGTATTTATACAGTTGTGGCAGGTTGTCTGAGCGTGTTCTCTCGGTTACAGACATGAGTAAAGGGCGCCGTTACGCTATCAGAGCTCCGATGTTGACCTCTGGATGGCCTTAACTGTTGGCCGCTGCTGCGTCTCTCACCGCGGCCATTCCGACTGTTCATCTATGCTGATACGGACTTCACACTCCCTTAACGCTTAGATCCAAATCAGTCTACATGCCTCTCTGCTGCAATATAGCATTTGCTGTTTACTTTGGCCCTCGTCCCAACAGCCAGTTAAGCGAGGGCTGGACAGAGTCAGGCTAAAGGGATCACACATAGCATTGGTTCAATTTCTGTAGTGCGTAACCCTTTTCTGAAAGCTGTGGTGATAAGTGACCATATACAAGGCACGCTGGACTGACAGCAGTCTGTTTGTAAAATAAATAATGCTCGATGTCTGAGCTGTTGAAATGTGCAGTGCTATTGCTGATACGTCTGTATATAGACGCTGCATGTGTGTCTGTGGTTCGTTTATAATGGGCAGAAAGGGAAATTGTATCAAGTGTGTGCGCGTCTGCCTATTCAGAGATTCTCGTCTGTATTAGATTTATGTTAAATTGAAACAATAAGTCTCTCTCTTCATCTCTGTCTGTGTGACGAAAGAGCAAAGCTTCACTTCCTGTGTGTATTGTTCAATGGGGCACCATCGTCATCTCTCGTTATGCAGGGCTGGACTGAGCATGGGAACCTGTCACATAAAATGAGCTCTGGGATTTCTTCACAGTGGGGTTTTTATGAGCACTCTTTTTTTTTTTCTTCCACATGACCCTATTCTGACTGAAACGCATAACATCATCCATAATGGTTATGATAGTGATGGTGTTATATTAAATTATGATTATCTGTAATATTCAGATAAGAAAAAAAATAAACACCAATTGAAATGGGCTTATTGTATAAAAACCAACTCAGGCTGACTGGAAAAAATGTGCCTGGGACGACATTTCTGCAAAAAGATACTACATTGCTTCTTTCACATTTCACGACACTGGTGAGTGTCGCTAAAAGTGCTTTTAGTTTTAGTGGCACTAAAAGGTTAAAGCTCTATCACGTTTTGAAAATAACGTAGCACCGACACTTAACCGTACTAGTACGTCATTGGACTCGTACCCGAACATCAATAAGTGCAGTGCTGTACCAGGTGAGCTACCGACCAAGTTTACTATATCAGAAAAGCCATACATATGTAGCTGGTTATATCATACAAATATCAAAATGTATTAGTATATACAGAGCATGTATAGGGTAAAAGCGGTTTGAGCTCATAACATTTTATTTTTCAGTGTCGTTGTTATGTTACACTTACCATTGTAATACCAGTAAATTATGCATAATTACACGCAACTAACCCTCAACCAAACCCTAATCCTACCCTAACCCTATAAGTACATGTAGTTAATTAATATTACTCAGTACTTAAATATATAATTACACTGTAACAATGACACCTTAAAATAAAGTGTAACTTTAGTGTATAAATAAAGTGTATTTTGCAAGAAACTGCTATAATAAGCCTTTATTAATCAATAATCTACCCCTGTAATCGTTATTCATGTGAAAAATAATAAAGGTGTGTTTACCAGAAGTCTTGGAATCTGCAGTAAATTGTAGGGCTATCTATTTGCAATTACTGTATGTGGGTAAAGGCATGTTTTTTTTCCAATGAGCCTATGTTGCACAAAACGTGTTTTATTCTTATTCTTATTTAATTATTTGATTTAAGAAATTCACATTTTTATCCTTTCTTTTTTGATTTCTGAACCCAGTATGTCCAGTCGAACAACCAATACCAACTCCCCCTAGAGAGCACTGGTCAACAAACTAATCACACCCCCCACATTATTATAACAAAGAAATGAGAAAGAAAACATCAAAAAGTCCTTCATCAGAAGACGGAGTTCTTGTAGAGGCTAAAGCACTTGGGAGCGGCCGGTGCAAGTCCTTTAATAATAAACACAAGTTGAGAGTCCTTTCTGTTCTAGTTAGAAGTTCCCTCCTTGGTGGCCTAAAGGTTCTTGTTAAAATGGCCGTCCGCCCTTAGCTGCTCATGCATATATATATGCATGTATGTATGTGTGTGTAGGATGACTCTGGGCAAGTCGACTCAGTAATTGGAGACATACAGTATCTATATGAAGTGTGCAGAGTTGGAGTTGTTTTCCACGAGGCTGAAATCCCAGCATGGATGCAATCCCACAAAAGACTTCCAAGGAAAACAGTGGCCCCTCTGACCCGAGCGAAGCCGAGGGGCGATGCTCTGGAGCCAAGCACAGGTCCCGAGAGAGCTCCACCGGGTGACTGAGTTACAAAAGAAAACAGTCAAAACGGAGCAAGGCAGAACCCATCGCTTCTGTCTGTGACTTCTGAGAAGGGGATGATGAAAAGCAACATATGTGGTTTTTATTAACCTGAGGAGGGCTTTTGTTCTGCTCACCAAAACATAGTCACCGCAGCCAAATACAATGCGCATTTTTTTAATATACACCACTGTTTAAAAGTTTATATATATATGCATTAAATGTATCAAAAGTGATGGCATAGACTTTTATAATTTGACCAAAAAAATTGTATATCAAAGAAATGCTGTTTGTTTGAATGTTCTATTCATAAATGAATCCTGAAAAAATGTAGCACCGTTACCACAAAAATATTAAGCAGCACAGCATGACTATTTTCAATATCAAGATCAGTGTGTTTCAACACTGATAATAATAATAATAATATAATAATACATGTTTCTTAAGCACCATATAATGATTTCTGAAGAATCATACGACTGGAGTAATGATGCTGAAAATTCAACTTTCCCACAATAGGAATAAATTACATTTTACAAATATATGAAATTTTAAATCGTCACAATATTTAACAATAATGCTGTTTATATCTGATCAAAGAAAGTCAGCCTTGGTGAGCTAAGAGGCTTTGACATAAAGAAGCATAAGACAGCAGCAGTGTAGTGTAGAGATTAAATATATGCACCAATCAGGCATAACATTATGATCACCTTCCTAATATATATTGTTGGTCACCCTTTAGCTTTAAAACAGCCCTGACCTGTAGAGGCATGGACTCCACTAGACCCTTGAAGGTGTGCTGTGGTATCTGGCACCAAGATGTTAGCAGCAGATCCTTTAAGTCCTGTAAATTGCGAGATTGATCAGACTTGAGATGCTCGATTGGATTGAGATTTGGAGAATTTGGAGGCCAAGTCAACACCTCAAACTCGTTGTTGTGATCCTCAAACCATTCCTGAAAAAAAAAGCATGTTTTCTTTGTGTCAGGGCACATTATCCTGCTGAAAGAGGCCACAGCCACCAGGGAATACCGTTTCCATGAAAGGCAGGACCCAAGGTTTCCCAGCAGAACATTGCCCAAAGCATCACACTGCCCCCACCGGCTTGCCTTCTTCCCATAGTGCATCCTGGTGCCATGAGTTCCGCAGGTAAATGACACACATGCACACGGCCATCCACGTGTTGTAAAAGAAAACGTGATTCATCAGACCAGGGCACCTTCTTCCATCGTTCCGCGGTCCAGGTCTGGTGCTTACGTGCCAACTGTTGCCGCTTTTGGCCGTGGACAGGGGCCAGCATGGGCACCCTGACTGGTCTGCGACTATGCAGCCCCATACACAACAAACTGTGATGCACTGTGTATTCTGACACCTTTCTATCAGAACCAGCATTAACTTCTTGAGCAATTTGAGCTATACAGTAGCTTGTCTGTTTGATAGGACCACACGGGCCAGCCTTCGCTCCCCACGTGCATCAATGATCCTTGGCCGCCCATGACCCTGTCACCAGTTCACCACTGTTCCTTCCTTGGACCACTTTTGATAGATACTGACCACTGCAGACCACGAACACCACACAAGAGCTGCAGTTTTGGAGATGCTCTGACCCAGTCGTCTAGCCATCACAATTTGGCCCTTGTCAAATCCTTATGCTTGCCCAATTTTCCTGCTTCTAACACTTTGAGGACAAAATGTTCACTTGCTGCCTAATATATCCCACCCACTAACAGGTGCCATGATGAAAAGATAATCAGTGTTATTCACTTCACCTGTCATGTTATGCCTAATCAGTGTGTATACACACACAGTGTTTTCTATTTGAATATATTTTAAAATGTCATTTATTCCAATGAAGCAAAGCTGAATTTTGAGCATCATTACTCCAGTCTTCAGTGTCACATGATCCTTCAGAAATCATTCTAATATGATGATTTGCTGCTCAAGAAACATTTATGATTATTATCAATGTTGAAAGCAGTTGTGTAAAAAAAATATTTATTTGATGAATAGAAAGTTCAAAAGAACAGTATTTATCTGAACTAGAAAGCTTTTGTAACATTGTACTACTGTTCAAAAGTTTTGGGGTCGTAAAATTTTATTTGTATTTATTTAATTTTTTTGGGGGGAAAGAACTTAAAGAAATGAATACATTTATTCAGCAAGGATTAAATTTATCAAGCGACAGTATAGACATTTATAATGTTGCAAAAGCTTTATATTTCAGATAAATGCTGTTCTTTTGAACTTTCTATTGATTAAATAATCCTGAAAAACATTTTTAACATTTATAATAATAATAATAATACATGTTTCTTGAGCAACAAATCGGCATATTAGAATGATTTCTGAAGGATCATGTGACACTGAAGACTGCATTGCATTTAAATATATTCAAATTGAAAAAAGTTATTTTAAATTGTAAAAATATTTCACAATAATATAGTTTTTCTGTATTTTTGATCAAATAAATGCAGCCTTGGTGAGCAGAAGGGTTAGGGTTAGGTGTGTGTATATGTGTGTGTGCATATATATATATATATATATATATATATATATATATATATATATATATATATATATATATATATATATATATATATATATATATATATATATATATATATATATATATATATATATATATATATATATATATATGTATATGTATATGTTCATGTTCTTTCAAAACACAAATTTCATATACAGTGGTTCATTGTTGCCTAGACTAGACTGAATTCAACATTTGATTCATCTGATTTTTAATCACTTATCTAATCTAATGAAATATGGCTGAATTATTCACAGTGGCTGGAAGAGTTTTAAAGGCATTGAAATAATAATAACAATGTTATACAAGACAAAACCGAATCACTAGCATGTCTGTTTTGCTTCTTAATTTGCACTCCTCTTGATAAAACATTCACATGTGACCCGTTTGTGTGGCAGACTTATTATAGTAATCAATTTTAGATGATATGTAAATATTGTTAATGTTTAGATTTTTCAAGTACTGTCTGTCATTACAAATGCAGTCTCAAAGGTCTAGTCAGGCCCAAAGCAATCGCGTATGTGTTAATATGCCACAAAATCGCTGCTAACATTACCATAAATGTCCAACTAGCCTTGTTTACAAATACTCTCGCTGCTCATTCAAGAGTGTCCGAGACTGAGCCCCACCTGGATATCAATTCACTCAAAAAGACAAACAGTGTTAAATCAAAAGACTCGTATTGTCTGTTTCAATATAAGAGCGAAGTTTTATTCCACCGATAATACAATGCCTGTTATTTCTTTCTAAAGAATCCAACATATTCAAATGGAGCTTAAAGAAAAGGTGTTTTATATTATCTGCCTATCCATTATTGACGACTATTCAAAATTGCATTAACGCTGTAAAATCTTTATAATGGTTTTAAGTGGTTGACTGAAGGTTCTAATTGAACTTAACAATCGGCATTAAGAAGCAGAGATCTATTTATTGGAGTATATAATGGCTCTAAAAGATACACTATGTAAAACCTTACTGCTTACGTTAAAGCTCTTTATAGAGCATGAGAACGAAATATATTATTGTGTAAATGCCACTGATGCACTGTCAATAAAATGGTAATACAAATATTTTTTTCTATTTTCTTCTATTAAAAAATAAACATTTTAAATCCACAAAAAAAAAAAAAAAAAAAAAAAAAAATGCTAGCTTGTTTTAACACAATTTTGGGTCAAATATGTAAATTAAACTGTAATTAAAAAATGTAACCCAACGGCTGACTTGACCTGACTTGACTCGGCCAGATTTTGGTTGAAACAACCCAGCATTTTTTTTTTGTTTAGTTATAAAATATATGTGGACATATGGTTGTTTATGAAAAACACGTCATATCGTGCTGAATTTCATATATAGACCAAGCAGACAGCACTTTTAGGCTCTGCTATTTAAAGCATGACAATCATTTTCTGCGTTTTAAACGAGATACTGATCAATGATTTCAAATAATAGAAGACTAAGATAGCATTAACATTAAAGCAGTTAATTTATTCTTGGACCTCACTTCACACAGAAAATATGTGTGATATATTTCTGAATTATCTTTGACTGTCTTTCACTGCAGTCAGAGATACTGTCAGCTATAAAAAGAGAGAACACATTCGAACCAAATTAATCAAGTGGCATTAATCAATAAATACATGTAAATGCCCAACAGCAAATTTTGCTTTCATACACATTATGAGAGACAGTGTTTATCATTCAAACTATTTTTGCATCAGCAAGCTAGCTTGTTTCGAATAATGACTCTATGGTAATACAAATTGACAATTGGATAACTTGCATACAACCGGCTGGTGGAAATTTATATGTGTAGACTATTAATGTGTTCTATAAAATATATATTGTGTGCAAAAAGTCTTAAAATATTATACTATGTAAAGAATGAAGAAGTTTTGGAAAAGAGAGCGTGATAACCTTCTACATTTCCATTTTCCTGAAATCAAACTAAATTACAAAAAAGAAAAGCATGTGAACATCTTAACCTTTATGGAAGAGTTCAAATCTGTCTTTTTTATTTGGCGATTTGCCTGGATGTTTCAAGCCGTGCATACTTTCATCTGCGTAGTCACAAAAAACATATTTGAGGAGCCTTCCTCCAATTTCTAATATCTAACAGTCTAAACCCAATTATATTGCATGAAAAAAAAATGTTTTCCTATTTATTTATTAATTATTAGTTTAAAAGGTGTAATGTAACCTACAGCTACAACAGAATGGAAAAACATGAGGAAATTATGCAGTTTCTCTCTCTCAAACATATGTAGTTTGACATCTTTACCACTTGGTGTCAGAGTTGCCTCCTTTTAAAGACATGTTAAAAAATGCATTTATTCGAACTGAATTATTTCATTTAATGCATTTATTCAAATGTTTGCAAGAGGCATGTTTGATATAAAATTCCTAATTCACCAGTATTTTGTGTATATTAGTAATGTTCTGCTTATACATGGGGAGAATTATAACAACAGATACAATCCTTGAGAATGATGCACACATATTCACGCTGAAAGTAACAAAACATTATTACAAAATTGTATTAATGTCAACTTACATTTTTATAGTAAAATATATATTAATATAGTATAGTAATAAGTTATTTTTAAAGGTAAGATAGAGGTTATATATGTTTGTATACTACATTATGTATACTAGCATGTCTGCTAGTCTAAAAATATTTTTATAATAGGCTCCTTTACAACAGTATATTGTCAATAAAGTCTATGGTCATATCCTCCTTAAGTTTTCCAGTAATCATTTATGTCAGTGTTATATTGTAGAAAATCAACAATTGTGAATGGCATTTCTCTCGCTCTCTCTTTGTCTCCTGCATCATCAATAGCACTATGAGTAGACATGATGAAAGTCACTCACGGGCTTCCAGATTCGCAGCAGTCGTTTTGAGCGCGCGCACACACAGTTTCACACTGCCACACACTTTAATTAAAGCCTTTGAGAATTGTACGTTTTCAGCATCAGGCAATGCGCAAACTTTCAATCACTTGACAGGTATATTTAAGTTTTTCAAGTTTGACCAGATGAATGTAAATGTGAAGGCTGGAAAAGCTACATAAAACAAATCACAGAAGTAAAAATCATAAGTGCAGTGACTCTTGGTAATCTATTAGTGCGTTTGAAGTTCGGGCCCATCTGTGACACATCAGATATGAGTTGAGTTAAGATGAGCTGGCAGGACATTAAAAAGGACATATAAATCAAAACAGTTGTGCCCCTTCATGAGGATACTATGATACTTCTATGATTCATGTATGCATTTTTACTTATCAACATTTGCACGATGAGGGACTAACAAATATCAGAAAGTCATCATCAATCGAAAGGCAGCGCGGCCTGCACAATATGTTGAATTATTTCCGTCTGGTTATTTCACTGAAAGTGTCTCTAGGAGCCAATGTTCAATTTGAAAAGGTCCATGTTACCCCCTGCTTTTTTGACAGCTTTCCCAATCCAAGTGATATGCCTTTTTGAACATCAAAAATTCACTTCAAAATAGGTCTATTGAGCATTTGAGGACACGTGTATTTCTACCGCCGCGTGTCTTTGAACTTTTACAAGATACAGGAGACAACATGCTGAAGAATAAACATTTCAAATGCACACTGAAAGATACCTTGAAAGCAAACCGTTCGCTGGTGGTGCTAATCCACCAAAAGAAGCAACTGTGCTTTTTAAGAGGTGTCTTTGCTCCATCTAGTGAACCTTTTGGGTAGGATGAAAATGAATTTAATCTACCCTGAGCGCTCCTGCTAAAATCATGTGCTTATTAATATTCAAAGCAGTGCTTCATTTGAGACTCCTGTCCATCCTGTTACACTTTGATTTCATCATATTGGTGGATTAAGGTAATCTTTGCTTCCTGATCAACTAGTGTGCAAATTATGAGCTCAATTGATGATATCCTGTGTAAGACGCCTGTCTGCTTCCCATCATTTTTAATTAGTTTCATAGAGGAAAGAATGGCCAATATTGAATACATAAATGCATCATATTTAGTTGATATTTACAATAAGACTCCATTGTCTTTTATAAGAAAATGGAGGCATATGGACAAACTACAGCACTGATGGAAAGATGTCTATACTGTATGACATTGGCTTCAGAAGAAGCTATTTAGATTTAAAGCGGCAACTGCAACTTCAGAGAACGACAGTTTTGTTTGTTCTTTGTTTGTTTTTTCTTGTTAAAAAGTTTGACTTTTTGAAAAGGGGAGACAGACCAAAGAGTGTGATAACATTTTATTTCACAACACAATATGTATTGATGAGCAATACGAAATCCGCTACTTAACACTAATTTAGAGATGACATTAATATGTTAAGGTTAAGTACAGACAGTGCTTTCTATTTTTACACAAATACATACATTATCTTAGGTCACCTACAGAGGGTGGTGGTCAAATGTAATGATGATTTCAAGTCTTTAGCTCATTTTCTAATATTTAAACTGATGTTATGACTATTTATATTTAATATACTTTTGTTGTGCTATGTAGCATTCTTTTTTTGACAATAGAATTTAGTGCAAAAAAATATAAGAAACCCTATCTTGTTCATCGTGAGTGAGTTTGAAATATTGAGCTGAGATATTGTAAATATAGACTAAAAAGCTAACAAAATGCAGTTGCGTTGTTATTTCTTGACAGTCATTTGAGTCTCAGAAAAATTGACATTTAGGTCATAAGTTGTTACATTGTACAAAAAAAATGAATTATACATCCTCAGTTCTGCTAGACAATCCTCTCATAATGTTTAATTAAAGCTCAATAACATAGACTGCCAATTAAACGCAGACAGCAGTCCAGTGAATGGTTGAGTGCTTTGGGATTTGACTACATGGCCTTTTACATTTTCCATCCCTGTTATTTTTCAATTAGTGTGAAAGAGGATTGTGCAACAACTTGTAATAAGCATAAAATGGATATAAAATTAATCTCAGATAGCCCAAGCAAAGGCACGATGGCTGTTTCTATTCTACTTGGAGATGTTTCAATGGTGTGAGATGCAGGTTAGGTCTTCTGAAGAACTCGGATGCACTGTAAAGCCTAAAGGCCTGTACACACCGGGACGAATATCGCGCGCGCTTATCGCTAGCGCTTATCGTGCCGTTTTTCGGCGCGTCTTGAGTGTTCACACCCAAGCGATTTTCACTGGCGCTGCGCCGAGTGAACGTGCACATTCAGTCGATGCGCTCCCGGTACACAAGATGGTGCTGCGGCACTTTAAGCCTCTGACACTCGCTTGTCACACAGAAGGAGAAGAGAGACAGTATTTACGTGCTTGCCAAAACCATAGACATATTATTTATATGGACAAAACCATTCACACACTTTTTGCTAACTGGCAAGCAGCATTAGCAGTTCATCTTCTTCTTTGTCTACTTACTACTTCTTCGTCGTATCAATGTGTGCTCGGCAAGACCGTTTTGTGATCGAGCGCCACCAAGTCGTGTTTTACTGTCACTTCAGCAGCTCCAGGCACGTGAACAAAAGCGCCGATCTCATTGGTCGGACAGTTTTTTACGCGCCGCGTCAAAATAAAAAAACGAACCCGAGGCGTTTTTTTAAAAATGACGCTTTTACGCCTGGCGTTTTGCGCGTCGGTGTGAACACTCACATTGGCGCCCATTGTTTAGTCCCGAGGCGTTAAACGTCGGCGATAAACGCGTGCGAAAATCGTCCCGGTGTGAACAGGCCTTAACGCCTAAAATAGTTAAAGGGGGGGGGGGACACTCAGTTTCAGTCAGTCTCATGTCAATCTTGAGTACCTATAGAGTAGCATTGCATCCTGCATATCTCCGAAAAGTCTTTATTTTTATTATAATTATAAAAGAAAGATGCGCTGTTCCGAGTCTTTCCGAAAAAAGCCGTGCGGCTGGGGGCGTATCGTGTGGGCGGAGCTAAAGAATGTCGAGCGCGCGCCGCTGTTACTGTGTTGAGTGCGTCTAAAAGCTGCGTCATCCCTAAAAGCGGGGAAAAACTTTATTCAACATAAAAAATGGCTTTTAATCAGATACAGCCATACATCTATGATCCGGAATCAGACCCAGAGGCTGAAGTTGAACAGGAGCAGCAGCAAAAACGACTAGAGCAGGACATCTCTATGTGGTATAAGTTACACTAACTATATAATATGTTTAGCGGCTTGTGTTATTGAGAACACCATGTCAAGCGCGAGTGTTACAATGTGTGTGTGTGTGTGTGTGTGTGTGTGTGTGTGTGTGTGTGTGTGTGTGTGTGTGTGTGTGTGTGTGTTTACGCGTGGTTTGTGTAGACATGATTTGTAGTAAGCGGACTGGTTTTGCGCGTCAGGCTAGTGTTTACATAGAAAGACATGGAATAGTAGCGCATTTGAATGAAGAAGCGCGCTTATTTAGTTCAACATATTTCCCCACTCTTTGTGTATTGTTGTTTGGAGTGCTTTTACAATACACAAACATACACATATAGTGGCCAGCTAAACAAATGTACACACACTATACATCGCATGCTCCATTGATCAATACGTGATCATGTTTGGGCTACTTGATGGGCATAGGCAAAAACAGACATTTGAAGCAGTCAAACCTGCGGTTCCAACGTTGGGACCTTTATCGTTGGGACCGCTCCATCCTTCAGTATTAAGCGATCTGAAAATCCGTCGTCGAACTGGGCCTTGTTTATAAAACAATCGGCACCGAAATGCAGGGAACAGACATAAATATTTGCGTAATTCAGTTGCTGATCCGGAAAAGCAAATTCCATCTGTACGAGCCAGCGCTTTGATGGGCGTAGCCTATTGCTTTCACGCGCTCTCTCTCTCTCTCTCTCTCGCACGCGCTCTTCGGGTAGAATTGTCCATACGGCCCATACAAGGAAATTCCGCCCTGTTGACGTCAAGCGGACCCATGATCGAAAAAAACTTTCCGAAACTTATGACTAACAGGAAGTACTAATTTTGGCAAAGAAATACTCCCATCAAACGTCCACCTTAGCTTTTGAAACTGTGTCCATGTTTAGCATGGGAATCCAAGTCTTTAACAGTGCAAAAAGATCAGTATGCATGAAACAGCATTTCACCCCCCCTTTAATTGGTTTGAGTAGGACAAACTTAAATGAAACAAATTAGTCCAGTCAAATGAACTTTTGTGAGTATTTAGCACTTTCCTTTTCTTTCAAGTTCACAGAACTGATATATTTTAAATAAACTGAACTGCTTCATTGTTTTGAGTTTTATGAAATTCTTTCTTTTAATTTAGACAAACTTAAGTTCAACTGAAACTGGGCTGTGATTTCTATTTCCTTTTTTTGTGTGCAAGATTAATGTTAAGTGGGAGATTTAGTAGTGATTTCATATTTTGTTACGCTAATGTAGAAGAGTTTCTGTTAATGTGAGTTTTTGGAGAGGTACCGTCATTGTGACAAATAGTGCATGCGGCTTGGTTTGAGAGCAGGTCTGTTAAATCAACGTGATCTCATGAGAATACGTGTGTATTTTTTAGGACTGTGCTCAGAATATCGATACAACGATACATCGTCATGAACTCCTGACGATGCGCGTATCGATACAGCAGCTGCCTGTGTGCTTTTGTAATCAACGCGACGCGAGCAGCAGTGCAAGACATTCAAAATGGAGAAGAGGTTTTCAGTTAATGAAAGAACTGAACATTTCAGCGTGCCTCACATCCATTAAATAGCAATACTTTTTGTGCTTTGTTGCTATTGATATAAAACAAAGTCTCGGATTTCAAATTACATCCATTTTATTACGAAATTCAAAAACATAAATACCGTTTTGGCGCTGTGGCATGAGATTGCTTTGGCGCAGCTCAGCTCTAGAGAAGCGGCCACGCGCAGCCCACGTGAATGGATCTTCTCTTCCTCCTTAATACTTAATCTGAACGTGTGTTAAAAGATAGAGTTCAACTTACCGAAATCCGTATCATGTCACATGGAATGGCTCAATCAGTGTTTCAAACGCGGAAAGGCGTAAAACAGCTTGTAAACAATGTCATGTAACATCACATTCACCTCAGAAAAAAACATATCCAGTGTCCATAAACTCATTAGTCGGCTAGAAAAATTTACTCTAGAGAGGAGCATTTTGCTAAATATATGCACCATATTCCATATTAATTATAATTTTTAATGTTCTTCAATATTTAATGCATGTTTGAATTAATCTGACAAGTTATGACAGCCACCATTTAAATGTTTATATTTAAAAAATATGTATATGATTATGTAATTTGTAAAGTTAAAATTATAACTTTATTATTATAAAAAACATGTAATTTAGTGTAATTTAAGTGTTTCATTTTTACCTTTAATATTATAGTACAACTGACTCCCATAGTTTGCAGCATTAGTTAAGTTTTAGATTTTAGATTTATCGCGAGATATGTTTTACATTCCAAAATTTGCCATGTATTGTACCTGATATATATCCAAAATAATCAATATTGAACCAAGCCTTTCCAAAGTTTTTTTGTGACAATTTATTTTTCATTTAAATATTTTGTCAGTTATCACAACTGTCCTAACAGTTGACCCTGGACCCTGGTTATAAACATATTACTGTTACTAAACTCTGCTCAAATGAAATTAAATTCCAAATTGATCCATATCGTGATACGTATCGTATCGTGACTTTAGTATCGTGATGCGTATCGTATCGTGACATTGTTGGTGATACACAGCCCTAGTATTTTTACGTAAAGTTAGATTCTTAACACACTAAAACGTTCAATATTGACGTATTGACAGCACTAAAACGTACAAAATTGACGTATTGACAGCACTAAAACGTAAATTATTTACGTAGCCAAGTGTGAACGTGTACCAGCTCCCATGTATGAATATTAAAATCGTAGAATTAATGTTTTGTTTCTATTTAAATGTCACATCAATACATGCTTTCAGTTACATTTATTAAATGCATTTTACTAATCTACTTAATATAAAATAACATTTTGCTCTGTTCGTGACTTCTGCTGCAAACTCATTTAGGATGATTTGATAATGTTCAAGAAGACAGCATTTTAAAACCTAAGAAGAACAACATTTCTGCAATCGTTTAACCATTTTGTAGTACTTGTTTGCCGTTCAGCAACTGACGATCATAAGATACACCAAAACACAACATAAATTCACAAAACACATACATTTTATTTGTTCGCTGTAATCCATGTTTGCAAGGAACAGGTCCAAATTCAGCTCCATCTCCATTCTCAGCAGCGACCGTAAACGTCAAATCCTGCGCTCGTTGTAATGAATTAAAATTTTCAAATTCAAAAATCGCACCCTCATGAAGCATTACGAAATGATTTACGGCAGGGGCATCGAACGCTCATTGGCTCTCGTCTGCTTCGTCACAGATTGTGACGTGCCGTGTTTCAGTCGATTTGTATTTGAAATGGGAAACGTGCGACTTCACGGAGTGAATTTTCATTGATTAATAACTTACATTGTGTTCTGTACCAAACTATTATATATACAATACAAAACTATTATATACCACCAGAGAGGACTGCGACTTCAACACATCCTCATTTGAACTCTTTTGGGTACCGCTTTTGACATTTTTGCAATAAATACATTAATGAGATGACACTGGTCTGTCTGTTATGCTTTTATTTATAACTATGTAGTTTTAATAAATGGTTAGGGGTAGGTGTATTAGCCGTTCAAAATATCTTTTTAATACTATATTGTTACTAAAATCGTCATTTTCCAATACATTTCTGTCCATTACGTTTTATTCTCTATATTCTGTATAAAATTAGGGTTGGGGGTAGTGTTAAGGGATCTTACATTAATCAATAAAATGGTAAAAGGGAAATTATACAGATATCTTTATGATATAACAAAAAAGATTTGAATCTTTACTCGTATAAAGATTTGTATTCTTAAAAAAAGATTTCATGGCGGATTCGTAAATATTTGACGTTTTTTAGCTGTAAAAACGTTTTAATGCTACGTTTAAATGTTGCACTTCTCCAAATGTACAAAAACGTAAGTTTTGTCTCTTTGAAAGTTACGAATTAATTCCTACGTATTAACAATGAGACCAGGCTGGTTACATGCTTTATATTATTATTAACATGCTAGCAAATTAACAAGTTAGCGTTTTCTGAATTAGCTTGTTATAGCCAGCTGAGTTTGTACTAATAAAAAGGTTCACATTGAGGTTACATTAAATTTTTATATCAAATGTATTAAGAACAATTAAAATGTCCAAGTACAAAATAAAAAATCTGCCAGTTCTGCTTACTTAAAAAAAATTTGAAGCCACTAATTGCCTCAACTTATTCGAGTTTACAGTGTGCAGATGATTCAGAATAGGGTGTGTTGCAGCTTTTTTTGTCTGACCAGAAGATACATGATTACCCAATAGTTTGACATTAATATTAATTCATGTTTTTACAACAGTAACACTAATTAATGACATAATCACAACACAAATTCAACATATATAAAGTGTAATGCTAAAACTTTCTCCTGCAATAGCGGAGTACAATATCAGTGTTTTCTTACTTCCAATAAATAGTGTATAAGTGTTTTCAGTGGAGCTTCAGCTCCACCACAGAAGCTGTTATTTTTCAGGTGTAATGTATTGAAATCACAGTCATGTATTTCTAATCTAACCTCCGCCTCCGAAGCATCAATAAGGAAAGGCCATATCCCTTCTCCCTGAAGTGATAATTACCCACATCACTATTGATCTGCCTATTGATGCATTGCTAATTGTTTGCGGCTCTTTTTTATTTATTTAATTCATTTCTGTACTAATGCGTATGTGTTAACCTTGAGTCGAGGAGTTTTGAATGCAGATGTGGGGATGCCAACGTTAGGATTCTACTTTAAAATGGCAGAGATTTTGTGCCGTTTGCACTTTGAGGCTCGGCTGCTTAAACAGAATGTCAATTCGAGCCAAATTTGAGTTGCCGTAATGATTCTTTCTTGACGTTGTTGAGATATTGAATTTCATCCCTGCCTTGAAAGTTTTCTGAGTGGTCTCACAGGTGCTTGTTGAAGACGGCACAAGATGCAATTATATTGACAAAACTCGAAACCACATTAAAGATGAGATGGAATAATAATTACGATTTTTATGTATCAAGAGATTTGAATTAAAAACAACAAAAATGAATTCAATTTGACTTTAATTATTGATTTCTATACCCATTCAAAACTCAAGGCTACCATTGCGTAGATAAATATACATTTGCTCCCTTTTGCTCCATTTAAAAAGTACATTTTCTAAGAGAACATGTTTGCATTTTTTATTGTAAAGTTGATTTTATCAACCACAGGCACATAAATCAGGAAAATTATCCATAGAGTAATGACAAAACTGGCGGCAAGAGTGTATGAAGAAAAAGAGAAAACGCCGTGTGTGAATATGAAACTATATGTCAACTATAACACTGCTGTTTTTGCCATGGCCTGGATCTACAGTGCATGCGAGT
Source organism: Gobio occitaniae (assembly GCA_033150135.1). Taxonomy (NCBI): domain Eukaryota; kingdom Metazoa; phylum Chordata; class Actinopteri; order Cypriniformes; family Gobionidae; genus Gobio; species Gobio occitaniae. Next base: position 42,323 of record JARQWZ010002654.1, on the reverse strand, counting down.
GACTGTTATGAATATGCACAGTCAGAACAGAAGAACATCTAGGGCTAATGTGTGTGAGCGATAGCGAGAGATAATGCATTTGTGTGTATGTACGCGAGTTCGCAGAGCTGAAGGTGTTTGTGCTGTTATGCCCTCTGGCTTGGCTGCCAGCTTCTTTCCCCCACTTCAGAGCCAGGAGGCAGACTGCCGAGGAATACCGATCACCTTGGCCAGAGATGCTCCTTTGAGCCTTTCTCTGGCATCTTTTCCCCTTCTGCCAGCTTCCTCCTCTGCTCCTCTCTTCCCTTCTGAAGTTGACAACAAAGACATCCTCGGGGTCCTCCTTGATGTAAGACCCGCTCTTGATCTTTTTTCCCTATGTTTTTTGTACCTTAGTGTTGCGCTACTTTCATATTCCGCTAGCACAATATTTACACTCCAGAAGACAAAGCCGGGGTGAATCTTTCATGCTGGCCAGGGCCCTTCAGAAAGAACCAATCATCTGGCCACATTTGGGCTTCATTACCTGGCCAGGCTTATCAGATATCAGGGACAGGTAACCTCCGGCCGCGCCACACTGTCGCGCACCATTCCAATCCTGCGCCAAGGATGAGCCGCCTGGTGAGTCGGAAGACTTTGTTCCCATCTTGATTTGCCTAAACCCATCCGTTTATAATTGAACCGCTCTTTGCCGAGTGCAAGAACGGCAAGAGAGCGAACAGAAAAAAGTGGCAAGCACGGACTGAGTTACATCTATCAGCCTCAAAGTTTTTCATCTCTTCCCTTCTTCTCTGACATGGAGTACCTCCATCACGGCTGCCACAGTTCCCACTTTCCCCCCTGCCCTCCCTCACTCTCTCGCTCTCTCATTCCTTCCCCGCTTCCATGAGGTAAACTCTCCAAAGAGCTAATTAGTGGAGCGAGTGAGTCCAGAAAGTCATAGAGGAGCTGAAGGAAGAGACGCGTGCCTCGCTCACTTACCCACACGCTCGCCGGCTGACGGTCAGGGTCCTGCAAAGGGGTCACCAGAGTAACCGGCAGTAACTAGTGGCAGGAAGACCGACAGAGACTATTGAGGGAGCTTCTGAGAGTGATGAGCCACTGACAGGAGGTTTCCTTCAAGAGTCCAAATGGCTTGGAGAGGGACAGGCTCAAAGTACCTAGAAGTACAGAAGCGGCGATGCTAACTACATGCTAACACAGGCTGTTCCATATCGCTCACACTTGTCAAGGGAGAGAGCTTCGCTGACATACTTATATGGAAGCCAGGGGCATAAAAAATACAAATAAAATGCTCTCCAAAATATTTGCTTCAGTGAACAAAGGCAGTGCTCAGATCACCCTATATACTCAGCAGTATATCAGTATCAGCTAATCGAATGGCAAAAATATGCGTACAATATACTATTAATTAACATAATATTTTGAAAAATGTCCATTCTATGATAGTCAGTGTTGTTTTGTACCTCTTTGATTTTCAGTTTCTTCTTTTTAAAGCATTTCTCAAAATATTTTGTTTTGTGTTCTGCAAAGAAAGAAAGTCATACAAGTTTGCAACCAGATGAGGGTGAATAAATGATTGCCACATTTTCTTTTTTGGTGTGTGAATTATTTCTTTAAATTATTTTATTCATGTCAGAAAATGTTACTCACTTTAATTAAATCAACCAGGCACACTAACAAAAGTCATTTTTATTAGTTAACTTCAGAAGACAAAAAAGCATACAGGTTTGGAACAACATGTAAATTAGACACTTTTCACAGCCTTTAATGATCTACAAGCTAGCTTATTGCTACAAACTGCAAAAGGGGTAATTAAAAAAATGTCAACGCAATTAAGCAACTTTTAAGTAGACTAACCATAACCAGATGAATGAACAACACTCAGCACACAGTAAATACATTTAGTAAATACAATATGAAGATATAGGAAGGCAGCTAAGAGTTGATAAGTGAGCATAGGTGATGTCACGATGGGATCTGGAGTGAGAGCCAAGCTAGGTTAAACCCAAAAGGAAGAACAAAAGGATTCTGGGAATGTCCGCTGGGCCCTCCATTGCTTGCAGACCAAACTTCAGGAAAAGGTTATGGGGTTGCCATTATGTTTTCATGATGATCATTTATTTATTTGTCAAGCAAATCCAATCAGAATAGCAGCCGGGCTTTCCACAAAGCATACTGTGGTAATTAGCAACAGTGGGAGTGGTGGCAACTTTTATGTGTGTGTGTGCTGAGAGGTGTGGGTTTAAATATTGATGGAGTTGCTAAAGCACATTGTGAAAACTACAAACAATGTTGTACTGGACTGGCAGAGCACCGGGGTTATCAGATGGCATGCCAACTAACTTGTACAAACCTAAGCTGCTGAAACTCAAATAGTGGACAAGCTGGTCCAAGCATGGGTGAACTCTTTGAAAACTCACTTTTTGTTTTGCTCCAGCTATCCTAACTATTTTAGCACTGTGTTAAAATAATAAGGTTAATCTGTAATGATAACAATAGTGCTTCCTACAGTATTTTAGGTTGGAAAAAGAGTTGGCACTTCTTTGATAACTTCTAGTGGAGATTTAATTGAGAATTAACTGCATAACAGTATTTTTTAAGGTGTCAAATAAATTCAAATGAAAAAATTTTGAATTACATCATAAAATCCTTATAAAATTATGAGCGGAATTTGCAATAAGGTGAAACCAAGTAGCAGTCCATTAAAGATACATTAGTCATATTTTCTCATGTACTATTCTTCACTACTTTCTTTACTTTTGAGTTTTAAATCCTACAAAAACTGATGAAAGTGAGGGAAGTAAAAGCGAAAGCACAAATGTCCATTTTTCAACCAAAATAAATGCATTAATGCAACGCACATGTCTTACTGTAGCAACACACTGCAGAACATGACAAAGCTTCCTGTTCAGAGCTGTGTGTTTGTCTTCATATAAAATGTAACATCCTGCCGAAGCCTTGTGTGCCACATGGGACCTCACTTTGCAGGTCTCTGGTGTAATCCCATGATTCCTGGCTCCTCAAAAGGCCGTTAATTACAAAAAAAACCTTCATTTCTTTTAATATGGTTCAGGCCAATTAAACAGCACATTATTCACACAAATATTTTATTTGAAATGACGTTTTTTTTAATGAGGCTTCTGCCTTGATTGTTAATCGCCATGAATGTATTAAAAGAAAGGGAGTGCGACACAGAAAAGTGCTTTGTACATCTGCTTTTCGATGAATATTTAACACGTACCCCAGATTTTGACCATGTGCCATCCTGGTTCCTTAAACTGTGCCGTCCTTTGTCTAACCATTCATGATCTAATGTGTCGTAGTGAGAATTTGGTTACACTTTATTTTAAGGTGTCCTTGTTACAGTGTAACTATGCATTCATCAAGTACTATTAATTAACTACATGTACTTACTATAGGGTTAAGATTAGGGTGTGGTTTAGTTGCATGTAATTATGCATCATTTATAGTTACTAATTGCGTGTAACAAGGACACTGTAAAATAAAGTGTTTCAGAGAATTCTTTATAACTTAAATCAAACAGAAGTCATTTGTATGAACACTAAAAATGTTACTTTATGCAGGCAGATTCAACACTGGTGAGCATATAAAAAATATATAATATTTAATGGGAAGAACGGAGTAATTCAGATAACTATTTGTATATCCAAATGCATGCAGCGCCTGTAATTACAATGAATGGAAACATGAGGCTTGTATCCAGTTCCTACTTGTCCCCATTTTCAGAGCACTTGTCACAGCTCCCGTCTTTAATAAATTCTTGCTCTGTTTAATAATTCAGCCTTTTATCAATAAAGCTCAATGTTACTCTATCTCTTAGTCTTCACATTCAATTGTAGGACTATTTCTTTATTCATTATCTGTGTCATTTTGTCACGTTCTAATGTGCGGCTCTCTGAAACGGCAATCTGTATTTTTTCTAGTTCTCCATCTTTTCATCTCCCACATCCATTTTTATTTTCGTTCCTTCCCTGTGCGCACGGAATGGAGTATTATCAATGTTCCTGACATGTCCCCTGTTGTCCATCTTATTCCCTGACACCGAAACAGAAATACTAAACTTTTTGGTCTAAATTTGTATTGATTTTGTGGATTAGCTCAACTAATTAGATACTTACTGGGGTCAATATGTTTTCTAAGGAAGTGCAGAAAGCCCTTCCACATTTAATTCTCAGTAATCACAATAATCTCTTAATAAGTACTTTTTTTCCCCCACTGTTGTGTGAGTCACAACATCTGAGAATACTTTAGCATAACAGTGCGCCCCTAAAATGAAGTGTAGGCAGTGATGCACACTCCTGATATCGATTTTGCACTGTCCGAGACGACATGACAAATAGATTTGTCCGCAGTGGCAGTATTTCAGGGATTAACATTGTCCTGGTTTGGTTAATCTTCATTTGTTTTTTTCTTTTCAGTACCTCTGGGCAGCATGAATTATTAAAATGCCTCTAATGACATGAGTAGTGCCAGATAAAACCATGACCTTGTAAGCATTGATCTCCCGAGATACACCAATAAACTCTAATTTGGACGCTCTTGATATGGCAAAATTCAGACTTGTATTCAAAACGCCATCGATCGTCAGCCAATTATTCTCCACCTTTTCATTCCACTCGGCCTCATTGATTTCATGCTGTTGTTTGAGTTGCAGAATTACTGCTGACAACATGCAGCGTAAAACTGCGCAAGTATCATTATGATTCCATACTGTATATTATTCCTTGTAAGTTGTTTAGTACTGCATGAAGACTTCAGATGCAAAAGCCTCTAAGTCCGTCTGATGTTTTTCGAGGCTTTTGCATCTGAACTCTTCATATATAAGTGTTACTGTAATGATTACTGTAATGACTTTAGATTGCAGTACAATAGCAATGAAACAGGTTGCAATTAAATGGAAGTAGTGTCAGATATTGTCCTTTGCATAGTGATGAACATCCGAGTAAAACGGACTACCAAAGTGAAAAAATGTAAAGCAAGGATTTGCTTCTATATGCATTGGTTGTTTTCTGGATTTTGAGATGAAGACGTTACACTCAAAAATGGAGGCAGATGAACGTTTTCTGGGGTGGTGTTTAAGCTGGCTAAATGATTGGAGAAATCCTGCATACGTCACCATAGAGAAGTCTGTCGTTTCAACTGAAGCTCCAGTTATGACATTTTGATTTATTATTTGAGGTCAAAGAAAAAAAGAAAGAAAGAAAAAACATACTGTATACACAGATTAATCGTTCACAATAAGATCTATAACATGCATTTTGAAAATAAATTTTCATTTAATGGCGTTTTCTTTTCTTTTTTATCAAAACATAGTTAGAGTATCGAGTCCATCAACACCCCCAAAGCTTGCACAGTCCTATACCTCTTTGTGGGTTCAACATTTCACTTGGTAACGTTACGCAGTTTTCATTTATATGATGTTTAATGTTTGATAATCGCATTAGCTTATGTGTGTGTGTGTGTGTGTGTGTGTCTGTGTGTGTAAGCAATGCTTCTATAATTTTTTGTTCTTTCTGCTGCTTCTTCACTTGTTTTTGGATCCAGAGAATTCGTAATATTACAGAAGATGCGTAACAGTGCTCCCTACAGTATAACTTGGAAAAATATGGATTGCTGGAAAATTCTGTCACTGGCAGAGAAGCGTTGTGTCATGAATTACAGAAAATTCCATCAATGGCAGATAAAGAAAGAACATTTTTGACTAGATCAGAGCTCCTGATCACTGTTCTGTTGTAAGTACTTAAAGTACTTGTAAAGCTTAAAGTCGGTATGAAATCAAAATGTACCCTTTCTATACATTCTTTCAAGTTTCTGATCCTATTGTGAGTGATAACATGGTTTTTATTAGGAAAAAAATGTGAGATGCACCGATGGACTGGCCAGGGACCGGAATTAGCCGATTTTCCTCATGATCTGCCCGGACCAGTGACCGGCCAGTCTTTCAGATTCCTAACCGGTCCATTTTGTTGCACAGGCAATAGCGTCAGCTGCTCGTTTTCCCTCTCCTCTCCGACTGTGAATGGACACACACCCCTGAAAAAAACTCTCTTGCCTCATTTGCTCTCATAATGATCTGAGCGCATGGTCTGAAGCGAATGACGCAGGTGCACTTAGGGCGTGTCCGAATCCACTTTTGCTTATTTATCAGCGGAAAAACGGTCGGCGTGCCAGGCGCATAGACCAAAAGGGTTGTACCAGTCTCTTAATGAGTCATAGGTGAGGCACACAATGGCGGATTCGCTATTTACATGGCAGAATTTGCTAGTGAAAAGACTGAATGCATCTCCAGAGAGGAATCTTTTTATTTTAATTTTTTTTAAATGTTTGTGCTGTTGCGCGTCCCTGTGTGTGTAATAAGCAGAGCGTACGTTCGTTGCACATTACACACAAAGAAATACTGAGAAAACTTTGGACCAGGTTTTTATTGGTCAATGGCCCAGTCGTTTTCAATTGCCTCAATATAGCAACACACCAACAATGCACTTGCTATTTAAACAACGTGGCACTGGATGTAAAAATGAAACCTGTGTCGGGCTGATACTAGCAAAAAACACTTGCTCAGCGCCTGGCGTCGCATTATGTCGGGTGTACACCGCAGTCTAATAAACCGTCTACTGTCTGTCATGTCTATAAAAAAACAAAAGACAAAGAAGATCCTTCTCTGCTCTTGACTGAATAAGTTTTATAACTTTAATTGTAACCATTCATCTGTATTTAAATTTTACAATGAAGACTATCCAATGTTATTTAACCTTTGATTACTTTAATTTCTGCAGTAGCCTATTTCTTAGCTAAATAATAGCCTATACTGTTAGAACCTACCCACAGGAAAAACGTAAAGCCATGTTTATTTGATATCTCTCTTTATTCTATTGCATTTATTTTTGCTGTTGTTTGCAATTTACTTGTGTTTTTTTATGAAAATAAAATGCGTGTTGAAGAAAAGTAGATTTTAGTTTGTATATGCTGTCAATTATAGTTCTCTAGAAAATCTGAATCTGCAAAAATCGGTTTTGGCAGGTCACACTTACAAAAATAATTCGGGAATCGGCCAAGAAAATTGCAATCGGTGCATCTCTATTTGTAATCTTTAATCTTTTAATACATGTAACATGTCATCACTTAACCCGTTTTAGTAAACTCACAAAATTTTGGTATGTAACTGATTGGCCACTTTTCACAACCCAATCAGTTTGTGATGCATTAAATTCCCTTCTTATCGAATATCAAGTTTCACCCATCACATTTGTCAGAAGTGAAGTGTTGCAAATGGCAGTTCGCATTGACTTTAAATAGTTGTTTTTAGCATACTCACACTATATTTAGTCTCCACAAAATTATCTCTTTGTTTCACAAAAAGTCCCTTGAGTGTGTGTGTGTGAGAGGTTATTTCATTATATCCTACTACTACTGTTCCAGTGAAAAGACAAAGAGTGTGTATGTGTAATGTGTGACAAGGAGTGTGTATGTGTGTTTATGTGTGTTTGTGTCTGCTGTCTGAGAATCTACAAGCAGAGACCGCAGTGGGACTTGTCTGTGCGTGGGGCTAAGTGAAGGTGACAGTGTTTCTGAGCAGCTTCCTCCCGCACAGGAGAGTGATGAGACTCCCTGTGATTGAAGGAACATTCCTGCAGGCGTCCTGCAAGGCTTGTAGGATTCAGAGCACCGTCACCAGGGGAACAGCAGCCGCGGCTACCCCAGGCTTTAAGGTGTTAGCCTCTCACGAACAGCCACCGGCGCGCTGGAAGTGACCTGGCAGAGACAGAAGTTCAATTATAAACTGCATCTACAGGATTAGCACAATAATAACCATAATTCAAAGCACATTGCATTAGGCTATTCTTATTATAATATTGAATGAAAGAAGAAAAGTGCATCAAATATATAAATGTTAAAATAAAAAGAAAGTTTTAAGTTCAAAGACTGCATTTAAGAAGGCCCTTCCTTGCTGGAGGATTTTGTTCAAGACTATGCGCATGATTATGAGTATGTACTGGAAACCGAACAACTTCCTAAGATCCATATTTGCGGAAAAACATCAGGTAGGGTGGAAGAGGCACGTAGCACAGGCTGTCAAGGTTCTTAAAGGTCTAGTTAGCAGAGGTAATAGATGAGAGTTGTCAGTTTCACAGTTTATGAGCCCCACATGTCCCCTGAGAGCTACCATAGCCTCTGGCCATTCTGCCCTTACCTAAGGCATGGACCGCTGGAAAAAAATATAAGAGAACCTGATGCTTCTAGTCATTCTGCATCCCTGCATCCATCTCAAAATAATTGGTGAGGCACCTTTCCACAGAAAAAGAGAAGGGGGTATGAAAGAGTAATAGCTTGCAGCAAAACTGCACAGGTCTGTTGGTTCAACTCTGATACACTGAGTCGGTGAAGGTTGTTTCTCCAGCGGAAAGTTTGGAAAAAGTTCCGTGTGACTTAAATGATTAACTGCGCATCTCAGAAATGTGCGTTCTGAAAAGAGAGTCAACTAAGGGGTATTATTTAAATTTTTGTACTGTTCTTTTGTGCAATTGTTTGTTCTTATTTGTAATTTTTAAACTAGTAACAGTTTACAGTAAGGTCCAAATAAATTGTGATTAAAACGTATCATTTATCATTTAATCTTAATTACTATTAATCTCTACATATAGGCCTACTAATATATATATATATATATATATATATATATATATATATATATATATATATATATATATATATATATATATATATATATATATATATATATATATATATATATACAATATATACATATATATACATATATATATATATATATATATATATATACAATATATATATACAATATATATATATATATACAATATATATTAGACGTCTATTATACATTTTGTATGTACATGCTAAACCAGGGGTCTTCAACTAATTTTTTGAGAAAACAATGAATGTGCCGCACACACAAACAACTGTTAACTTCAATGAAAGCTAAGGGAACTACAGATCAGCAGAATATTTCACTGTCTCTCCCAGATTAAAATGATATGAATATTTACATCAGTAATGCTTTAATGGCTTTGCGGTGTAAACATCATAACAGTATGTGATAGCATGCAAATATAATAATAGTATAGGCTAGGTTTAAAGCACAACACTCTTTTTTAAAGTCCTGAAGACCCCTGCGTTAAACTGTGAGATTTAGGCACTGCTCCTGTCTCTGCCATCTTTGTTTTCGTTTAGCTGGATTAGCAAATCCACTAGGTGGAAATTCATCTGTTGATAATCTTTCACTTTTCTTCATGACACCAACATTCAGATATTTAGACTCGCTTCACTTACAGCTTTCTTCATCCACTAACAATCAATAACATTTGTATTATTATTATTATTATTATTATTTTGTGTAAATATCGAATCAGAAAAACGTAAAAATTAATATTTTTTTATCCATGGTGAAGCACATGCAAGCAAAGGTTTCGGCCCTCCTCCCTGACAACCTGTCCAGCATCTAATGACTACTCCAATCTCCATTTGCAATTCTTTCTCTCATCTCCCTCCCCTCCACGCACATCCATCTCCAATCTGGTAGAAGAAAGGCCCTTCTCACCCGCAGAACTCTGGGAAGACAATACCACTGGGTTTTACGCTACCTGTAAGCTCAGAGATAAGAAGGAAACACAGCGAAATTAGGGGGGAAAAAATCATTATTCTCTGAATGAGACGTCTCGGGCTTGATCAGAGGGCAAATCAAAGCCCTATCTCTTAGGCTACTTAAACATTCACTTTAAAAGTCGGCAAACTGATTGTACTCATATGGAAATCGTGGCTGCCGTGCCGTCACCGGCCTGCATTCTCTCCTGTCTCCAGGTTCTCTGGGATCCCAGCAGAGCCCTCACTCTCCCCTTCATTAGAATCCTCCTGGTGAGGGGCAGACTCTGAGAAATGAGCAAAAGATGTAAATTCGAACGCAGAAAGGAAAAGGTTCAGATCTTTTCTCTTTTTTCCCCCCCTGACAAGCTCCAGAGAGTATAATGAAACAAGAAATGTTATGGAAACTGAGAGTAGTTCGTCTTGTATGGTTCAGTTGGTGTACTGGGCCGCTGGTGTTTCAAACGGATGGCTGTGCTTTTGTCAGTCAGTGGGCATCAAGCGCACATCGTGACAGGAGGACACTAGAGTAAATTGAGACTTGTTGCCTAATTTTACAGTTGATCATTAAATAATGTTGTTATACCGACAAAACCAAGAGAAAATAAATTCCACTATTCCACAAAACATGTAGCCAAGTAAATCTTTACAATGAGGATAAAACATTCTTCTAAACTAAAGCATCTATTAATCTTAGTTAATTTCAACATTTACTAATACATTATTAAAATCAAAAGTTGTATATGTTAATATTATTTATGGATCCGAGCTAACATGAATTAACAATGAACAGTTGTATTTTTATCAGTACGACAACAAATGTATTGCTCTTTGTTAGTCAAAGTTAGTTAATGCATTAGCTAATAATAACTAATAGGACTTTGTTATAAAGTGTTACCAATAAATCAAATAAAATGTTTAAACAAAGATGCACTGTATTTTTGCTTTTTTAAATTATTTTTAAATGGAACTGATTTGTGTGCTCAGCATTATCTTGAAATACATTTAATTAGGACGTGCCCATTACCCACAACAGCATTTGATATTCCAAACACTCAATCTGACTAAAAAGCCTTGATTTTAGGTTCATCTCTGTGGGTTTAAACAGTTCCGTGCATGCAGACAGCAACAAGAGCACGCTCGCTAGGCCAAGACCCAAACATGCATTAAGATTACCACCGTCCTCATTAGCGCCCTGATGGACAGCATCATCATCATCTATTAGTGCGGGGAAAATATTCAGGCGGGGTGTTCTCAACAGCTCAATGGCCATGAAATTGATCACCCTTAAAAAAAAAAAGTGGGGGAGGGATAGAAGAAGGCTGTGGTGTTCTTATCTACTGGAAAGATTCATGCTCTTGGGCTTCTGCATTGATGGGCTGTCATGTAGCTCATAGGACTGTGCTTTAATTGGGGAGTGTATTAAACACTGTGCATGGTTATTGGGTTTTCATATTAATGGAGCTTCAACTTGGCATGTATTTAAAGAATGAAATCTAAATTATTGATGCTGACGATTATTAATTTTGATGTAGGATATGGGAAATTCTAGTATTCTGTAGATATGGCTGATACATGGATGAACCTGAATTGTTTAAAATCTGAGCTTGAAAGCAATATCACACAAGCAAGAGTCCGGTTTTTCTGAATATATAGTTTCGCAAGCATTAATATTATTTTGAGAGTGATGTTGTTTTTAATTCATAACTTAGTTTTTTTTTTAAAGCGTACAAAGTCACGGCAGAATCAATGTTGTGCCTCTCCGAGCAACACACATTAGGTGGTGTTTTGTTTTTTTGGATGAATCTCTTTAGTGAATGATTCTATGACTGGGTACACTTCAATTCCAACGTCCAGACACGTCTCATGTGCAGTCGTGTGCGCACAGCATTCAGAGTATACTCAACCACGGATGAGCGCGGATGGCCGAGTGCGACACTTGCGCAGTACATTTGTTGTGACTCTTCTGAGTTTTCTGGATTTTTTTACGCGGACCATCTGTGCGGTCTCAAAGATTGGGCTTCATGTGGACGGGGTGTGCAGACGCCCGCAAACCCTGCTGATGACGGAAATTACGCCAAGCGGACGGTGCACGAACGCGACCTGCTGAAGTATACCTTAGGCTTTAAAGACAGTTGGTGCATCCAAAATTGTCTACTAGGTACTTAGTACGTACTACGTTTGCAGAAGAAAATGTGTCAAAAATGTCAGCCCAATCAGCAGCAACATGTATATAAACCACGCGGTATTAAAGAGACAGCTCGCACAATGGGTACAAGTAAAGATGTTTACAAATGGATAAAGATGTTTACAACAGCTCAGTATCATAGACCGTAAAAAAATATGGACGACGCGACTTCATTGACTTCCGCTGACCAGAGTTGAAGCTTTCCTAGGCCGCACACGGCTCTGACATCTTGGAACCGAGTCTGCGCAGTAGAGATCAGGAAGTAGAGGCGCGATTATCAAAAGCCCGCCCACACTCTCACAGATGCAGAACAATTCATTATGTTGGTGTGAAATAAACAGTTATAGAAATGTAGAAATTAAAGCTAAAGCTCCAATCTCCTCCCAAAAATCACGAAAAAAGTCTGTTAGTGCCTTAGTGACTACTTCACTCAGAGAAGCCGTCAGTCTCAGCTGTCAATCATGACGTCACATCCCCCGTTTTTATAGCATCACATAACTCACTAAAACTAAACTTATTTAAAAAACGAACACTTGAAATGAAATCATCGTAATAAAAACTGCCTAAAATGACAGAAACCATCTTTAGGAAACAATTATTTGAAGTGTAATTGAATTGTTTAGTGTGTCTCGCGTCCATTCAAATACATGGAGGGGTGGGGTTTAGGAGCTATACTGGGACCAACCACCGGGGGGCGATCGAGGCGCGGAAGCTTCAGTTTCTGAGAGGAGTGCTACAGGCTTGCTCAGTATACGCAACAATTGAAGATATTAGAAGACATGATTGTCGTAGAAAAAAAAAATACAGCATATAAATCAACATGATGATGTATTTATTTATATTTTTAGCTTCATTGCAAGGCAAATTTCATATATGGTAATTAAGTGCTTTACATACAAAAGAGAAAGAAAATACAAGCTATTAAAAAAGTAAGAACTAGAAATAAAATAAAATTAAATAAAATTACCAGGAGATTAAAAAAAAAGGTTCATTAAATGGGATTGGGATGTTGTCTTTTATTCTGGACGGTAAGGGCAGTGATTGCATGTATTTTACAGTATTAAACACGTATTTATATCAATTTCATCATGCTCCGAAAATTCCTCAAAAAGAACACAAAGAATGGCCTTCTCAGCTGCCATTGTTGCAACTCTTGCGTCTTCAGAACAGGGTGTTCAACGCAGCACCGTTTCCGTTTAAAAAACGTTTTGCAACGTTTTGTTGGGGCTGAACGCAGCCCATGTGAGAAAAAAAGGCGAACGGCGCATGACATACGTCACGACCAAACGTTAGCGATTGGTTATGGCAGATCCAGAGTGGCACTGGGCAGATCTAATAGTTTTAAACTTCATCAGAGAACCCGCCCTCAAGGAAGTTAATGCTTGTCAATGGAGAGTGGCCAGACTCTCTGTACATTACAAATGAAATGTACGAGTCTGGTAGGACCAGGCTATAGAATTAGGTCCAGATTTACTAAAAAGGGCAAATTAGCATTATAGCGCAATTCCATAAATGCGCTGATGGGAGTGGACAGTTCTGTACTTGATCTACTGACAACGCGCAAATTAATGAAAACAGACACAGCCGGATCATTTCCATAATGACCAGCGCAATCTACCCTTTAGTGCCTGGTTTAATACGCACTTTTTGGGCAGTAAATAATGTCGCAAGACACCAGTAAATTGACAAGCACAAACCTTTGTAAATCACCTCGCATGATTTAAATACTCTCCTCCTATAAATTGTGCGCCTGAAAGGGGAACTCCTACAAATGATTATGCAATAAGGTCAGCCGCAAAAATGACCCTGTCCACTCCTTTTCAGCACTAATTTATCGCAAGCTTTAGTAAATCCGGACAGTTGTTTTTTAACGCCAAAAGAGGGTTTGATAAATGTAATCTGAGCTAACTACATCCGTGACTCGCGCCATCTTTTGTGTAGCTTCAATGTCATTCACAACTCCTTTCCCATGACCTCATGGGATAGTAAAGTGTCCATCGAATAAATGCGCACTTTAGAATCACTGTGAAAGTAGTAGGTCATCCAGGTGCTTTTCACCTACAGCTTTATGAATTCCATAAATTCAGACATACTAATTGTATGTACTGTTTCTCGCCTACTACTATGTTCGGACACAGGGCGTCAACATGTTTGAACAAATCTGTTGAATGAAGGATTCAGAACACTCACTGATAAAGACAGTCCCTTGTCGCCACTTACTGGCATGTCGATGTAACCTGCAGAAACAGTTAGTGAAAATCCACCAAGTAATGTGCAGATTGACTGTATGGCCAGAATGTGAAAACACTGGCAAGCCGAAACAAATCCCATGTGTTGTTGGACTGTTCTATCAGCATTCTTGGAATGCTGCTTGACCAATCAGATTTGAGGACCATAACTTTGACATTTATGTTAACCTCACAGGAATAGTGCACTTCCTGATCATATTATAAGAGCAAATTGCTTTGAATATATATTTTTTCTGATTTTTTGAATTATGTCATGAATAGATTTTTTTCCGACAATCATTGATATGTTTGACTTCTTTTCTAAAGGGTCACATCATGTAAATAATGCCCTCACTACAGATCTGTCCAAACAAATAAGGTAGCTTCTGTGAATGTTGAAGTGCAGTGTTGCAGATAAATGACTGACATACCCTTTTAATAATCCTGATCTACAGCAGGTGGTGTGGTAGAGTTATGAACTCAGAAGCTCTTTTCACACTGACATTCACAGGCCATTTCTCTCTTTCTCTCTGCTGTGTGGAGGAAGGTCACATAACCTTGGGTAAGCCAGACCCATTGAGCCTCTGAGGCAAATAAGAGCTGTCACTGTGGCATTTCACAGCTAATTCCCATGACAACAAAAAAAGAATAGCCCCTAATAAGAGTCAAAGCTATCATCAGACCAATCAATGATTTCTATTTATATACAGAGCAATCCAGAGACAGCCACAGATAAGATGGCAATCACATTGCAAGTATTATATGTACACAACTTGCAGTGTGAAATCGTCCTGAAATTGAAAAGACAGTAATGGAGATATTCTGAGATTCTCTTGGGAGTAAAAAAAAAAAAACCTACAATCTTTCACTATTGTGAAGAATCTTATTTGAACCCTGACCGCTACACATTTTACCATGGAGATGTAAACAAGAGTGTTATTATGTAATTGAACTCAATGCCTATGAGGACAATTGTCTTCAAAATGAGCGCTGGAGGAACTCCAATAATGAGTTAAAAACGTCTTTGTGTCTTGTGCCTGTGGGGAGCTAGCTATGATTAATAATTACTGCTTTAATTGTCTAATGTTAATTAAACACAATGTTATTATCTGGAATTAGTTGGAAATCTGGCCGTATTTGACTGTGACTGAATGGATGAGAATAACCATTGTTTCAAGACTGGTCTGCTTGGTGGACAATTTAGTCATTCTTATTTTATAGAAAAGCCTGTCACAAACAGCTGGAAAGGCACAATAAGGAGAGTGTATTTGTTTTTTCTCTCTCTCTCCTCTCTCATGAGTCATGAGGATTTTCAGTTTAGTATACCGTCAGTACTATTTTTCAGTGTTTTTGAAATAAGTCTCGTATGCTTGCCAAGGCTGCTTTTATTTGATCAAAAATACAGTAAAAAAGTAATATTTGGAAACTATCATTGCAATTTAAAAATAATTAGAATACACATACACCGATCAGGCATAACATTATGACCACTGTGTTGGTCCCCCTTTTGCTGCCAAAACAGCCCTGACCCGTCGAGGCATGGACTCCACTAGACCCCTGAAGGTGTGATGTGGTATCTGGCACCAAGATGTTAGCTGCAGATCCTTTAAGTCCTGTAAGTTGCGAGGTCACAGCCACTAGGGAATACCGTTTCCATGAAAGGGTGTACATGGTCTGCAACAATGCTTAGGTAGGTGGTACATGTCAAAGTAACACCAACATAGATGGCAGGACCTAAGGTTTCCCAGCAGAACATTGCCCAAAGCATCACACTGCCTCCGCCGGCTTGCCTTCTTCCCATAGTGCATCCTGGCACCATGTGTTCCCCAAGTAAGCGACACACCCGGCCATCCATGTGATGTAAAAGAAAATGTGATTCATCAGACCAGGCCACCTTCTTCCATTGTTCCATGGTCCAGTTCTGATGCTCACATGCCCACTGTTGGTGCTTTCAGCGTTGGAAAGGGGTCAGCATGGACACCCTGACTCGTCTGCGGCTATGTTCAGTGTTCCCACGCTTCTTGAAAGTACTTTAATTTCAGACACATGGATTCAAGGCCTGGAAAGTACTTGAAAACCAATGTAGGTCCTTGAAAGTGCTTGAATTAAATTTGAAATAAATTTAGTTTAGAATGGTGTTTTTTCCTACAGTATATGCGCTATCAAAGACAGAATTAAACGCTGCTTATGTTCGGGGGGTGGAGGGGTAGCGGGGAAAAAAATCTTGAACCGATGGAGAGCAGTACATACACTTGCTGAAAATGAAAAGTTGCGATTTTCTAGGCTGATATGGCTAGCCTAGGAACTATACTCTCATTCCTGCATAATAATCAAGCAACTTTGCTGGCGTACCATGGGTGCAGTGGAGCAATGATATTACGCAGCTCCTGAAAATTGGCTAACTTCCATCAACATAACCAACATGACAACCTGCTTGCACTGGGAGCGTGCTGGGGACTATTTTCAGGCGCTGTGTAATATCATTGCGCTCTGCACTCATGGTATGGCTCAAAGTTCCTTGATCATTACGCAGGAATGAGAGTGTAGTTCCTAGCCATATCGGTCTAGAAAACCAGACACGGAGATGAGAATGGTATGCATGGACTTATCTAACTCTGGGGGATGCAGTGAATAAGCTAAAGTGCCAAAAAGTTGGCGTGTTCCTTTAAGTAGCCTACTTTAAGAGGTCTTTCGTGATGCTACATATGCTGGGTTATGAATCTGATAGGTGCTTGAAATAAAATAAATGGTGCTTGAAAAAGTCCTTGAAGGTCCTTGAATCTGGTGTTCATGAAAGAGTGGGAACCCTGTATGTTGAGATGCTCTGACCCAGTCGTCTAGCCATCACAATTTGGCCCTTGTAAAACTCGCTCAATCCTTATGCTTTCCCATTTTTCCTGCTTCTAACACATCAACTTTGAGGACAAAATGTTCACTTGCTGCCTAATATATCCCACCCACTAACCGTGATGAAGAGATAATCAGTGTTATTCACTTCACCTGTTAGTGTCAGTGGTCATAATGTTATGCCTGATTGGTGTATGTGTGTGTCTATGCCGGTTGAGACTTCAACCTGAATGCACACAGACTCATGGGGACTAATTTGAGGTCCCCGTGAGGAAACAAGCTTATAAATCATACAGAATGAGTTTTTTTGAAAATGTAAAAATCCGAAAGTTTTGTGTGATGGGTAGGTTTAGGGGTAGGGTTAGTGTAAGGGGATGGAATATACAGTTTGTACGGTATAAAAAACCTTTACGTTTATGGAAAGTCTCCACTAAGATAGTAAACCAGACGTGTGTGTGTATATAACAAGTAAATTGTTCCAAACCATAAGCACCTTATTCTCATTTACATTGCATTTTACTGTTTCCATCACCCACAGATAAGCAAATGACACAAGCTCAAGCACAATGTCCCGTTCACCAAATCTGCTTGGTGTCCGCTCCCATGACGCAATTGCAGGACATTAATGGACCTTTCATGTGCAAAGCTCTCCGGCAGCCGGAAGGCAGAGAGCACAGGGAGAGACAAGGGCCGTGGTAATTGACGCCTAGCCTGGGAGAACAATCAAGGCCAAAGCAGCAAAGCAGCACATCCTCTAATTATTGAAAAGTCTAGCATTGAGGTACGATGATAATCAGTCTCCCAGAGACCTGCGCCTCTGTGTGGTTAGAGCCGATTTATCCTGTTTCTCTCCCCGCTTCCACTTTTATTAAAGATGATATTTCATATTGAGGGGGGAAAAGGGATCTCCAGACAAAAGTTAAAATGCAAAGTTTCAAGTCTGAAAGAGACGACTCGGATTATTTCTTGGCTTATCCACCAAGTACATGCAAGAAAAGGGATGAATGTGGAACAAAACATCAAAGAGCTAGAACTAAGAAAAAGGGAGCTGAAAAATACTGTTAAATATTTAGTATGAATGCCAACAGGTGGTCAAGAGTGCAACACAGGGAAATGGTTTAATTATGATGAATTATGGATGAATCGTGTACTTATGTAAATATGCCGTTCCTTGCCTAATGGAAAAAGAAAGTGGATCCATATCGAATCAAAAAAATTAATAAAAAAATAAAAAAAACTAAATATGTGTGCATGTGTAATTAAATGGCAATTAAATTAAAAAATTAATTTAAACATAAAGTCTTAATCATAGATAAGTGGTTCTTTTTACACTTCTCAATCCATTTACGATAAGCTTAAGAAGTAGCTTGTCTAGGAATGTGTATTTGGGAAGAATTCCATAGTAAATTACAGGAAGACTCCCAACATCTCTTTAACATTGCCAGAAAATAATCAGAACAACTTAAAGGACTTGAAATAGGATCTTACATTGTTTTTATCTGACATACTAGATTTTTTCTTCTTCTTTTTTTCAGTTTAAATATAAAATCCAGTGGAGTGAGCCAATTTTTTTTTTTTTTTTTATGTAAAAATTATGTTGGCTAACAGGTCCGTTTCTACATGCTCGGGTCACTTTCCAGTGGAGATGGAACGGTTGAAAGTGTCATAGAAACAATCACTTCCTCAGAGACGCTCTATGCGCCTCTAATAGGCTGTGCTTAGTGAAAAAAAAAAAAAAAAAAATTGGGGTTGGAAGTGGCTGGAAAAAAACCTTTAGAACTGTCTTAGATCCCTGGGCATGGAAATCTCCAAGATAAGTAATAATTGATAAACGTTGGGGACGAGAGTTGCCAGCTGCTTAAAAACCCCAAGATACTGTCTTAAATATACTGGAATACGATTATGCCTTTCTTTTATTCCTATTCATTAACGTATCTTAACTCCTCTTCCCCAATTCACTTTTCTTTGGCTCCAGCCGATGCCAGTGAAAGAGGAGGAGAGAAAATGACCAATTTAGTCAACACAAGGCTTACAAATGATGTATAATAATTACACAGGTTTACAATAGAAAAAAGACAGTTGCTCCAAACAAAAAATATATTTTTTTATTTATATTTAATATTTCAGTAACACTTAATAAGTATTTAACTAATAAGTATACAGAAATAAAGTACTCACAAATCATTTGCAAAGTATTAATTTAGTTCATTCATAGTTTATATTATAGTCTCTACATTGTTAATATATATACAAACAGTGAGATCCTTTCATTGTCACTGTAATTTAGAAATTATTATTGTTAGCTTATAAAGAGTTAGATCATGTTTTTTTTAATGCTTTGTATTCTAATCCTAACTGATGTATTTTAACAATGTGATTTTATGAGTATTTATATGTACATATTTACCAAAAGTACATTTACTTACACCTAATGTTTTCTTGTAAAACATGGTTATGTTTAGCTTTGAGGAAAGGGCTAAGGGATCATATATAGCCTATATATATATATATATATATATATATATATATATATATATATATATATATATATATATATATATATATATATATATATATATATATATATATATATATATATATATATATATATATATATATATACTGTATGTATGAAGAGTTCAGATGCAAAAGCCTCTAAGTGCCATCTGAAATTTTCTTCTAGAATGATCATTTGTATAAAGCTTGTATATTTAATTTAAGTAATTTCACTTAAATGACAATTAATAGGTAATTTGCATTGCCATTTAAGTGAAGTTATTTAACTTCAATATACAGGCTTAGAGGCTTTTGCATCTGAACTCTTCATATACATAAATACATACATACTTACATACATACATACATACACACACACACACACACACACACACACGAACCGGCAGGCGACAGGTGAAGTGAATAACACTGATTATCTCTTCATCAAGGCACCTGTTAGTAGTAACATTATGACCACTGACACTAACAGGTGAAGTGAATAACACTGATTATCTCTTCATCACGGTTAGTGGGTGGGATATATTAGGCAGCAAATGAACATTTGGTCGTTGATGTGTTAGAAGCAGGAAAAATGGGCAAGCGTAAGGATTTGATAGAATTTGACAAGGGCCAAATGGTGATGGCTAGACGACTGGGTCAGAGCATTTCCAAAACTCTAGCTCTTATGGGGTGTTCACGGTCTGCAGATGTCAGTATCTATCAAAAGTGGAACAGTGGGGCGGCAGTGACTCAGTGGTTCATGTAGGTTGTCTACAAACCGGAAGGTTGGTGGTTCGATCCCCGGTTTCACCTGACCAAGTGTCGAGGTGTCCATGAGCAAGACACCTAACCCCAGCTGCTCCCGACGAGCTGGATGGCGCTTTGCATGGCTGACACCGCCGTCGGTGTATGAATGAGTGTGTGAATGTGAGGCAAAATGTAAAGCGCTTTGGATGGCCGTAGGTCTGTTAAAAGCGCTATATAAATGCAGTCCATCCATCCATCCATCCAAAAGTGGAACAGTGGTGAACCGGCTACAGGGTAATGGGAGGCCAAGGCTCATTGATGTACGTGAAGAGCGAAGGATGGACCATGTGGTCCTTTCAAACAGACGAGCTACTGTAGCTCAAATTGCTCAAGAAGTTAATGCTGGTTCTGATAGAAAGGTGTCAGAATACACAGTGCATCACAGTTTGTTGAGTATGGGGCTGCATAGCCGCAGACCAGTCAGGATGCTGACCCCTGTCCTCCGCTGAAAGTGCCAACAAGTGGGCATGTGAGCATCAGAACTGGACCACGGAGCAATGGAAGAAGGTGGCCTGGTCTGATGAATCATGCTTTCTTTTACATCACGTGGATGGCCGGGTGCGTCCCTTACCTGGAGAACACATGGCACCAGAATGCACTATGGGAAGAAGGCAAGCCGGCGGAGCCAGTGTGATGCTTTGGGCAATGTTCTACTGGGAAATGTTGGGTACTGCCATCCATGTGGATGTTACTTTGACATGTACCACCTACCCAAGAATTGTTTGCAGACCATGTACTCCCTTTCTTGGAATGGGTATTCCCTGGTGGCTGTGACCTCTTTCAGCAGGACAATGTGCCCTGCCACAAAGCAAAAATGGTTTAGGAATGGTTTGAGGATCACAACAACGAGTTTGAGGTGTTGACTTGGCCTCCAAATTCCCCAGATCCCAATCAAATCGAGCATTTGTGGGATGTGCTGAAAAAAAAAACAGTAATTATTTGAAATATAAAGCTTTTGCAACATTATAAATATCTATAAAAAAAAAATCTTACCAACCAAAACCTTTTGAACGGTAGTACAATGTTACAAAAGCTTTCTATTTCAGATAAATACTGTTCTTTTGAACTTTCTGTTCATCAAAGAATCCTAAAAAAAAAAAGTGCTTTCAACATTGATAATAATCATACATGTTTCTTGAGCAGCAAATCATCATATTAGAATGATTTATGAAGGATCATGTGACTCTTATAGTGATGCTCAAAATTCAGCTTTGCATCACAGGAATAAATTACATTTTAAAATATATTCAAATAGAAAACAGTTATTTTACACTTTTAAAATATTTCACAATATTACATTTTTTTTTTTTTTGTATTTTTAATAACATAAATTCAGCTTTGGTGAGCAGAAGATAGATATATATATATATATACTCTTAATGTATTTGTAAACATGAAACACTTAATATTAATGCAATTAATGTCCAATAAAGGTTGGTTTAAAGCACTTAATTAATAACATTTTCAGATTTTCTGTGACATAATCTAAAGTGAGAATGATTTACTGCTAATAACCATTAGCAACTCCTTTACTATTGGTTTAAAATAATATACATCATATTAAATAAGCATACAAAACTATTTATATATGAGTTAATTAAACATAATTACAGTGACAATGAAAGAAGAACTCACTATAGAAAGGTATGCATGTGACCGGGGTCTCTGCGGTTACGTCCAATGAGTGTCAAAAAGACAGAGTGACAGCATTGGTTTTCAGCGTGAATGCCGAGAAAAACACAAAACACATCTAAAACGGAAAGAGCTTTGAGATTGACTGTACAAATAGATTTGATAAGAAATCTGAGGTATATTTTTACAGACTGTGGAAAGCTAAAGAAAAAAAGAAGCAATCGCTGCAGTTCACTGAAACAACTGGACTCCAGGCAATGATTTGGGATTTGCCGTTTTGTGTCAATATGTTGAATATTGTTATATATTTGTATTGACAACCAATGAATTAAGTATATAGCATTGTATATTCTGCATTGGATTTTTTTAAATAAACACTGACAAAAACTATACAAGTTTTAGGGCTGGCCGGTATTTAGACCTACTTATATTCTATTTATATAAAGTGTTCACAGGCAAATTTGCTTTATGTATTTCCCTGCGTCGAAATCAGGCACATGTAGATGTCAGGAACAGCATTCCTGGCTGCATGTTCCAGTGGGAAAGTGACGTCAATGCACACCCTCTATTTGTATATTAATATATTAACATTAACAATACTGAGACTATAATATATAAACTATGAATTAACTACAAACCTCCACACCTGATTCCCACCTTCACTGCAATCACCACTACATATAAGCACACACCTCTGTTCAGTCAGCATGGCTGAAAACTAGAAAACATACCCACCCAGTGATCTCAGCGATTCCTTGTGTTTTCTCCTTGTCTGCCCTTGTTAATATGCACCTGCAATACTTACCTGTGCCTGTCTACTGTGGTGTGTGCTCTGTCAGACAGCTCTGCCATCTTCTCCCGGATCACCTGGAAGATAAAAGGGCTGTTATTGTTACCATTGCACCTCCAATCATAATCCACCTTGAGTTACTCACCTATTCACTCCGTGCTCGCTGTGTGTCTACAATAAAGTTGTCTGGATTCACTTATGTAACAAGGTATGTTGTTGCCGGGAACCGGCGAACGTTTCAAAAAGACTTTAATAAATAAATAAACAAACTGAAAGTAAAAACGGCAGCCTCCTCACGGACGACTTCCGCACACGCACATAATAAAACGGAAACAAAACACAACATAAAATCCAGGCCTGGTCCTCTCTCGTCCTTCACTGTCGTCGCTCCTCATTTTTATGTGTCCGAGCTCCTCCGTGAGACACGAGACCGGTGCGGCGCGCAACTGGCGCTCATTATCATCAGCTCAAGCCTGCTTGCCACAACTTACTTCCTGTCCAATGAGTATTTTCCCGACATTTATACTGTATACTTATTATAAAGTGTTTAATTATAAATTAAACAAGCCTGGAACTTGTGCAGTTTTAATTTACAGACAATTGAATGGTCTTTTAGTGTTAACAAAGTATATGTGACCTGTACTGGCAAAATTAGTTACAAAGAGCAAACAAATCTTGCTGGAATCAGACAAAAAATTACTGAGCCACACCTGTTTGAAGTTGATAGAGTCAGCAAAGTCAATTTTGAGAAAAGTCGAGTTAAAGTTTTCTGAAGCTTCCAAAACAAAATCACCTAGCAATCATACCTTAAAGGGTTACTTCAGCGATTTAGCGTTAAGCTTTGAATCAGTAGAAACCCGGTAGTATATTCAAATTATGGTACTTTCTCCCCTCATGTCTCCCTGAGACGAGAGAATTATGCATTTTATTTCTGGAAAAAATCTGCAAATCCGCAAATATCATCATTTTGCGTCATTGGAGGATTTTTTGGTCGGAGGCTAGAGACTACAGCCAGTAGTAGGAGCTAGTTCCGCATGTTATCAACCCGACCATAGGGGTGGGATCTCCCTCACAGAATGTTAATGCACACGGCCGCTCGGACCAGGCATTCAAAACGGAGCGGTGCGGAGCAAAGTGAGTGTTTCAACTTTTCAATGAATTCCTATGAAAGTTTAGCTTCCATGTGCGATCTGAAAATGCGCCAGACTGGACACGCGCTGAGAATGAATGCCGTGCTTACCTCAGCTCTGCTCAGCTCTTACTTTGCCCTCGTGATGAATGAAATCTGACTCCTGCTGCATTTGTCCCATGACTTTCGTTCGGCTCACTCACACTTTATTGAAAAGACACGTTCAGTTTTTAATTGTAGTGTTTATTCTCTAACTGAGCGAAATTATTGTATTATTATGAAGATCAAAACGACGCTGGGGGCGGTGTAGGGAGTGGCCTCGTAGGGCAGCGAAACAAGTGCATTCTGGGAGTTGTTGTCTTTCATCCACATGAGACAAAAATAAATTTTCTGTCTTTACTCAGTCTAAAAGGCACCAAATTCAAAAATAATTTCACATTTCTACTACATAAATGACCCAGTTTAAATACACATTCATGACACACACCAAGTCAAAACCAAATATATATAGTAAAAATAAGAAAAACTTTCTTTTTCTCCATGATACCACACTTGTTTGATTAACATTAATGAAACAGACAGCCTCTATATTGACCGACTGTACCGCACGGATCTAAAATAATGTTAAACATCAGAGGTTTTTCCCCAACAGTTAACCAAACGTTCACATAAGAAAGAAAATATAATATTTGCGTGAATACTCGGCATGGCAGATATTTTAAAATACTGTAATTCTGTGTATATTAGGATTGCGCGCTGTCTGAGCCGTCTTTGTGCTTACCTGTCAGTCAGAGTAAGATCGTTTTCATGGACAAAGGAGAGGTACTCCTCTCAGAAAATGTAAATATAAAGATACTTTTAGATGTTTAATTGCTATTTGGATCATTGGGATCGCTAGATTTTCACTTGTTTTGCCTGTAGCTCAAAATTATCCTGTGCACATTCTGACTCGTTTTGCCAGCACAGGTCACATACATGTGAACATGAACAGAGTCGTTGCTTGAATTCATGGGGCCCGGGATAAGATTTAACATGCCACCTTGATGACTGCCCTGATTGTAAAGCACATTTTGAACCTGTGATTAAACCCAGATCTAAATAACTGTCTTAATTTGAGTGAAATTTGAACAAAATTGTCTGCTGGCTAATTATAAATAGCATTCGGCAAGGCATGAGCTTTCAAAATCCGTAAGAGCTGTTTTTGTAGCAATCCTTGAGTGTTGCTGAATTCTCATTAAAATACACTCACCTGCACATGCAACATATGCAGCACAAATTATGCATGGATTGACACTGTCTAATGTACATGAGGAACCACAACACAAAAAAAAAAACACACAATTAGGGGTTTGTAATTAAACAGTCCTTTATTGTTGTTGGGTAGCATGTTATGCAAATTTGTAACTTACTGTAAAACAATTGGGATCACTTACAGACACTGCTGGCCTCAATAGCACCTATTATTTGAATTCAAGTATATAATCACGTTATGGAGAAATGGCCTAGAATTTTTTCCAATTTTATCAGTCAATTTATGGAATAATCTATTTGAAATATGTTGCTGGAAAAACAGTGTTACATACCACCCTCTTGTAAATAGTCATTTATCTGAGCAACTGAAGGCCATATTTAAAATACATTAAAGTCCTCAGACCATATTTAATGAATACATTTAAATAAGAGCTTATTAAAGTATGCCAGCTAAAATGAGAGGTTAAAACATGTAGAAAATTTCTTCCACTGAGGGTCATTTGCAGAGTCTTTCATACCCCTTTTATTTTATTCATTGACTCTTACATGAAATATCTTTTACATCACATTTGGCTCTCCTTGTGGCCATCTTAAAAAGACACCAAAAAGGCAGATTCTCTATGTTAATAATGTCTGCAGATCAGATTATAATTAGGCTTCACCACATTAGTCTTAAGGAACGGGTAATAGATTTAAGCTATAGTCTAGATAGATGTCATCTACGAAATAAGAGTGTGTACCTTAATAATAATAATAAGAATTCATAATACATTAATAAAAATAATAATATTATTAATATTAGTTAGTGACATTTTCTGAAAGCCAGAGCACAACATATTTTTGTAGCACAGCACCATTTGTTCTTATCGCATGTGTTTTTCCCATGCTCTATCATACACAATTTATTATTTATTGCAGTCTTCTGTAATTCAAATGGTCTTAGGATAAAGACAAATCAAGAATTTCCATGCTACCAAGGCAGAAATAGATTCCTAAACAACTTTTGCCTGCTGAGGAAATTGGCACAGGAGTGAAGGGCGGCTCGGCAGACATCGACCAGGATCTGTGTCACTAGAGAAAATGACAAAGCTGCACTTGAGACAAGCACAATTTCACATTAATGAATAATTGAGATGCAGAAATATCCGACAGGGCTGGGAGCTTCTATCCCATGTTTGCTTTTTCTAATTATCATTATATAGGTGCCTTGAACTGTAGTGCTTCCCTCACATGGTGTATTTAAATTGTACATTCATGCAGCTGTAAATTCTTCTTAAAATAAATAGCTGATGTTAAATCACTGTTGTGTTACAAAGCTTTGAATGTCAATAAATGCATCGAGTTTGTGTCCTTGGGACTGACGGGAGTGCTGTTGGAAAACTTTTTCACTAACACTTTACAATAAGAGTCCATTTGTTAGAATTAGTTAACTAACAGTACTTCTAAAGCATTTATTGACCCTTAAATGCATGAATGTTTTGCCAATCATTATTATATATGCGGTATTACATATTCCAGATCTAACACGGATTGATCTCTACCTGTTGCGATAATATAAACCTATATTAAAAAAATATAGAAATAAAATATATAAAAAAACTAAATAAAATAAATATTTTGTTACCTCTTGGAGCTTGGAAGGGTCACTAAAGACCCGAGGCGTTTAGGAGTTAGTCTTAGTTCAACATTTACTAGTTGAAAACTGTAGGCCTGTCTGTTAATATTATTAACACTTTAGTTTAGGGTCCAATTCTCACTATTAACTGGTTGCTTATTTGCATGCATATTACTAATATATTTGCTGTTTATTAGTACTTATAAAGTATGATCATATTCTACATCACTTAATCCCTCCCAATACCTAAACTTTTTGCCTTACTAACTATTAATAAGCAGTGATTGGGAGTTTATTGAGGCAAAAGTCATAGTTAATAGTTATTTAAAGGGCCTGAGCTAACATGAACTATAACAATGAACTGTTGTATTTTTATTAACTAATGTTAACGAAGATTACTAAATACTAAAACAGTTGCTCATTGTTAAACAAGTGCTACCACTTTTTCATTAGTGAAGTAGGATTGGCTTTGAAATCTTGGTTACATTATCGATGGCTTCAAAACTGGACAACTTGCGTGTCAGTTAATATCAAGGAGGAAGAGAGGAAGGAGAGCAAGAAACTTAAGTGTCAAACTAAAAAAGATGAGAAGGATTGAGACAGAAAGAAAGAATGTCTCGCTGCAATTAATGTGAAGGTGGCTCTTTTTTTCTGAGGAAGGCAAACGGGAATTGGCGGCTTCCATCATCGCTAGTGGGGATGAGTAGGTACAGGAAACTTCAGAGCATCTTGAGTCCATTATGTTGAATTCCAAACCCCATCTCCAGTCTAAGGAGAGAAAGTGAGAGAAAGTTTCATTTTTAATGACAACTCATGAATTATTCCATTTATTGTATACACTGTTTTCTGAGGTAGCACGTCCAAGAAAGGTGAAGATGGAACATGTAAAGAGTCTATGTCGGTTAGTTGGGTGAGAAGGTGGCAAATGACACCTGTTGAGCAAAACAGGAACATTCCAAAAAAAAAATAAACAGTGCTTAGAAAAAGTGGCCTGTTCTCTCTCCCTGAAAGCTTTTTTTGCTCCCATTTCACTCTATGTGAAAAAAAAAAACAAAGTCAGGGAGACAATCTAAAGCTATATAAGTCCCGATATCCCCTGTAAACAATGGTTACGCATATCAATGAGTGATTCAATAATACAAATGTTACCTAAAGTAATAACTGAAAATAACAATTCAAATGAATTTTTGATAAATTAATAAAATAACAGTTTTATCAGTTTTGACTGATACAAATGAAATAATAATAAGTTAACAATATTTTTTTAAGTAAATTGGATTAAAGAAATTCAAAACTGAACGATTAACATTTATGTGAAATTACAATTTCAACTTCATTGCTCCTGGTTTTGTGTTGGATTACATTAAATTCCATTTTTGTAGCATTTTTATTTTCACTTCAGTGGCACTTTCAAACTCATTGCTAATATTAAATAGCAATATATGCAATAGTATAAATATGAATTTACTGTTTAATGTCTGCCAATGATTTTGGTACGTGTATTGTGATGCTCTCTTAAGAAATCATTCCTTAAAGAGATTTGTTAATGATTCTGGTGCTTCAGGATTTTTTAAATATAATTTAATTAATACATTTACAGCAGTAATATATTATGTTCTGCGGTGATATGTTCATGTCACTGGACTGACATGATTATACAAACCTAAATCTGAAATGAATGCGTGCACGTAAAATTCTTCTTTGCATTCTTAGTTACAATTCTTGAACTATTTGTGGTCTACTATTAAATTGTCAGATTAATTTATAAATCTAAAATATAAATGATATAGCAGTATTTTATTTTGGTTTGTATTATTTTGATCCCTTAAATTGTTAAAAATGGTGTGCCTTCTACCTTTTACAGAAATAATTAACAATATTGAATCAAAACAAGCAAATTGAATGAGATATATTATCAACAGCAGAACACAAATGCATTTCTTTAGCGATCTAGGGCTGTCAAAACCCTGGTTACATTCAGTGATCTTGCGTGAGGATTAAGATTGTCTTATGCTGCATGTTGAGCTGAAGAAAATACAGTCCAAGATTGTCACAGTCGTATTATACTGTCTCCCTCTGGTCCCTCATGACACGCAGTCTACTTTGTCATATTTTTCTACAGTCCGGCCAATAGGTGTCCCTATAAACCATACAACTACTAGCACCCAATCTCAGTCCTACTACTCATTGCCAGCACTGATTCAACTTGTAATGGTAATGCTACAGCAATCTCTGTGATGAAGAACTGGTATCATTTGTCAACATGCATTTTGATTTAAAAAAAATGTAAAACATAAATGTAAAAACAGATATTTATACTTTGTTAGTAATATCAGTAGTACTAGTAATATAACGCTTTATAATAACTGCACACTATTGAGCATTAGTTAAGCATTAGTTAATAGTTAAGTCATCATTTATAAAGCATTAATAGACATTGATAAGCAGTTTATAAATACAGCTATAAAAGCTTTATTCTTGACTTATAAGCATATCTATATTGTGTTTAATAATTGTATTTTCATATTTTATTAATATATTTTATTTATTTTAATAAATTATCAATTTATAATTTCTAAATCGTGTATTACATTATACAAACCAGTTATTTAGGAGTCGTCAGTGGTTCATAAGATCATTTTAGAAAGTTTAAGTAAATGATTAATAAACTATGTTTTATTTAAAGGCTCTGTTATCTACTGCACTGCTGTTCTCTAATGTTTTAAAGTTAGTTCTGAGGTAGTTTTGACACTGCAAAATATTTTATTATATTATTATTGTTTAAAAAAAATTGGCACTCCTGTAATCTAGTGTAATCCACTGGTAAATTTGTATTCCGCAATGTTTACACTTTACAGAATTGTATTGTTATATCAGATTGCAGAGGCTTAGTTTCATTTTATGTTTTCTGGAGGTGTACAGGAATTTAATTTTTCGAAGACACTGCAGAGGTTTATTTTTCATTTTATATCAAGTGTACAGTTTAATTATTTGCATTTTGAAATATCTCCATGTTCTGTGTCACTGTATTCGATATCTGTGTTGTTTGTTTCCTTTATCTATTTTTTGAAGATAACTAAGCCTTTAAATCTCCTTTGTAAAAGCTTTACGAGGCATAAATAGTCCTCACTTTAGATGAGATCACAAAAAGAGTAACTGACAACTACTAAATGTTTTATAACTACCTGAATTAATCATGAATTACAGTAGGAATACATGTCAATAAAGCATTTATTAACACACTGAGTAACTATTTCTATAAGTCTAAATAATAAGATGTATAAACATAGATTTAGATAGTTTATTAATCCTTAACTTACACGTTCTAAATGATCTTATGAACCACCGACGATTTGGTGGATATGCTTATATATCAAGAATAACACATTTATAGCTGCATCAATAAACTGCTTATTAATGTCTATTAATTCTTTATAAATGATGAATTAACTATTTACTGATGCTTCATAGTGTGCAGTTATTATAAAGTGTTATCAATAATAATTAACTAATTAAACTGAATATTACTATACTACTACTATTAATATCATTTTTTTTGTTTTCTGTTTAATTAGCAGTATATTAGTAGTTTAATAAAAGTTTAATAATAAAATAATAATCTTTATAATCTAAATATTATTTTATATTAACTAATTATAAATTGTATATAATAATAATAAATATATACTGTATGTATAGTAGTATATAATAATTTAATAATATAATTAATTTAATTTAATTAAGCAATGTTATTATTATTTCAAATGAAAAATAATAAATAAATATTTGACAGTGTGCTCTTGTTCTGAGTTCATAACATCCTGATCACTTAATCCAATGTGTTTTCCTGCCCACTTCTTTCCTCCCTCTCTCTCTCTCTCTCTCTCTCTCTCTCTCTCTCTCTCTCTCTCTCTCTCAGTGGCGGCAGTAAAAAAGGGGGGTCAGAGCAGCGTTCCCAGGATAAAAGAGCTGGGCTAAGGGCTCCTCTCAATCACTGGGCCCTCCAGGAGGTGAGCTTCACGGGGCGATGAGAGACCTGTCGGGGGTGTGGGGATGTGAGCTCCATTTAGACGTGTCTATCTCAGGAGGAGAACGCTGTTGACTCTCTCCTATCTCCCTTGCCTTTGGAGACAAAAGGCATGCAAATATTTGGTGTGCTGCTAAGCCCCACAGAAGCATATTCAAAATGTCAGGGTGGTTATTTTCTGGCAAGGTGGCTCATCTCTGAACAGCTGGATTCAGTGGGATGGGCCGCTGCCTGTTGAGTGGCTCCCAGACGGTGAAGGGTCCCTAACTTTACTCGTAATGGCTCTCTGAGGGAACAGCTTGCTGCCTGAATGGGTGTGGACAAGACCATCACCACAAGTTCGAATTAATTTGAAAGAGCTTTTCTGAAATAATGTTTAGTAAATAAATGCATTTAGTAAAACCGAACAAAAATTCTAAATATAATGAAATAGATCATGTGTTTGAAAACGTGGAAAACCCTCAGTGAATAGTCATATAGTTTGTGTCTTCTCTTTCTGTCTTGTTTTCTCTCTCTCTCTGATTCCCTCTTTGAGCTCTGATCAGGAGCGAGCTTTCTCATCGCCCCTGGGGAGGCTGCGGGGCTTCGGTCAGCCATATGGTGTGAGTGCCCTGCCCCGCCCTCCATGACAGCCCTGGAGGAGCGGCCTGATGAGGCTGGATCAGACCCACCGCTTCCTGATGGAGAGGACAGCCCAGACAGAACACAGGCAGAGAGAGCCAGGTTAGGAAGAGGGACACAGGGGTGATAAGGTGTGTTCTACCAAAGGAACCGGAATAAAGGGAACAGATTAAATAAAGGACCATGTTATTGCCAAGAAAGGAAAAATACCTAGCCACAATGTACACACATTTTCATGTGGTTTAAAAAGTGAATTTTAATCTGAAAATACATAAAAAATAAAAAAAAATCTTTATTTATTTTACTTAATAAATATGTAATTTGTATTTATTTATTTATGCATATTTATTTATTGACTCTCAAAAACAAAACTATATATAGTTATATACATATGTATATGTTATATACTATATACATATGGTTCATATATACTATATATAAACTATATATATATATATATATATATATATATATATATATATATATATATATATATATATATATATATATATATATATATATATATATATATATATATATATATATATATATATATATATATATAAAACATATAAGTCAATAAATAAATATGCACACTTTAAAATTCATTTATAAAACCAGATGAAAATAAAGTTAGTTGGCAACTTAATGAGGTTAGATCAACAGAGAGCGAGAGATACACACACAGTAGTGGCCAAAAGTGATGAACATCTTCACCCTTTATTCAAATAATTACAAATTTGTTAAAGATTTTGTTAGCATATTGCTTAGTTTGTGCGTGGAGTTGTGCGTGGTGTCAAATTGTGCATATATATATATATATATATATATATATATATATATATATATATATATATATATATATATATATATATATATATATATATATATAGTCAAACCAAAAATTATTCAGACAGCAGATACAATTTTTTACTAGTGGGTGCAGAACACTACAGTTCATAAGTGAGAATAGCAAAATAAAGTAAACTGTGACATATTATGCCCAAAAATTCTTCATACCGTGGACTACCAGTAAAATAGATACAAATTTGGGACCAAAATTATTCAGACACTTTGACCAGTTTTATTTCTTTAATTGCTAATGCAACCTTTTACAGCACAGCCTGAACAAAATTAGGCGTTGCTTGGTAATCTGTTGACCTAAATCTAATTGTGTACTTAAATTTAACAGCTGACAGCTGATTGGTTGATTGTAATCCATTACCTTTCTATCAGTTATTATCTGACATTATCAAGATGAATTTGTTCTGACACAGTTTAACTCTGAGCTCTTGTCATATTTTATTACCATTTTCTATAGCGAATAAACTGTGATAATGTGAGAAAATGTTCTGAATACATTTTGGTTTGACTGTATATAAATCTCCATGCATACATCAATACAAACATCACCCAAATATTTCTTACGCAGATCCACATACAAAGAACAATCATACAAATTCTCTCTGCCACTGTGTATTACTCCATCTGCCTTTTTTATGGCAAAATAATGACCTGAGCATCTAAACATGAACAACGATTATACCAGCTGTATGTTATATACAGACGCAATGTGACTCTCTTATACCATCAAGGATTTGCATTGTGAATATATATTCAACTTGTTGTTTTTCAACTGATGTGTACCATGCATCATGTGCTTTTTCTCTCAATCGCTATATATATGAATACATACATGCATACTTTTAACTTTAGAATATGTGGTAATTTTCCCGCCGAAAAATTTGTGATTTTAGGTATATTAAACTCCAAGTATAAAATAATATGTTTTAATTAGGTCAGAGGAACTTATAAAAAAAACTGTACGGAAATGTTTTAATTCATTTTGAACTTAGCAACTTGCCATTATTATTAATTTGTGGCAAACACAAGTACATTCATTATTTCATTCATTTGATACTTTGAGTCTACTTTTTTTTTTTTTCATTAATGAGCCTATAAGCATTATTTTTGATAATATGCTAGATGCAGATGTACCCTAAATGTTGAAGATAAATGACATGTATTCATTTAGGAAACGGTATTTTATGCAGCTTCTCAGTTGGTTCATTATCTGGGTTTTTTCCCATCTCTTCCTTCCGCTGATTGCATGATCAATCTGCAGGTCAAGTATTCATGTCAGACACGCTGTGAGGATGCAGCAGTCATTTAACTATAATTAGTGATTTTAAATCATGTACATTAATTATAGTGTTTAAATGAAATTACCAAATGGAAACACCTCAACGAGTCCCCTGCCGTACAGAGGGAGGAGGGGACGTACAAGGAAAAGAAGCAAAAGAGAGACAGGTTAATTGTAATTCACTGAGAAGATGACAGTGGAGTGAATGTATTCCCTGCGGAGAATGATTGGAGAAATAAAAGTTTTCTCTGTAGCCCCTCACCCCTGCCTCCTCACTCTCTGAGTTGCCAAACACCAGCTTGTCATTTCTGTTTTGTTTGGCTTCCTTGAGATGCCTGAAAGACTTGATACACACATTAAAAGATGCTGACATGTTTGCGTCTGATCCTCTTTTGGTCTCCATCTCTAATCGGGGGCGGCTTCTCTGTCTCTGTCTCGAACGCACACGCTCATAGAGACTGCTACAGGTGACTTCCCTCAGATCAGCCACATTTTGAAGCATTTGACGAAAGATGGATAGTTTTTCCCTTTCAGGACAGGAAAACCCATTCAGTAGGCACCCCTATATGCCCCGATGATGTGATTTGACTCACAAGTACGAGTCTACTTAACCTAATTAATCATCCGTGTTTACATCACTCATTACCACCTTGACAGTTATTTCGCTCATCTTTGAAAGGGGCCCTTTCATGATGAATTAGAATTGGACGAGTGACACTTCCCAGCTACAGAGGTGTCCCGTGCCGGGGTCGAAAGCCCAAATGAATCTCCTGACGAGGTGTCTTGAAGATATAAGCTATTCAAATGAGACACTAACAGAAGGGGACTTTTCTATTGTCGGGCGCCTTATGATAATGTTCTCATTTGAATATAAAAGAATCT
This sequence comes from Gobio occitaniae, assembly GCA_033150135.1. Taxonomy (NCBI): domain Eukaryota; kingdom Metazoa; phylum Chordata; class Actinopteri; order Cypriniformes; family Gobionidae; genus Gobio; species Gobio occitaniae. The sequence goes on along the minus strand of JARQWZ010002654.1, from coordinate 8,046 downwards.
TTGCCAATTTCTCCCTGTAGATCAAAAATGTGCTGCTTGGATAGGTATCCCCCTCACTAAACAGAGAAGACAATGGGAGGGTTAACCATCTGCTGATCTTTTGTTTGTTATGCCGATGGAATTCTCATGCAGACCCTAAAAAAGAGGTTCAAACGAGGAGATTGTATAGACATCCACCTATTACATACTGTATGGTCATGTAGGTTTTGTTACGGTAAATGGGCAGCTTTTGTGAAGCCACACTATAGAGTCTTAGGCCCAATCCCATTTCTACCCCTTAGCCCTTCCCTTTCCCCTACCCCTTCGTTTTGCGCGTTCACGTGAAGGGGTAGGGGTGTCTCGATTCTCTTTTGGCTGAAGTGGTAGGGGTAAGGGGAAGGGCCAGATAGCCCTTCAAACAAAGATTTTTCAGGACCACACTTCAAACTAAAGGGGTATGAGGAGTTTCCCTCCGCCTGCTACTGTGCTGCTAGAATGTGTGTATGTTACCACTCGGGATCGATCACTTGTGTGTCGCCTGGCTGCCAGTTTGCTAAATGAACTCTTTGAGTGTTGTGAACACAAATTAATAATAGTTAAATATATATAAATCTGGTCATCCTTCATAACGCAGTTGATATTTCCATCACATATCGTCTGTAAACTCTTGCGTTACCAAGGCAATGACTGACTTGACGTACAACGTATGAACATTATCGCAGCACCACAGTAAAAACGAAACCATATCCGTACCGGCCGGCTCGGATCAGCACGGAATGGAACGGTTAATAAACAAAGAGAACAGTTTAGTCTGATGGAAAAGTGGCTTCACCAGTCTTGTATGTTCTGTATCGTCTTAGGAAACTCGAAGGCTCATACGTTTTTGAACTGAAAACGAGCGCAGTTTTATTAAGTCCAAATACAGCGCAAAACAACGTTGGGAGTGAGTAATTTGTTAAACGTACTCGCGCATGATTTCTGTAAGATATAGCCTACGCACTTCATTGCTGTTCATACTGGTTAAATGTTACAGGACACTAATAAAAAAACAGGGTAGGATGACGTGTAATGGTATAGTAGTGGTGTCCCATTTCTTAGGGGAATATTTTCACCCCTACGCCTTGCCACTCTCTTTCAAGGGGCAAGGGGAACGGGTAGGTGTAGGGGAAGACGAAGGGGTATGAAATAGAATTGGGATTGGGCCTTAGTGTGTAGAAATTGCTGTACTTGAGAAAGTATGGTCAGGATGATGGGAAGATAAGTAGTGATATCAATGATAGTTCATTTGCATTACTCCACACAGTGGATCTATAATTCAGTACGGGTTAAAATCAATGTATTTCACTTATTAACACAATGCTATGGAAATTATATACCTCATAAGAAATGCATTTATTTTTTCCTTGACCGTTGTCTCCAAGGTTTCATTAGATGGATACAAATTAAATAAATGAAGATAAAATAAAATAAAATGAATAAATATATTGGTCCCACTTTATATTAGGTGGCCTTAACTACTATGTACTTAAATCCAAAAATAATACTCATTGTGTTCATATTGTATTACAAAACACTTTTGCTGATATTGATACGGGTAAAGTTAGGGACAGGTGTGGTATGGGTAAGTTTAAGGGTAGGGTTAGGTTTAAGGGAAGGGTCAACAGTGTAATTATAAATGTAACTACAGAAATTAATTTCAGATGTAATTACATGAAGTACATTTTTTAAATGTAAGTACAATGTAAAAACATGTATGTACACAATAAGTGTACAACAAATTATTAATTCAAATTTTAGGACATAGTAGTTAGGCCACCTAATATAAAGTGGGTCCAAAATATTTATTTTATTTTTTACCTGGAGTTTATTTTTTGGTCAACAATTTACTAGGATATGAATAGTCTAAATTATAAATTAAAAAGGGTTATTAAAGTCAGCATGAAACAGAAGTTCAATAGACTTTTCTTCCCTGTTTTGACTTATATCTGAGCGAAACAACTTCTTGAACAGGAAGAACTGTAGGGTGGGTCTTGGTTTTTTCTATCGGTAATTGATTGGATGGTTGTGGTTTGCTATTGCTGTGATGTGGTTGTCCTACCTTTGTGCCAGTAAACACTTCATCAGACAGGTGGTGTAAAGTATTTGAGTAAATGTAGGGCCTTATTAGTTACTGTACTTCAGTATCTTTTTGGCTACTTTGTAGTTTTACATTTACATTACATTTACATTTTATGCATTTGGCAGACGCTTTTATCCAAAGCGACTTACATTGCATTCAATGTACACATGTTACATTTTGTCAATTCTTGCTTTCCCTGGGAATCGAACCCATGACCTTGGTGTTGCTAGCGTCATGCTCTACTGTTTGAGCTATAGGAAAGTTTTACTGAGTATGAAAGATATTAGCATCTTTTACTCTTTACTTAAAGCTGCACTATGTAACTTTTCCGTCCGCTAGAGGTCGCCTATTCAAAATAAAGGCGTAGTTTGTTGACTCCACGTTTGAGTGCAGAATCTTGGGACATGTGGTCTTCACCTCACAGCCGGTGGAAAAGAATTGGGATAGGACTCGAGCAGACATCATGAACATGAACGCGATTATTAATGTTACTGTAGTATGAAGCAGAGCAGGACCGAGTGTTGTGGGAGCTGAGCAAGGCCGCTGGAGTGATTGTTAATAAGAAGAGCGGAACACACGCCTCGCGAGCAGTGGGACTGTTATTATGCCATAGTCGCCGGCGGGACTTTTATTATGCCACAGTCGCAGGCGCCATTTCTGCTTTTCCAGTCATGAGCATGAGGTAACGCAGCTCTGTTTATCATATTAGATACATCTGAGTGTGTTGAAAATGATGTTATGACATTACTCTGTGCGTTCGTGCGGCGGCTGCTATGACACTTTTGCACACTGTAGTAAGAGTAAAGCGTTTCTGCAAAATAAAACTGGAAACCGAGGGTAGCGCAGATATGATGCAATTGACAGGCGATTTCCTCACACGTCCCGGTTCCTTGATTAAAATAGCAATTTTCTCATGATTTACAAATAGTTGGAAACATTTGGGATATTGTAAGTACTCAACTGAACAAAATATATAACACTGGCCTAGAGGTTTTTGGATATTTTACTGAAAAAATGTTACATAGTGCACCTTTAACTACATTGTTGAACAAGTATATACTCTCCAGTGTTGGGGTAGTTACTCAAAAAAAGTAATTAGTTTCTAGTTACTAGTTACATCTGTAAATTGTAATGAGATTACTTTACTAGTTACTGTATTTGAAAAGTAACTTCACTACTTATTACTTTACTTTCCCATTTCTTAATTTACCGTGTAGATATATGGACAAACATCATATGGCTCTATGCAGTGTTTTTCCCCAAACAAACAAAAAGGACTACTGTCAAATAAAGATAAAGAAAATAATAAAGAACAAATGATTTAAATACAAGCAGCAGCACAAATAAATACTATTGAGCAAAGACACTAATAAAATAAACAATGCTTTTCAGGTTTTTCAGGTACGTCTAACATTAGTTTTCAGGTAGCCTACAGAAATTGATCAAATGTAAAATAACATTGCATATTTGACTGTATAAATTAAAGATTAATCCTATTAAATTTACAAAATCTATTCAATCAAGAGCAGTGAGTGATGTCCTTGTCTTTTGTTGTTTGACATTAAACAGACAGCAGTAAAGGCTACTGCCCCTTTAAGACCTAATCCTACTGCCCCTTTAAGACCTAATCCTGGACCTAATGCTCGGATATGCGTCGTTTTAAGGCATATACAGACTATGGGCCCTATCTTGCACCCAGCGCAATTGACTTTGTACACCGACGCATGTCATTCCTATTTTGCACCCGCGCAAAGCACGCTTTTCCCTCCACAGAAGCACGTCGCTAAACTAGTGAATGAACTTGCGCTACCTGGGCGGTTCAGCGCAAAAAAGGAGGCGTGTTCCGGCGCAAACAATCCCTGGTGCTATTTTGCTGTTCCATTAAACAATTGCGCCACTGACCAGAAAAAACCTAGTCTAAAGTCAGTGGCGCGTTGCGCGTTGTTCATTATGCTATTTTAAGGGCGCATGCTTGACCATAATGTATAGCGTGCACAACGCGCATACACTTTGCTCATGTAATCTACACAGATGCAACAGTTATTTTTGCAAATCATAAATTGTTACACTAAAAAATATTAACACATGAGATGACGGAAATCATTGTGGTGTGCCACGAAGATGTGAAAAAAATAGGCATAAATCTAGCTTACAAATTATTCAGGCTAATTGTAGTCTAATAATTAAGGAGACCTGTTTGCCCAATAGTGGCAACTTCTGGCAAGACATATATGTATATAAGGACATCTAACAAATTGGTTTGTCCGTCAAGAACCAGGAAAAAAAATCGGTGAGGGTGGACGCAGCGATGTCCTCTGCTGGTGTCAGGTCCTGAGTAGAGGCAGATCCACCTCCCGTTACACGGCGTGCCCGATTGATGCTGGCAAGCTTGGACTTTCCCCGTCTTCTGATGTCATTGTAGCGCTTGCGGCACTGGTGCGACGTCCTGGGGATGCCAGCTGATGAAACAATTGTGGCTATTTCCTCCCACGCCTGTTTAACCGACGCTATTTTGGGTGGGTTTCTCCCATCCCCATACAACACAACTTCTCTGTCTTTCACTGCTCTTACAAGCACATCAGTCTCCTCGGCTGTGAACCGCTCCTGGCGTGCGCCTGGTAAATAAGCCATAATAATAGCAATCCATAATGGAACTTGCGCACCTGCTTTTACAGGGAATGTTGGATGACGCTCTGATTGGTTTATTCACGTTACGCCCAAACCACACCTATGAATAATGAAGCTACTTTTGACCAACCCATTTTAGATTTGCGCCGGGCGCAAGAGCCATTTATCCCGCCGGGAAAATAGCAACAGCGCCGAGACCCGCCCACAAAGTTACTTGCGCTTCGCGCTTTGACACTTGCGTTTCAGATCGTTAAAATAGGGCCTATGTCTGCTAGGATACTCATCAAGATGGGCATGTTGACATAGTTTTTGTGTGAGTTTGTCCGTTCAAGAGCAAAACTTGAAAGATAACTCAATATTTGCGCACTGTGAGACGTGTGCGCGCTTTCGGATGAGTGCACAGACACAAAATCTTCTCACAGCGCGCGTGACTTCTCATTTTGTGATGACGGCGAAAATTAGTGGTCTTATTCAAACATAAGGCAACACTCGCATGAATTGAACAAAGTTTACAAAGAGAGAATTTGAAGGACTTTTACACGGCACCCCTGCTCTTGTCAGACGGCACCTCGGTTGGGAAACACTGCTCTATGGCAACGGTGCACGCAGCACTTAAACATATCAGATCTTTACACACAGGCAAACACGGCTTGAGTAACGCAGGAGAGCGCGTTCCTATAGTCTAGTAAAGTAGTGTAGTTACCAATATTTTTTTGTGTAATGCATTACTTTACTTCGTTACCCAAAAAAGTAATATCGTTACTGTAATCCGTTATTTTGTAACTCGTTACCCCCCAACACTGATACTCTCTACTCCAATACATTTGTGATGAGTAATGCAGTTACCCTATACATTTTGCATGGAACCTAACTTTTTCTGCAGCAGTTTATTTCTACTACAAAGAAGTGATATCACCATGTACAGGGCACTAAAGGTACTGTATGTTGTGCATTTTGCCCTTACTCACCCCAACTTATCAACAAGGCTGTTACTTGAATGTGAGTGCATTAGCAAGTAGTTGCTGAATCGCAAGTGTTTCATTTGAGATGGGGACATGCATCCGGTGATGAGGCCAATACCAGCACATCCAGAGCAAGTAGGCTTTGACTATTTCAAATTTCAAAATTTTACTAATCTTGGTGTGCATCCTCAGAATGTCCTGTTGTCTATATGTCTCAAGTTTGTTAAGCTTTGACATTGAGTTCAGCAGCTATATGTCAACTCGTAAAAATGGCCGTTGCCTCACCAATTAATCGACTTATATCTTTGCAATGCTTCAATTAATCAAAGTTATTTTGATAACCTTTTGCCAGCACTGTCCCTAGCTGCTGTGTGCTTATTTTGGGGAAGATCTGACAAACGGCAAAAATAACTTTTTTAAGAAAATCCAAAATGGCGGAAAATTTTAGGCGGAAATGAAATTGAATCAGAGATAAACATTTTGCATGGCTTGACTCAAGGATTAATTGGGGGGAATAATTGTGTTTGTTAGGGTTCCAAAGTTATGATCCAAAATGCAAATTGCCTTATAATAGCGGCACCTAGTGTCAGCCGGGTGTTTGTCTGTGCGCTTGAGTGGCAGTGCACGATTGGGACGATTGAAGTCAATGCGATTTACACCTCTGACGCTCATACACTTTTAAGGAAGAAAAATAAGGAAGAAGAAGAAAAGGACAAACTTTGGGTGCTTAGATCCCTAAATAATGATTTGCACAGATAACCATTTTTATTTCATAGTGACTCTAAAGAAGGATAGCGCTTTGTATATCAGAGTTGTTCTAGCGTCTATACTTTCTTTAAGTGCAGAACTATAGTGCGAGCTGAACTGAAGGAGCTGTTGTGTCTTTGAGAGTGTCCACTGCCTCGGGCTCATCCTCCAGCCACAGCTTCATGTCTCCTTCTGGTGGCAACACACAGAACATGCACCTTACAGCTGACAGAGGCCAGTGCCTTGATAATTATCTGTGAGACAAAATGTAAATCAGAAACACCAGAGGAAACAAAACTGTTTACATGAAAGGCAAAGAAAGCAAGTCCTCAGTGTGAGCATCATATTAGCATTTAGCATGCTGGATGCTATGAACAGCTACTGACAGAGGGGTAAAACAAGAAACAACTCTTTAAAAGGTCAAGTTTACCCAAAAATGAATAGATATAGATTGATATGTGATCAGATATATAGTTCATAGTGACCAGATGCTGTCATAGGTACAAGAAACACCAAAAAACTATGGCCTGGTTTCATAGACAGGGTTTAGATTAAGCCAGGATTAGACTTTAGTTCAATTAGGACATTTAAGCTTTTATAAACATGCCTTAGAAAAAAAACATTACTGGTGTGCATCTTGAAACAAAACAAGGGCACTGACATATTTTAAGATATATCACTGCAAGTTGATTTCGGTTAAAACAGCTCAAATATGCTCAAATAGACTTACAATCATTTCTGGAGGATCATATGAAACTGAAGACTGAAGCTGAAAGACTGATGCTGAAAATTTAGCAGGAATATTCAACATGAATAAATTAAATTTTATGAAAATGAAAATAGTTCATTTAAATAATAACTATTAAATGAAGGAATGATATTTCACAATATTACTGTTTTAATAAAATGCAGCCTTAGAGCATAAAATATATATTTTTTAAATCTCTAAACTCCAAACTTTTGAATGGTAGTGTAACCCGTATTTGTTTTTTTAAAAGTCTTCTGAAGTCATTTGATATTTTTGTGTAAGGAGTACCATTACAGTATTTACTAATTGTCCCCTCCACTGGAGCTTTAAAAAACACAAATATATCATGTGACTTCAGGTGACTTGGAATATAAAGCACCCTAGTTAGTACCTTAGCAGCTTGCCAACTTGCGATCAGTATGAACTGTTTAGTGTCTTTTAATGAAAATGGAAAAAGAACAAAAACTCTGACGATTCTTTGGAAGAAATATACATAGGCATGACAGATTTTTCATTGTGGATGAAGTCATTCAGTAGTAGCCGTACCCTCCACTCCACAAGTGACGGTAGAATTCACGACTATTGTAGCGGTGACACTTTTACAGCAACCGCAGTTAATTCTAGCCGAAATATCTGGAGGTTCACCATGAGTGCAAACATTCTGCTGGCAGTGAGATATTACAAAATTCTTTTGGGTCCCAACAAACCCACCTCATTAATATTTCCAATTATTATTCCTTTTCTGTTCTCTTTCTACCAGCAAATCTGCCAACCAAAAGAAGGAAAATAATTAGCTACTCCTGATATTGCATAGGTACAGAGAGTGCTTGGGTCAGACCAGGCATCCTGCATATTCTGACATT
>JARQWZ010002653.1:202500-210000 GCA_033150135.1 Gobio occitaniae | reverse complement strand
ATAGTTTTCGTTAATGATTATCTTTATAGTTGTCGTTATAGTTATCGTTAATGATTGTTGTTATAGTTTTCATTAATGATTGTTGTTATAGTTTTCATTAATGATTATCGTTATAGTTGTCGTTATAGTTATCGTTAATAACAGTCCAGTCCTGCGTGAGTCCGGTTCCTCCTGATCCGTTTCAGCTGTTGCGTGTGTTTCTCCTCAGACATAGACGAGTGCACGTTTGCCGACATCTGTGTGAACGGCCGCTGCAAAAATAACCCGGGTCTCTTCCAAGTGTGTGTGTGACCTCGGCTACGAGCTGGACCGGAGCGGCTGGGAACTGCACAGGTATCACATGACCTCACGCATCAGACACATGTGACACGTGTGCCCTCCTCTCATCCCTCTTTCTCTTCTTTCCTGCGTCAGACATGAACGAGTGTGCCAACCCCACCACCTGCATCAGCGGCCTGTGTCTGAACACGCCCGGCAGTTACATCTGCAGCTGCCCTCCGGACTTTGAGCTCAACCCCACCGGAGTGGGCTGCGTAGGTGAGACAGGTTCTGCTGGAGCGGGTTCAGTCCACAGGTCCACATCTCTCATGATGCGTGTCATAGTTATCATTATAGTTATCGCTAATGATCGATGTTATAGTTATCATTATAGTTATCGCTAATGATCGATGTTATAGTTATGGTTAATGATTGATGTTATAGTTATCGTTATAGTTATCGCTAATGAGCGATGTTATAGTTATCGTTAATGATTGATGTTATAGTTATCGTTATCGCTAATGATTGATGTTATAGTTATCGTCAATGATTGATGTTATAGTTATCGTTATCGTTATAGTTATCGCTAATGATCGATGTTATAGTTATCGTTATAGTTATCGCTAATGATTGATGTTATAGTTATCATTATAGTTATCGCTAATGATCGATGTTATAGTTATCGTTAATGATTGACGTTATAGTTATCGTTATAGTTATCGCTAATGATCGATGTTATAGTTATCGTTAATGATTGATGTTATAGTTATCGTTATTGCTAATGATTGATGTTATAGTTATCGTTATAGTTATCGCTAATGATCGATGTTATAGTTATCGTTAATGATTGATGTTATAGTTATCGTTATAGTTATCGCTAATGATCGATGTTATAGTTATCGTTAATGATTGATGTTATAGTTATCGCTAATGATTGATGTTAGTTATCATTATAGTTATCGCTAATGATCGATGTTATGTTATCGTTATAGTTATCACTAATGATTGATGTTATAGTTACCGTAATAGTTATCGCTAATGATTGATGTTATAGTTATCGTTATAGTTATCGTTAATGATTGATGTTATAGTTATTGTTATAGTTATAGTTAATGATTAATGTTATAATTATCGTTAATGATTGATGTTATAGTTATCGTTATAGTTATCGCTAATGATTGATGTTATAGTTAACATAATAGTTATAGTTAATGCTTGATGTTATAGTTATCATAATAGTTATCGTTAATGATTGATGTTATAGTTATCGTTATAGTTATAGTTAATGATTGATGTTATAGTTATCGTTAATGATTGATGTTATAGTTATCGTTATAGTTATCGCTAATGATTGATGTTATAGTTATCATAATAGTTATAGTTAATGATTGATGTTATAGTTATCATTATAGTTATCGTTAATGATTGATGTTATAGTTATTGTTAATGATTGATGTTATAGTTTTCGTAAATGATTGATGTTATAGTTATCATTATAGTTATCGTTAATGATTGATGTTATAGTTATTGTTAATGATTGATGTTATAGTTTTCGTTAATGATTGATGTTATAGTTATCATAATAGTTATCGTTAATGATTGATGTTATAGTTATCGTTAATGATTGATGTTATAGTTATCGCTAATGATTGATGTTATAGTTATCATAACAGTTATAGTTAATGATTGATGTTATAGCTATCGTTAATGATTGATGTTATAGTTATCGCTAATGATTGATGTTATAGTTATCGCTAATGATTGATGTTATAGTTATCGCTAATGATTGATGTTATAGTTATCGCTAATGATTGATGTTATAGTTATCATAACAGTTATAGTTAATGATTGATGTTATAGCTATCGTTAATGATTGATGTTATAGTTATCGCTAATGATTGATGTTATAGTTATCGCTAATGATTGATGTTATAGTTATCGCTAATGATTGATGTTATAGTTATCGCTAATGATTGATGTTATAGTTATCATAACAGTTATAGTTAATGATTGATGTTATAGCTATCATAATAGTTATCGCTAATGATTGATGTGTCAATCAGGTTCTGCTGGAGCGGGTTCAGTCTAGGGCTGAACGATATATCGTTATCGTATCTGTATCTAGATATGAACTTTCAAGATATTACTATCGAAAAAAGCAACGATATAGATGATATAGATTTCCCCTCTCCGCGCTCGCCCTGCACACAACTCTGGCCGTCACAACTAACGTCAGTTTTACGAGTGCCCTTGAATGCACCGCTAAAGCCAGCGTGCGCGCACTACAGGGGCGCGGGAACTATATTGTGAGAGGGGGGGCGGCGTTTCCATGGTGACGCGTCATTGCTTGTCACGTGACACACCAAAGCAGCAACAGCGCTGAATGAATAATGATCTGCTTTTATGTCATTTTTTCCTTTTTTATTCAGAATATTCACAAATGTGTTAGCTATGGCATGAAATATCTGATATTCCGATTGTCAAATACATGCGAGTGGAAGTATATTGTTGTTTAAACACCTTTATAACGATGGCGTTAGTTGAGCTGTATGCGCGAGACGCAGTTCAGAGAATCGGATCTGTTGGATTTACAACCTCTATGTTTACAACACGTGAATTCATCCACTTCTCCCGAAATACTTAAAAGTAAGTGGCTGGTGAACTGGGAATAGAATAGAGTAAACATTGAAGTTACTTACACAATGTGTATCTGATATGAATAAAACGTGTCGAATTATAATGGAAAGGATTATTATTAGCTCTTCCATAGACATCAGTGTGTACTTTACAAACTCTAAATGTATTGTTTTTTTAGTACTTATGTGTTTGAAACCTAAAATAAACAGTATGTGGTTGAAAACACTGAAAAGTTGTGATATATGACAGCTCTGAGCGCGCCTGTCTCTGGCTAAATTCAACATTTGATCATGTGATGCTCTTGATCATCCGCTCCAGGACCAGCCTAGACTGATTACACCTGTGATCGAACGTGCCAAAGGCTTAAAGGGTTAGTTCACCCAAAAATGAAAATTCTGTCATTAATTACTTACCCTCATGTGGTTGGACACCCGTCAGACCTCCGTTCATCTTCAGACACAAATGAAGATATTTTAGTGTAAATCTGATGCTCTGAAAGGCCTCCATTGGCTCAACTTTACACTCTCAAGACCCTTAAAAGACACTAAAGACTAAAGTTACAAAGTCCATCTCACTACAGCGGCTCTACAATAACTTTATGAATCAGAGACAATAGTTTTTGTGCGCAAAAAAACCCTAAATAACGACTTCTATAGTGATGACGATTTCAAAACAAAGCATCATGAAGCTTCGAAGCGTTATGAATCACTGAGTCGATTCAGCGGTTCAGAGCATTATGAATCACTGAGTCGATTCAGCGGTTCAGAGCGTTATGAATCAGTGAGTCGATTCAGCGGTTTGAATCGCCAAATTTCAGCAGTTTGACGGTTTGACACTCGATCTGAATCATCATTCGGCTCAGTGATTCATAACGCTTCGAAGCTTCATGATGCTTTGTTTTGAAATCGTCATCACTATGGAAGTCGTTATTTAGGGTTTTTTTGCGCACAAAAACTATTGTCGCCGATTCATAAAGTTATTTTAGAACCACTGTAGTGAGATGGACTTTGTAACTTTAGTCTTTAGTGTCTTTTAAGGGTCTTGAGAGTGTAAAGTTGAGCCAATGGAGGCCTTTCAGAGCATCAGATTTACACTAAAATATCTTCATTTGTGTCTGAAGATGAACGGAGGTCTGACGGGTGTCCAACCACATGAGGCTCAGTCATTAATGACACAATTTACATTTTTGGGTGAACTAACCCTTTAAAAACAATACATTTTCTGACACAAATTCTTGAAATGTAGGCTTAAATCAAACACATTTTAATTCAGATTCTGGTTTTCACCGAACACGTAGTCATATCGTATTGTATCGATATCGAGATATCTGGCATGAAAATCGAGATATGAAATTTTGTCCATATCGTACATCTCTCATGATGTGTGTCTGTCTGTCTGTCTGTCTGTCTGTCTGTCTTGCAGACACCCGCTCTGGAACCTGCTTCCTGGAGGTCAGACAGCGTGGAGATTTCTCGGAGAGTCTGGATTGCGCCACTGAGATCGGCGTGGGCGTGTCCAAAGCGTCCTGCTGCTGTTCTCTGGGGCTGGCGTGGGGGTCGCCCTGTGAGGCCTGCCCGCTGCTAAACTCCTGTGAGTCTCTCACACACACACACACACACACACACCTGTGAGCTCGCGCTTCATTCCCTATCACTAGAGTCAGCATATAGCTATTGTTATTCATTATCATTATAATTATCGTTATAGTTATCGCTAATGATTGACAATATAGTTCTCGTTATCGTTATAGTTATCGCTAATGATCGATGTTATAGTTATAATAATAGTTATAGTTAATGATTGATGTTATTGTTATCATAATAGTTATTGCTAATGATTGATGTTATAGTTATCGTTATAGTTATCGTTAATGATTGATGTTATAGTTATCGTTATAGTTAATGATTGATGTTATAGTTATCGTTAATGATTGATGTTATAGTTATCGTAATAGTTATCGCTAATGATTGATGTTATAGTTATCGTTATAGTTATCGCTAATGATTGATGTTATAGATATCGTTATAGTTAATGATTGATGTTATAGTTATCGTAATAGTTATCGGTAGTGATTGATGTTATAGTTATCGTTCATGATTGATGTTATAGTTAATGTAATAGTTATCGCTAATGATCTATGTTATAGTTATCGTTATAGTTATCGCTAATGATTGATGTTATAGTTATCTTTATAGTTAATGATTGATGTTATAGTTATCGTAATAGTTATCGGTAATGATTGATGTTATAGTTATCGTTATAGTTATCGTTAATGATTGATGTTATCGTTATAGTTATCGTTAATGATTGATGTTATAGTTATAGTTAATGATTGATGTTATAGTTATCGTTAATGATTGATGTTATAGTTATCGTAATAGTTATCGCTAATGATTGATGTTATAGTTACCGTTATAGTTATCGCTAATGATTGATGTTATAGTTATCGTTATAGTTAATGATTGATGTTATAGTTATCATAATAGTTATAGTTAATGATTGATGTTATAGTTATCGTAATAGTTATCGCTAATGATTGATGTTATAGTTATCATTATAGTTATCGCTAATGATTGATGTTATAGTTATCATTATAGTTATCGCTAATGATTGATGTTATAGTTATCATTATAGTTATCGCTAATGATTGATGTTATAGTTACCGTTATAGTTATCGCTAATGATTGATGTTATAGTTATCGTTATAGTTATAGTTAATGATTGATGTTATGTTATCGTTATAGTTAATGATTGATGTTATAGTTATCATAATAGTTATCGTTAATGATTGATGTTATAGTTATCGTTATAGTTATCGTTAATGATTGATGTTATAGTTATCGTTATAGTTATCGTTAATGATTGATGTTAAAGTTATCGTTATAGTTATCGCTAATGATTGATGTTATAGTTATCGTAAATGATTGATGTTATAGTTATCGTGTTATCGCTAATGATTGATGTTATAGTTATCGTTATAGTTATTGTTAATGATTGAAGTTATAATTATTGTTATAGTTATCGTTAATGATTGATGTTATAGTTATTGTTATAGTTATCGCTAATGATTGATGTTATAGTTATCGTTATAGTTATCGTTAATGATTGACGATATAGTTATCATTTATAGTTTCTGTTAATGATTGACGTTGTAGTTATCGTTATAGTTATCGTTAATGATTGACGATATAGTTATCATTATAGTTATCGTTAATGATTGAGGTTATAGTTATCGTTATAGTTTTCGTTAATGATTGACGATATAGTTATCATTTATAGTTATCGTTAATGATTGAAGTTATAGTTTTCGTTAATGATTGAGGTTATAGTTTTCGTTAATGATTGAAGTTATAGTTATCATTATAGTTATCTTTAATTATTGACGATATAGTTATCATTTATAGTTTTCGTTAATGATTGATGTTTTAGTTATTGTTAAAGGTCAAAACTATAGTTGGCAACTCCAGTGAGTCAACACACACACACACACACACACTCATGTGATTGTTATTGTTTCTCTCTCAGCCGAGTACAAGGTTCTGTGTCCCGGAGGAGAAGGATTCCGACCCAATCCGATCACGGTGATACTAGAGGGTAGATCTAGAGTGCACACACACACACACACACACACACACATCCGTTCTCCAGTGCTGTGTGTTGACCGTTGTGTCTGTGTGTCAGATATCAACGAGTGTCAGGAGCTGCCTGGTCTGTGTCAGGGAGGAAACTGCATCAACACGTTTGGCAGCTTTCACTGTGAATGTCCCAGAGGTTTTGAACTCAATAAAGACTCCAGGATCTGTGAAGGTCAGTCAAACTTCCGCTTTCACACACTCTCACTGAGTGCTTTACACACACTCACTGAGTGCTTCACACACTCTCACTGAGTGCTTTACACACTCTCACTGAGTGCTTTACACACACTCACTGAGTGCTTTACACACTCTCACTGAGTGCTTTACACACACTCACTGAGTGCTTTACACACACTCTCACTGAGTGCTTTACACACTCTCACTGAGTGCTTTACACACACTCACTGAGTGCTTTACACACTCTCACTGAGTGCTTTACACACACTCACTGAGTGCTTTACACACACTCACTGAGTGCTTTACACACACTCTCACTGAGTGCTTTACACACACTCACTGAGTGCTTTACACATACTCACTGAGTGCTTTACACACACTCTCACTGAGTGCTTTACACACTCTCACTGAGTGCTTTACACACACTCTCACTGAGTGCTTTACACACTCTCACTGAGTGCTTTACACACACTCTCACTGAGTGCTTTACACACACTCACTGAGTGCTTTACACACTCTCACTGAGTGCTTTACACACACTCTCACTGAGTGCTTTCACACACTCTCACTGAGTGCTTTCACACACTCTCACTGAGTGCTTTCACACACTCACTGAGTGCTTTACACACTCTCACTGAGTGCTTTACACACTCTCACTGAGTGCTTTACACACACTCTCACTGAGTGCTTCACACACTCTCACTGAGTGCTTTACACACTCTCACTGAGTGCTTTACACACTCTCACTGAGTGCTTTACACACTCTCACTGAGTGCTTTCACACACTCTCACT
>JARQWZ010002653.1:185000-197500 GCA_033150135.1 Gobio occitaniae | reverse complement strand
ATGAAATCCCCTATCTGGGGTGGAAGAAAATGGAGTTATGGCCCTAAATGATCCTTATTAACGATAAAGTCACATGATATAAACACATACTGACCTCAAGTGGTGTGTTGCATCAAAAGCAGGCAGAGCCCATTATAATAATGAATGATGACAGGACAAATGGGTTTGAATTAGGGCTGTCAAAAGATTAATCGCATCCACAATAAAAGTTTGTGTTTACATAATATATGTGCGTGTGCTCTGTTAATTATTATTTATATATAAATACACACTCAAGCATGTATATATTTAAGAAAAAAATATTATTTTTATATATAAAAGATTTATATTTAAATATATCATAGATTATATAAATGTATATACAGTATATACATGCAAATATTTCTTAAATATATACATGATTGTGTGTGTATTTATATATAAATAATAATTAACAGAGTACACACACATATATTATGTAAACACTAGGGATGCAACACTACAGTTAGTCCACGGTTCAATACACACCTCGGTTTTTAACCACGGTTTTCGGTTCGGTTCTGATGGCTTGTCAAATCAGTTTTTTGTTATTCTATTCTTAGGCGACAGGACCAGCAAGAGGTTAAAGAGAAAAAAGACTATTTTTTATTGCAATACTCTTTCTTTATTTTACTTAAAAGAATTGAAAAAACCTTACTTAAACTTAAAACTTTACTTAAAAAAACCCTTGTACACATTCCTTGTGTATTGGATAATATAATAAATATATATAAAGATTTACACTGGCAGCTCAGAGCTGTACAGCAGCATTAAAGTTTGAAATTGAATGAATTAATGTAAAAATGAAACACTTCACAGACTTCACCGTAAAATATACACTGATTCTTATTAAAGCTACTGTATTAGTTCTTCAGTCAAGAGCAGTGAGTGATTTTCTCTTTGTCTTTTGTTGTTGTATTAACATTAAAGGGATATTTCACTCAAAAATGAAAATTCTGTCATCGAGAAATGAAAACAGGTTTGGAACAATATTAGAGTGAGTAAATAATTACATAATTTTAGAGGTGAACTGTCCCTTTAAGGACAGCGTGTTCACTATAGGCTGCGCTGCTGTCAATTAAAGACCTGCACACATCTAATATACAGACACACACCGATTTTACTTTCTCTTTAGACATAACCGACTGAGTTCATGTTAACCTTGTGTGTATTTGACAGTATTAGCGCAGTAAGACGACTACTTAGTCCAGTAATCACGTGTTTAACAGGCTTTTAGTGCGCACGCTCGGAAAAGCGCAAGTTAAAACCGCGCACACGCCGGCGAGGCTTTAAAACGCACGCAAATAATGAACTTTGGTGATTGTGAATAACTCTAGTGTTCCGTGAGTATAACTCTAGCACTGATCTGTGATGTGAATGTATGTAGTGTTGTTCATTATTGGGATGGAGGCAAATTATAGAATTTGTAGAAAAATAATTAATTAAATGCGAAACCGAAAAAAACGCAATTCACAAGCGCGTATTGAACCGTGAATGCCGTACCGAACGGTTCAATATTATATTGAGAATTGTGGCATCCCTAGTAAACACACATTTTTATTTTGGATGCGATTAATCGCGATTAATCTTTTGACAGCCCTAGTTTGAAACATTCGCTCTGATGCATCCAGACTCCACATCGGACATAGAGATCCATCTAGTCCATCTAGACCCGCTGCAGGTTAGAAGTGTGTGTGACTGTTTAAAGCGCCTCTGAAGGAGAAGATCTGTTGGTTGTGTGTGTAGATGTGAACGAGTGTGTGCAGTCTGGCATCTGTGGACCGGGTGAGTGTTACAACACCATCGGAAACTACACCTGCATCTGCCCTCTGGATTACATGCAGATCAACGGAGGAAACAACTGCATGGGTTAGAGTCCGCACACACACACACACACACACACACACATACGCTACTCTCATCGTTACAGTTATCGTTAACGATTGACGTTATAGTTATCGTTAATGATTGACGTTATTGTTAACGTTAATGATTGGCTTTATAGTTATTATAGTTATCATTATAGTTATCGTTAATGATTGATGTTATAGTTATCGTTAATGCTTGGCTTTATAGTTATTATAGTAATCATTATGTTATCATTATAGTTATCGTTAATGATTGATGTTATAGTTATCGTTAATGATTGATGCCATAGATATTATAGTTATCATTAATGATTGACATTAGTTATTATTATAGTTATCGTTAATGATTGGCTTTATAGTTATCATTATAGTTATCGTTATAGTTATCGTTAATGATTGATGTGATAGTTATTAGTATAGATATCTTTAATGATTGACGTTAGTTATCATTATAGTTATCGTTAATGATTGACTTTATAGTTATCATTAATGATTGACGTTATAGTTATCGTTAATGATTGACGCTATAGATATCATTATAGTTATTGTTAATGATTGACGTTATTGTTAATGATTGACGCTATAGATATCGTTAATGATTGATGCTATAGATATCATTATAGTTATCGTTAACGATTGACGTTATAGTTATCATTAATGATTGACGTGATAGTTAATGATTGACGCTATAGATATCATCAAAGTTATCGTTAATGATTGACGTTATAGTTATTGTTAATGATTGACGTTATAGTTATCGCTAATGATTGACGTTATATTTATCGCTAATGATTGACGTTATAGTTATCGTTAAGATTGACGTTATTGTTATCGTTAATGATTGACGCTATGTATATTATAGTTATCGTTAATGATTGACGTTATAGTTATCGTTATCGTTAATGATTGACGTTATAGTTATGGTTAATGATCGACATTATAGTTATCGTTAATGATTGACATTATAGTTATCGTTAATGATTGATGTTATAGTTATCGTTAATGATTGCCATTATAGTTATCGTTAATGATTGACGTTATAGCTATGTTATTTATCATTAAATGTATCGCTATAGCTATCGTTAATGATTGACGCGGTACACTGTGACGTGTTTGTTGTACTGTGTGTGTCCAGATATGCGGAAGAGCCTGTGCTACAGGAACTACTACTCTGATAACGCCACCTGTGATGGAGAACTCACCTTCAACATTACCAAGAAGTTCTGCTGCTGCTCGTACAACATCGGCCGGGCCTGGAACAAACCCTGCGAGCGCTGTCCCGTTTCCAGCACCAGTGAGACACACACCTCACCTCTGTTCACACGCACACACACACACACACACACACACACACACATGACCGTAACGTGCTTCTCTGCTGCAGATGAGTTTGCTGTGCTGTGTGGAAGTAATATAGAGGGGTATATCATTGACATCTACACTGGACGAGTCATTGGTAAACACACACACACACACACACACACACACTTAAAGCACAGTTGTGTGTCTGCATGTTCACATCCATCATGTGTGTGTGTCTGTGGTCCGCAGACATCGACGAGTGCCGTCAGATCTCCGGAGTGTGTGAAAACGGCGTGTGTATCAACATGATCGGCAGTTTCCGCTGTGAATGTCCGATGGGCTTCGTTTATAATGAAAAGCTGCTGATCTGTGAGGGTAAGAGCTCCAGTCGCTGAGGGGCATTTACGTTAAACAGGGCTTGACGCTTACTTTTCTCCCATGGTGCACCTGTGCTCTTAGTTGAAACATTTAGGAGCGCATTTAGAAACTTTAGGGGCGCAACTAACTATTTATGCATTTTTATATATATATATATATATATATATATATATATATATATATATATATATATATATATATATATATATATATATATAAAACAAACTAACAGATTTTGCCATATAGTGTTATTTTAGTATCACTGAGATACTATATAGTTTTTATTAATATTTAAATTCAATTTGATTCTGCTTTCATTGTAGTTTTAGTTTAAAAGTTTTAGTAATTCTGTTGTTTTGTCTTTTTTTAAATTCATTTTAAATTATTTTGTTATTTAAAAAAATGTCTGGCGTTTTTATTAATTATTATTTCAGTTTTAGTTTGGTACAGTTATCGTTAATGATTGATGCTATAGTTATCATTATAGTTATCGTTAACGATTGACGTTATAGTTATCATTAATGATTGACGTTATAGTTATCGTTAATGATTGATGTTATAGTTATCGTTAATGATTGACGTTATAGTTATCTTTAATGATTGATGTTATAGTTATCATTATAGTTATCGTTAATGATTGGCGTTATAGTTATCATTATAGTTATCGTTAATGATTGACGTTATAGTTATCATTATAGTTATCATTAATGATTGACGTTATAGTTATCATTATAGTTATCGTTAATGATTGATGTTATAGTCATCATTATAGTTATCGTTAATGATTGACATTATAGTAGTTATAGTTATAATTATAGGTATCGTTAATGGTTGACGTTATAGTTATCATTATCGTTAATGATTGACATTATAGCTATAGTTATAATTATAGTTATCATTAATGATTGATGTTATAGTTATCGTTAATGATTGACATTATAGTTATCATAGTTATCGTTAATGATTGACATTATAGTAGTTATAGTTTTAATTATAGTTATCGTTAATGATTGACATTATAGTCATCATTATAGTTATCGTTAATGATTGACATTATAGTCATCATTATAGTTATCGTTAATGATTGACATTATAGTAGTTATAGTTATAATTATAGTTATCGTTAATGGTTGACGTTATAGTTATCATTATCGTTATCGTTAATGATTGACATTATAGCTATAGTTATAATTATAGTTATTAGGGGCCAAGCACCGAAGGTGCGAAGGCACCTATTGAAACCGTTCCCGTTCTTATTATTATTAGGGGCCAAGCACCGAAGGTGCGAAGGCACCTATTGAAACCGTTCCCGTTCTTATTATTATTATTCATCTTCTTCTTCTTCTTCTTCTTCTTCCGCCACGAAGTCTATGGCAGCCCATAGAACCGTATGGTAAAAAGTTGTGAAATTTGGCACACTCATAGAGGACAGTCTGAAAAATCACCATAGCAAATTTGGAGTCTCTAACTCAATCCCTCTAGCGCCACCATCAGTCCAAAATTTGACTCATGTTTATGCTAATAACTTTTGAACCATAAGGGCTAGAAACAAAATTCTTTTTTCCTCTGATTCCTTGGCTCAAGACGACTCGATTGCACCATATGGCGTCATTCCGTCATAAAAACTTTCCCGCCATTTTTAATTTTCCGAAAAACCTACTTTTACGAACTCGTCCTAGACGGTTCATCCGATTTGCACGAAAATTAAACCAGATCATCTTCAGACCATGCTGACAAAAAATCTTGCAAATCAAGTTGATTCGTCAAATCATTTGCGATAAACGCGCAAACAAATTTTACGTAGCGGTTGCAAAAACACACTTAAGGCAATATCTCCGCAACGCTTTATCGTATTCAAACCAAACTTGGTACATGTCATCACAAGCATGACTTGAGGCAACATACAGCGTTTCGGCGCAGCGCCACGTACTGGTCCGGAGATACGAAAAATTGCTATTTTTGCTTATAACTTCTGAACTGTTTGTCCAAAAATCATAAAAGTGGTCTCGTTACATTCAGGACGGCATGCCGAGTCGTCTGATATTCAATTTTACCATATCGGCCATTTTGGCTGTCGGCCATTTTGAATTATGTGCTAAAATGCTGTATTTTATGAACACATGAACGGATTGTTACGAAACTCGGTTTGGGTCATCAACACGGTGCCCTGAATGAGCCCAAGAAGTTTCGAAACAGCGCCACCTAGTGGAGAATTATTTTTTTTCAAATGCTTATAACTTTAGGTGTGATTGACTTATTTTCATGAGAGTAACTTTTTTTGTCTCCTGAATCCTCGCCGAGTCCAACGATACCAGACTTGCCAGGTTTCGGCGTATTATTTGTGCAGCGTAGTAATTTAGCACTTTAAAAACATTAGCTGATATCTTCGAAACCGCTAGTCCGATCGAGACGAAACCAGCATCAGAAGTTCGGAAACATAGGTCGATAGCCATACACTAATACCCAAATGTCAAAATATTGATAGTAAGGGGGTGTAAAATCCAATCAAAGTCAGGTGTCAGTCATTTTTCATGTGTTTTTTCATATAAATGTATATAACTCCAAAACTAAACAAGATATTTTCACCAAAATTGACACAGACATGTATGGGCTCACTCCAAGGACACATAAAAAAATGATAGGATTGTGCCACTTGGTGGCGCTATAATAGAACAAAACATGTAATTCCCATTGACTACAATGCAGTTTTATGATATAAAATGCTATGCTTCACAAATGAATTGGTGTATCATTACGAAACTTGAAATTGGCCATCAGCACCATGCCTTTAAGCTGCTTAAACGGTTTCAAAACAGCACCGCCATGTGGTCCATACTTATAATGAAAAGGCCTCTTGAGGCTATATCTCTGCAATGAGATATTGACACTATATTGACACTCTGCTTTGATTTATTGACACCAATCTTTGCATGTGTCATTGTTCCCTTATTCTGACCACACCACATAAATTTCGTAACTGTGCCACCTATTGGTTGAAAGTGATAAATCATTAAATCATTATTATTGACTGTATTTATCATTTTACAGCTATTTTGCCTAAAATCACCTTAATAGGTATTTAATTGCTCATTGCTGCCGTTGATCTGACATTGCCAGCATTTTTTGGCATGTCTTGTCTTCTTCTTTGCGCTTGGCCCCGGTATTGCTGCTTGTTATTCATCTTCTTCTTCTTCTTCTTCCGCCACGAAGTCTATGGCAGCCCATAGAACCGTATGGTAAAAAGTTGTGAAATTTGGCACACTCATAGAGGACAGTCGGAAAAGTCACCATAGCAAATTTGGAGTCTCTAACTCAATCCCTCTAGCGCCACCATCAGTCCAAAATTTGACTCATGTTTATGCTAATAACTTTTGAACCATAAGGGCTAGAAACAAAATTCTTTTTTCCTCTGATTCCTTGGCTCAAGACGATTCGATTGCACCATATGACGTCATTTTCCGTCATAAAAACTTTCCCGCCATTTTTAATTTTCCGAAAAACCTACTTTTACGAACTCGTCCTAGACGGTTCATCCGATATGCACGAAAATTGAACCAGATCATCTTCAGACCATGCTGACAAAAAATCTTGCAAATCAAGTTGATTCGTCAAATCATTTGCGATAAACGCGCAAACAAATTTTACGTAGCGGTTGCAAAAACACACTTAAGGCAATATCTCCGCAACGCTTTATCGTATTCAAACCAAACGTGGTACATGTCATCACAAGCATGACTTGAGGCAACATACAGCGTTTCGGCGCAGCGCCACCTACTGGTCCGGAGATACGAAAAATTGCTATTTTTGCTTATAACTTCTGAACTGTTTGTCCAAAAATCATAAAAGTGGTCTCGTTACATTCAGGACGGCATGCCGAGTCGTCTGATATTCAATTTTACCATATCGGCCATTTTGGCTGTCGGCCATTTTGAATTATGTGCTAAAATGCTGTATTTTATGAACACATGAACGGATTGTTACGAAACTCGGTTTGGGTCATCAACACGGTGCCCTGAATGAGCCCAAGAAGTTTCGAAACAGCGCCACCTAGTGGAGAATTTTTTTTTTCAAATGCTTATAACTTTAGGTGAGATTGACTTATTTTCATGAGAGTAACTTTTTTTGTCTCCTGAATCCTCGCCGAGTCCAACGATACCAGACTTGCCAGGTTTCGGCGTACTATTTGTGCAGCGTAGTAATTTAGCACTTTAAAAACATTAGCTGATATCTTCGAAACCGCTAGTCCGATCGAGACGAAACCAGCATCAGAAGTTCGGAAACATAGGTCGATAGCTGCACGATAATGCCCAAATGTCAAAATATTGATAGTAAGGGGGTGTAAAATCCAATCAAAGTCAGGTGTCAGTCATTTTTCATGTGTTTTTACATATAAATGTATATAACTCCAAAACTAAACAAGATATTTTCACCAAAATTGACACAGACATGTATGGGCTCACTCCAAGGACACATAAAAAAAATGATAGGATTGTGCCACTTGGTGGCGCTATAATAGAACAAAACATGAAATTCCCATTGACTACAATGCAGTTTTATGATATAAAATGCTATGCTTCACAAATGAATTGGTGTATCATTACGAAACTTGAAATTGGCCATCAGCACCATGCCTTTAAGCTGCTTAAACGGTTTCAAAACAGCACCGCCATGTGGTCCATACTTATAATGAAAAGGCCTCTTGAGGCTATATCTCTGCAATGACATATTGACACTATATTGACACTGCTTTGATATATTGACACCAATCTTTGCATGTGTCATTGTTCCCTTATTCTGACCACACCACATCAATTTCGTAACTGTGCCACCTATTGGTTGAAAGTGATAAATCATTAAATCATTATTATTGACTGTATTTATCATTTTACAGCTATTTTGCCTAAAATCACCTTAATAGGTATTTAATTGCTCATTGCTGCCGTTGATCTGACATTGCCAGCATTTTTGGCATGTCTTGTCTTCTTCTTTGCGCTTGGCCCCGGTATTGCTGCTTGCAGCTATATTTAATGATTGATGTTATAGTTATCGTTAATGATTGACATTATAGTTATAATTATAGTTATTGTTATCGTTAATGATTGACATTATAGTAGTTATAGTTATAATTATAGTTATCGTTAATAATTGACGTTATAGTAATTGTTATAGTTATTGTTAATGATTGACATTATAGTTATCATTATAGTTATCGTTAATGATTGACATTATAGTAGTTATAGTTATAATTATAGTTATCGTTAATGATTGATGTTATAGTCATCATTATAGTTATCGTTAATGATTGACATTAACAATATAGTTATAATTATAGTTATCGCTGCAAATGAAATGGTCTTTGTATGATGTTAAGTGTGTGTGTGTGTGTGTGTGTGTGCAGATATTGACGAGTGTCAGAACGGGCCGGTGTGTCAGCAGAAAGCTGTCTGTCTGAACGTTCCTGGAAGTTTCCGCTGTGAGTGTAAACCTGGATACCGGCAGACTCCCACCCAGCAGTGTGTCGGTGAGTCCGGCCCGTCTCATGACTACTCACATATCAAAGTTACCAGAACATGAAGAAACAGCCGCTCTCAGCCTCAACAGGAAACCAGCAGAAACATGTCACATGTTTAAAACAGCTCAGATCAGCTTTGTGATGTGATGATGATGGTGATGATGGTGTCTGACTCTTCTCTCTCAGATCGTAATGAGTGTGTTGAGAATCCAAACATCTGCAGTCCGGGTCAGTGTATTGACATGGTGGGGAGTTACCGCTGCCTCTGCCCCAATGGCTTCACATCCACCCCAGACCTGTGTATTGGTGAGAGATCAGCCTCACATACCTGTCTGTCTGTCTGTCTGTCTGTCTGTCCATCTGTGTCTGCCTGACCGTCTGCCTGTCTATTTGACCGTCTGTCTGTTCATGACTAACTGACCATCTGTCTGTCTGTCTGTCTGTCTGTCTGACCGTCTGTGTTCATGACTAACTGACCGTCTGTCTGTCTGTCTGACCGTCTGTCTGTGTTCATGACTAACTGACCATCTGTCTGTCTGTCTGTCTGACCGTCTGTGTTCATGACTAACTGACCATCTGTCTGTCTGTCTGTCTGACCGTCTGTATTCATGACTAACTGACCATCTGTCTGTCTGTCTGTCTGTCTGACCGTCTGTATTCATGACTAACTGACCGTCTGTCTGTATTCATGACTAACTGACCGTCTGTGTTCATGACTAACTGACCATCTGTCTGTCTGTCTGACTGTCTGTATTCATGACTAACTGACCGCCTGTCTGTGTTCATGACTAACTGACCTTCTGTGTTCATAACTAACTGACCGCCTGTCTGTGTTCATGACTAACTGACCGTCTGTCTGTATTCATGACTAACTGACCGTTTGTCTGTGTTCATGACCAACTGACTGTCTGTGTTCATGACCAACTGACTGTCTGTGTTCATGACCAACTGACTGTCTGTGTTCATGACTAACTGTGTTCATGACTAACTGTGTTCATGACTAACTGTTCATGACTAACTGTTCATGACTAACTGTTCATGACTAACTGACCGTCTGTCTGTCTGTCTGACCGTCTGGATTCATGACTAATTGACCATCTGTCTGTGTTCATGACTAACTGACCATCTGTCTGTGTTCATGACTAACTGACCATCTGTGTTCATGACTAACTGACCATCTGTGTTCATGACTAACTGACCGTCTGTCTGTGTTCATGACTAACTGACCATCTGTCTGTGTTCATGACTAACTGACCGTCTGTCTGTGTTCATGACTAACTGACCATCTGTCTGTGTTCATGACTAACTGACCATCTGTCTGTCTGTCTGACCGTCTGTATTCATGACTAATTGACCATCTGTCTGTGTTCATG
This sequence comes from Gobio occitaniae, assembly GCA_033150135.1. Taxonomy (NCBI): domain Eukaryota; kingdom Metazoa; phylum Chordata; class Actinopteri; order Cypriniformes; family Gobionidae; genus Gobio; species Gobio occitaniae. The sequence continues at coordinate 187,049 of JARQWZ010002653.1, read as the reverse complement.
ACTAACTGACCGTCTGTCTGTGTTCATGACTAACTGACCATCTGTCTGTGTTCATGACTTACTGACCGTCTGTCTGTGTTCATGACTTACTGTTCATGACTAACTGTGTTCATGACTAACTGACCGTCTGTCTGTGTTCATGACTAACTGACCGTCTGTCTGTGTTCATGACTAACTGACCGTCTGTCTGTGTTCATGACTAACTGACCATCTGTCTGTGTTCATGACTAACTGACCATCTGTCTGTGTTCATGACTAACTGACCATCTGTCTGTGTTCATGACTAACTGACCGTCTGTCTGTGTTCATGACTAACTGACCGTCTGTGTTCATGACTAACTGACCGTCTGTCTGTGTTCATGACTAACTGACCATCTGTCTGTGTTCATGACTAACTGACCGTCTGTCTGTGTTCATGACTAACTGACCGTCTGTGTTCATGACTAACTGACCGTCTGTCTGTGTTCATGACTAACTGACCATCTGTCTGTGTTCATGACTAACTGACCGTCTGTTTCTTTTCATGACTAACTGACCGTCTGTCTGTGTTCATGACTAACTGACCGTCTGTCTGTGTTCATGACTAACTGACCATCTGTGTTCATGACTAACTGACCGTCTGTCTGTGTTCATGACTAACTGACCATCTTTGTTCATGACTAACTGACCGTCTGTGTTCATGACTAACTGACCATCTTTGTTCATGACTAACTGACCGTCTGTGTTCATGACTAACTGACCATCTTTGTTCATGACTAACTGACCGTCTGTCTGTGTTCATGACTAACTGACCGTCTGTCTGTGTTCATGACTAACTGACCGTCTGTCTGTGTTCATGACTAACTGACCGTCTGTGTTCATGACTAACTGACCGTCTGTCTGTGTTCATGACTAACTGACCATCTTTGTTCATGACTAACTGACCGTCTGTCTGTGTTCATGACTAACTGACCGTCTGTCTGTGTTCATGACTAACTGACCGTCTGTGTTCATGACTAACTGACCGTCTGTCTGTGTTCATGACTAACTGACCATCTGTGTTCATGACTAACTGACCGTCTGTCTGTGTTCATGACTAACTGACCATCTGTCTGTGTTCATGACTAACTGACCGTCTGTCTGTGTTCATGACTAACTGACCATCTGTGTTCATGACTAACTGACCGTCTGTCTGTGTTCATGACTAACTGACCATCTGTGTTCATGACTAACTGACCGTCTGTGTTCATGACTAATTGACCGTCTGTCTGTCTGACCGTCTGTCTGTGTTCATGATTAACTGACCGTCTGTCTGTCTACCCGTCTGTCTGACCGTCTGTCTGTGTCCAGATGTGGACGAGTGTGAGCGTCAGCCGTGTGGAAATGGAACCTGTAAGAACACTGTGGGCTCCTACAACTGCTTGTGTTACCCAGGATTCCAGCTGTCACACAACAACGACTGCATCGGTAAACACACACACACACACACACACACACATTAGTTGTACAGCAGACAGGCGTGTGGTTGTGTGTTAACGGCTCTGTTTTGTGTGTTCAGACACAGACGAGTGCACGTCGATCCGAGGCTTGTGTCGCAACGGAAACTGCATCAACACGGTGGGCTCGTTTGTGTGTGTGTGTCTGGACGGGTATAACCTCTCTCCGGACGGCCGGATGTGTGTGGGTGAGTGTGTGTGTGTGTGTGTGTGTGTGTGAGAGTTTGTGAGAGTGTGTGTGAGTGTGTGTGTGTGTGTGAGTGTGAGTGTGTGTGTGTGTGTGTGTTGATGCCCCTGTGCTCTTCTGCCCAGACATCAATGAGTGTTTGATCAGCCCTGGCACCTGCGGCCCGGGGACATGCCAGAATCTGGACGGCTCCTACAGGTGCATCTGCCCTCCGGGATACTTCCTGCAGAACGACCGGTGTGAAGGTCAGTGACCCTCAGGGCATCATCGCTCGCATCATCGCTCGCAGTGCTGTGGTCTAACGCCCTCCTGTGTTTCTGCTCAGATATTGACGAATGCTCTCAGACTCCGGAGATCTGCATCTTTGGCAAGTGTGTAAACACGGCG
>JARQWZ010002653.1:147500-180000 GCA_033150135.1 Gobio occitaniae | reverse complement strand
CTGTGGGAAAGACCTTCACTACATCCGATATAGCTGAAGGTGAGTGTCAGCGACTGCTTCCCCACGTGTCCATGGGCACACACACACACACACACACACACACACTCTCACTGTGTGTGTGTCAGGCACACACTGACCGCTGCTGTGTTCCAGATGTGGACGAGTGTACGCTGAACCCCGGCATCTGTACCAACGGCCACTGCATCAACACGGACGGCACGTTCCGCTGCGAATGCCCCTTCGGATACCGGCTGGACTTCAGCGGGATCAACTGTGAAGGTCAGCGTTTGGTCAGGTCAGGATCTGTGTATCAGCACCGATGGGAAGTGTGTGTGTGTGTGTGACTGCGCTCTCCCTCCACAGACACAAACGAGTGTGAGCTGGGGAACCCGTGCGGTAACGGCACCTGCACGAATGTGGAGGGAGCCTTCGAGTGCAGCTGCGACGAGGGCTTCGAGCCGGGGCCCATGATGACCTGTGAAGGTCAGTCCAGATCCTGATCTACTTCCTGTGCCTCAGTTTGAGTCATGCTGGGATTCATCTTCTCCACTCTAGAGTTCACAAAGAACCCGCTTTACATTCTGCACTGTAAAAAACTAAAACCACAACTATAACCACAACTATAGCGATAGTGATAACTATAACCATAACTATAGCGATATTGATAACTATAACCACAACTATAACCATAACTATAGTGATAACTATAACCATAACTATAGTGATAACTATAACCATAACTTTAGTGATAACTATAACCTTAACTATAGTGATAACTATAACCATAACTATAGTGATGACTATAACCATAACTATAACATAACTATAGTGATGACTATAACCATAACTATAGTGATAACTATAACCATAACTATAGTGATGACTATAACCATAACTATAGTGATAATTATAACCATAACTATAGTGATAACTATTACCATAACATAACTATAGTGATGACTATAACCATAACTATAGTGATGACTATAACCATAACTATAACCATAACTATAGTGATGACTATAACGATAACTATAGTGATGACTATAACCATAACTATAGTGATAACTATAACCATAACTATAGTGATGACTATAACCATAACTATAGTGATAACTATAACCATAACTATAGTGATTACTATAACCATAACTATAATGATAACTATAACCATAACTATAGTCATAACTACAACTATAACCATAACTATAGTGATAACTAACCATAACCATAGTGATAACTAGAACCATAACTATAATGATAACTATAACCATAACTATAGTGATAACTACAACTATAATCATAACTTTAATGATAACTATAACCATAACTATAATGATAACTAGAACCATAACTATAATGATAACTATAACCATAACTATAGTGATAACTATAACCATAACTATAGCGATAACTATAACCATAACTATAGTGATAACTATAACCATAACTATAGTGATAACTAGAACGATAACTATAGCGATAACTATAACCATAACTATAGTGATAACCATAACTAGAACCATAACTATAGTGATAACTAGAACCATAACTATAGCGATAACTATAACAATAACTATGACCATAACTATAACTATAGTGATAACCATAACTAGAACCATAACTATAGTGATAACTAGAACCATAACTATAGCGATAACTAGAACCATAACTATAGCGATAACTATAACAATAACTATGACCATAACTATAACCATAACTATAGTGATAACTAGAACCATAACTATAGTGATAACCATAACTATAACCATAACTATAGTGATAACTAGAACCATAACTATAGTGATAACCATAACTATAACCATAACTATAACCATAACTATAGTGATAACCATAACTATAACCATAACTATAGTGATAACTATAACAATAACTATAGTGATAACCATAACTATAGTGATAACCATAACTATAGTGATAACCATAACTATAGTGATAACCATAACTATAGTCATAACCATAACTATAGTGATAACTATAACAATAACTATAGTGATAACCATAACTATAGTGATAACTATAACAATAACTATAGTGATAACCATAACTATAGTGATAACTAGAACCATAACTATAGCGATAACTATAACAATAACTATGACCATAACTATAGTGATAATAACTGTATGGTCTGTTTATTGTGCGTGCTGCAGTTCTGTTGTCTGCTCGAGCTCTTAAAGTCGGGATTCTTCCCAACGAAGAAACACCCAACGGCTTCAACAAAAGATCGCTGATGTCATTCGTGCTCTAGTGTGTGTGAGTAAAACATCTGATGTGTTTTCAGATGTAAACGAGTGTTCCCAGAATCCTCTGCTGTGTGCGTTCCGCTGTGTGAACACGGTGGGGTCGTACGAGTGCAGATGTCCAGCGGGATACGTGCTGAGAGAAGACAACCGGATGTGCAAAGGTACAAACTAGGGATGCCACAATTCTCAATATAATATTGAACCGTTCGGTACGGCATTCACGGTTCAATACGCGCTTGTGAATTGTGTTTTTTTCGGTATCGCATTTAATTAATTATTTTTCTACAAATTCTATCATTTTCCTCCATCCCAATACTGAACAACACAACATACATTCACATCACAGGTCAGTGGTGGAGTTATACTCACGGAACACTAGAGTTATTCACAATCAGCAAAGTTCGTTATTTGCATGAGTTTTAAAGCCTTGCCGGCTCATTCTCGTGCGCGGTTTTAACATGAGCTTTTCCGAGCGCGCTCACTAAACGCCTGTCAAACACGTGATTACTGGACTAAGTAGTCGTCTTACTGCGCTAATACTGTCAAATACACACAAGATTAACATAAACACAGTCGGTTATGTCTAAAGAGAAAGTAAAATCGCGTGTGTGTGTCTGTATATTAGATGTGTGCAGGTCTTTAATTGACAGCCGCGCAGCCTATAGTGAACACGCTGTCCTTAAAGGGACAGTTCACCTCTAAAATTATGTCATTATTTACTCACTATTGTTTCAAACCTGTTTTCATGTCTCGATGACATAATTTTCAGTTTTGAGTGAAATATCCCTTTAATGTTAATACAACAACAAAAGACAAAGAGAAAATCCCTCACTGCTCTTGACTGAAAAACTAATACAGCAGCTTTAATAAGAATCAATGTATATTTTATAGTGAAGTCTATGTAGTGTTTTATTTTTACATTTATTTATTCAATTTCATACTTTAATGCTGCTCTACAGCTCTGAGCTGCCAGTGTAAATCTTTATATATATATTTGTTATATTATTTTTATAGGTTTAATATATTCTTAAGGGTTTATATTCTTAAGGTTTTTTTTAAGTAAAGTTTTAAGTTTAAGTAAGGTTTTTCAATTCTTTTAAGTAAAATAAAGAAAGAGTATTGCAATAAAAATAGTCTTTTTTCTCTTTAACCTCTTGCTGTTCCTGTCGCCTAAGAATAGAATAGCAAAAAATGTATGTGACAAGCCATCAGAACCGAACCGAACCGAAAACCGTGGTTAAAAACCGAGGTGTGTATTGAATCGTGGACTAACTGTAGTGTTGCATCCCTAGTACACACACACACACACACACACACACACACATCATGGTGCTCAAACACACGTGTGGCGCTTGTGTTCCTCAGACCAGAACGAGTGTGAGGACGGGTTGGACGACTGCGCATCCAGAGGCATGACCTGTAAGAATCTGATCGGCACATACATGTGCATCTGCTCTCCGGGATACACGCGACAGCCCAGCGGAGACAGCTGTGTGGGTGAGCAGAACCCGTCCACACGCTAACGGTGCCCGCGCTCAGAGCCCTGACACGCGTGTGTGTGTTCACAGATCTGAACGAGTGCGCGGCCAAGCCTGGCATCTGTGAGAACGGGCGCTGCGAGAACACGGTGGGCAGTTACCGCTGCATCTGCGACCCGGGCTTCAGCCCCAGCCCCAGCAGAACCGAGTGCATCGGTAAGAGCCTCACACACGCTTCTAACGGCCAGAGAGACGCAACGTCAAGCCGCTCCGACGAGACGTGATGAGATCGCGATCTTAACGACATCTTCAGCGAATCAGACATTGAGAACTATTAGGATAAATATAGCGATTACTATAAGAATAACATTAGCGATAACTATAGCGATAAATATAGCGATTACTATAAGAATAACATTAGCGATAAATATAGCGATTACTATAAGAATAACTAGTGATAACCATAACGATAAATATAGTGATTACTATAAGAATTACTAGTGATAACTATAGCGATTACTATAAGAATAACTAGCGATAAATATAGCGATTACTATAAGAATAACGAGCGATAACTATAACGATAAATATAGCGATTACTATAAGAATTACTAGCGATAACTATAACAATAAATATAACGATCACTATAAGAATAACTAGCGATAACTATAGCGATAAATATAGCGATTACTATAAGAATAACATTAGCGATAACTATAGCGATTACTATAAGAATAACTAGCGATAAATATAGCGATTACTATAAGAATAACATTAGCGATAACTATAGCGATTACGATAAGAATAACTAGTGATAACTAGCGATTACTATAAGAATAACTAGTGATAACTATAGCGCTTACTATAAGAATAACTAGTGATAACTATAACGATAATTATAGCGATTGCTATAAGAATAACTTTAGCGATAACTATAACGATAAATATAGCGATTACTATAAGAATAACTAATGATAACTATAACAATAAATATAGCGATTACTATAAGAATAACTTTAGCGATAAATATAGCGATTACTTTGAGAATAACTAGCGATAACTATAACGATAAAAATAGCGATTACTATAAGAATAACTTTAGCGATAAATATAGCGATTACTATAAGAATAACTAGCGATAACTATAACGATAAATATAGCGATTAATATAAGAATAACTTTAGCGATAAATATAGCGATTACTATAAGAATAATATTAGCGATAACTATAGCGATTACTATAAGAATAACTAGCGATAAATATAGCGATTACTATAAGAATAACAAGCGATAACTATAACGATAAATATAGCGATTACTATAGGAATTACTAGCGATAACTATAACAATAAATATAGCGATTACTTTAAGAATAACTAGCGATAACTATAGCGATAAATATAGCGATTACTATAAGAATAACTAGCGATAAATATAGCGATTACTATAAGAATAACTTAAGCGATAACTATAGCGATTACTATAAGAATAACTAGTGATAACTAGCGATTACTATAGGAATAACTAGTGATAACTATAGCGCTTACTATAAGAATAACTAGTGATAACTATAACGATAAATATAGCGATTACTATAAGAATAACTTTAGCGATAACTATAACGATAAATATAGCGATTACTATAAGAATAACTATAGCGATTACTATAAGAATAACTAGTGATAACTATAACGATAAATATAGCGATTACTATAAGAATAACTTTAGCGATAACTATAACGATAAATATAGCGATTACTATAAGAATAACTTTAGCGATAACTATAGCGATAACTATAAGAATAACTAGCGATAAATAAAGCGATTACTATAAGAATAACGAGCAATAACCATAACGATAAATATAGCGATTACTATAAGAATTACTAGCAATAACTATAACAATAAATATAACGATTACTATAAGAATAACGAGCGATAACTATAGCGATAACTATAGCAATAAATATAGCGATTACTATAAGAATTACTAGTGATAACTATAGCGATTACTATAAGAATTACTAGCAATAACTATAACAATAAATATAACGATTACTATAAGAATAACTAGCGATAACTATAGCGATAAATATAGCGATTACTATAAGAATAACATTAGCGATAAATATAGCGATTACTATAAGAATAACGAGCGATAACTATAACGATAAATATAGCGATTACTATAAGAATTACTAGCAATAACTATAACAATAAATATAACGATTACTATAAGAATAACTAGCGATAACTATAGCGATAAATATAGCGATTACTATAAGAATAACTTTAGCGATAACTATAGCGATTACTATAAGAATAACTAGTGATAACTAGCGATTACTATAAGAATAACTAGTGATAACTATAGCGCTTACTATAAGAATAACTAGTGATAACTATAACGATAAATATAGCGATTACTATAAGAATAACTTTAGCGATAATTATAACGATATAGCGATTACTATAAGAATAACTATAGCGATTACTATAAGAATAACTAGTGATAACTATAATGATAAATATAGCGATTACTATAAGAATAACTTTAGCGATAACTATAACGATAAATATAGCGATAAATATAGCGATTACTATAAGAATAACTTTAGCGATAACTATAACGATAAATATAGCGATTACTATAAGAATAACTTTAGCGATAACTATAGCGATTACTATAAGAATAACTAGTGATAACTAGCGATTACTATAAGAATAACTAGTGATAACTATAGCGCTTACTATAAGAATAACTAGTGATAACTATAACGATAAATATAGCGATTACTAAAAGAATAACTTTAGCGATAACTATAACGATAAATATAGCGATTACTATAAGAATAACTATAGCGATTACTATAAGAATAACTATTGATAACTATAATGATAAATATAGCGATTACTATAAGAATAACTAGCGATAACTATAGCGATTACTATAAGAATAACTAGTGATAACTATAACGATAAATATAGCGATTACTATAAGAATAACTTTAGCGATAACTATAACGATAAATATAGCGATTACTATAAGAATAACTATAGCGATTACTATAAGAATAACTAGTGATAACTATAATGATAAATATAGCGATTACTATAAGAATAACTAGCGATTACTATAAGAATAACTATAGCGATTACTATAAGAATAACTATTGATAACTATAATGATAAATATAGCGATTACTATAAGAATAACTAGCGATAACTATAGCGATTACTATAAGAATAACTAGTGATAACTATAACGATAAATATAGCGATTACTATAAGAATAACTTTAGCGATAACTATAACGATAAATATAGCGATTACTATAAGAATAACTATAGCGATTACTATAAGAATAACTAGTGATAACTATAATGATAAATATAGCGATTACTATAAGAATAACTAGCGATTACTATAAGAATAACTAGTGATAACTATAACGATAAATATAGCGATTACTATAAGAATAACTTTAGCGATAAATATAGCGATTACTACAAGAATAACTTTAGCGATAACTATAACGATAAATATAGCGATTACTATAAGAATAACTATAGCGATTACTATAAGAATAACTAGTGATAACTATAATGATAAAAATAGCGATAAGAATAACTAGCGATAACTATAGCGATTACTATAAGAATAACTAGTGATAACTATAACGATAAATATAGCGATTACTATAAGAATAACTTTAGCGATAACTATAGCGATTACTATAAGAATAACTAGTGATAACTATAACGATAAATATAGCGATTTCTATAAGAATAACTTTAGCGATAAATATAGCGATTACTTTGAGAATAACTAGAGATAACTATAACGATAAAAATAGCAATTACTATAAGAATAACTTTAGCGATAAATATAGCGATTACTATAAGAATAACTAGCGATAACTATAACGATAAATATAACGATTATTATAAGAATAACTAGCGATAACTATAGCGATAAATATAGCGATTACTATAAGAATAACATTAGCGATAACTATAGCGATTACTATAAGAATAACTAGCGATAAATATAGCGATTACTATAAGAATAACTTTAGCGATAAATATAGCGATTACTATAAGAATAACTAGCGATAACTATAACGATAAATATAGCGATTACAATAAGAATGCGATAAATATAGCGATTACTATAAGAATAACTAGCGATAACTATAACGATAAATATAGCAATTACTATAAGAATAACTTTAGCGATAACTATAACGATAAATATAGCGATTACTATAAGAATAACTAGCGATAACGATAAATATAGCGATAACTATAACGACAAATATAGCGATAACTATAACGATAAATATAGCGATAACTATGAGTAACTAAGTGATAACTATAATGATAAATATAGCGTTAACTATAACGATAAGTATAGTGATAACTATAACGATAAATATAGTGATAACTATAACGATAAATATAACGATAACTATAACGATAAATACAGCGATAACTATAATGATAAATATAGCGATAACTATGAGTAACTATAGTGATAACTATAACGATAAATATAGCGATACTATGAGTAACTATAGCGATAACTATAATGATAAATATAGGGATGACTATAACGATAAATATAGTGATTACTGTAAGAGTAACTGTAGCGATAACTAACAATAAATATAGTGATTACTATAAGAGTAACTGTAGCGATAAATATAGCGATAAATATAAGAGAAACTGTAGTGATAACTATAAGAGTAACTGTAGCGATAACTAAGAGTAACTGTAGCGATAACTATAACAATAAATATAGTGATAAATATAAGAGTAACTGTAGTGATAACTATAAGAGTAACTAGCGATAACTATAACGATAAATATAGCGATAACTATAACGATAAATATAGCGATAACTATGAGTAACTAAGTGATAACTATAATGATAAATATAGCGTTAACTATAACGATAAGTATAGTGATAACTATAACGATAAATATAGTGATAACTATAACGATAAATATAACGATAACTATAACGATAAATATAGCGATAACTATAATGATAAATATAGCGATAACTATGAGTAACTATAGTGATAACTATAACGATAAATATAGCGATACTATGAGTAACTATAGCGATAACTATAATGATAAATATAGGGATAACTATAACGATAAATATAGTGATTACTGTAAGAGTAACTGTAGCGATAACTAACAATAAATATAGTGATTACTATAAGAGTAACTGTAGCGATAAATATAGCGATAAATATAAGAGAAACTGTAGTGATAACTATAAGAGTAACTGTAGCGATAACTATAAGAGTAACTGTAGCGATAACTATAACAATAAATATAGTGATAAATATAAGAGTAACTGTAGTGATAACTATAAGAGTAACTAGCGATAACTATAAGAGTAACTAGTGATAACTATAAGAGAAACTGTAGTGATAACTAACAATAAATATAGCGATAACTATAAGAGTAACTGTAGTGATAACTATAAGAGTAACTGTAGCGATAACTATAAGAGTAATTGTAGTGTTAACTATAAGAGTAACTGTAGTGATAACTATAAGAGTAACTATAAGAGTAACTGTAGCGATAATTATAAGAGTAACTGTAGCAATAACTATAAGAGTAACTGTAGCGATAACTATAAGAGTAACTGTAGCAATAACTATAACGATAAATATAGTGATAACTATAAGAGTAACTGTAGTGATAACTATAAGAGTAACTGTAGTGATAACTATAACGATAAATATAGCGATAACTATAAGACTAACTGTAGTGATAACTATAGCAATAACGATAACTATATTAGCGTCCACTCCAACGGATAATATTTTGTTTATTCTAAGTTTTATCGTCTGCCGCTTTAAATGCTCTGGCTTTTTTAAGTCGGTGGATTCTGATTTGCTGTTTTTTATCGTTCATCAGCTGGAAAAAAAAGTTGTGAAAGTAAATCCATTTGATATCGTTCCTCTGTCCCGTTACCGTTATAGTTGTTATTATAGTGATTAATTAGAATATTGTCGTGCTGGTTGAGCTAGTTAAGCTTCCTCCTGGGGACACCATCATCTAAAACACTGTGTGTGTGTGTGTGTGTGTGTGTGTGTGTGTGTGTGTGTGTGTGTGTGTGTGTGTGTGTGTGTGTGTGTGTGTGTGTGTGTGTGTGTGTGTGTGTGTGTGTGTGTGTGTGTGTGTGTGTGTGTGTGTGTGTGTGTGTGTGTCAGATAACCGTCAGGGCTTCTGCTTCCTGGAGGTTCTCCAGACCATGTGTCAGATGAGTTCCAGCAGTCGGGTCAGCGTCAGGAAGTCCGAGTGCTGTTGTGATGGGGGCCGGGGCTGGGGGCCCAACTGTGAGCTCTGCCCGCTGCCTGGCACCACCCACTACAAGAAGATGTGCCCGCTCGGACCCGGCTACACCACCGACGGCCAGGGTAACACCACACTGACATTAGCACAGTTATCAGATCCCAGAGCCCGCAGTGTGTGTCAGATCTGTGTGTTCATGAGTGTGTGTTGTGCAGATATTGACGAGTGTAAGGTGATGGGGAATCTGTGTAAGAACGGTCAGTGTTTGAACACGCTGGGCTCCTTCAGCTGCATCTGTAAACCCGGATACACCACAGACATCACGAGCACACAGTGTGTGGGTGAGTCTCACACACACACACACACACACACACACACACATGTTGGGTTTTCATGTTTTATGGGGACATTCCATAGGCGTAATGGTTTTTATACCATACATACTGTATATTCTATCCCCTTACACTGCCCCTGCCCCTAAACCTACCCATCACACACACACACACACACACACACACACACTCACACACACACACACACACACACACACACACACACACACTGCCCCTGCCCCTAAACCTACCCATCACACACACACACACACACACACACACACACACTCACACACACACACACACACACACACACACTGCCCCTGCCCCTAAACCTACCCATCACAGGAGACATTCTGCATTTTTACATTTTCAAAAAACATCACTTAGTCTGATTTATAAGATGTTTTCCTCATGGGGACCTAAAAATGTCACCACAAGGATGAGGATTTCGGATATTGCCATCTTTGTGGGGACATTTTTCAGTCCACACACACACACACACACACACACACACAGATGTTTGACTCTGTTATTGAGCTCATCTCATGGACTTCCACTGTTTTTGTGTAGATGTGGACGAGTGTGTTCAGGCTCCCAAACCCTGTAACTTCATCTGTAAGAACACAGAGGGCGGGTATCTGTGCTCCTGCCCGCGCGGATACTTGCTACAGGAAGACGGCAAGAGCTGCCGAGGTAAACACACACACACACACACACACACACTCACACACACACTCACTCTCTCACAATCTCTCACACATACACATTTGCTCACACACACACACTCACCCACATGCTCACACACACATTTGCTCACACACACACACACTCAAACACACATGCTCACACACACACACACACACACACACACACATTCGCTCACACACCCACACACACTCTCACACACACACACACACACGTTTGTTTTTGTGAAATGTGAGGACATTCCATAGGCGTAATGGTTTTTATACTGTACAAACCGTATTTTCTATCCCCTTACACTGACCCTAAACCTACCCATCACACACACACACACACACACACACACACACTGCCCCTGCCCCTAAACCTACCCATCACACACACACACACACTGCCCCTGCCCCTAAACCTACCCATCACACACACACACACACACACACTGCCCCTGCCCCTAAACCTACCCATCACACACACACACACACACACACACACACACACACACTGCCCCTGCCCCTAAACCTACCCATCACACACACACACACACACACACACTGCCCCTGCCCCTAAACCTACCCATCACACACACACACACACACACACACTGCCCCTGCCCCTAAACCTACCCATCACAGGAGACATTCTGCATTTTTACATTTTCGAAAAACATCACTTAGTCTGATTTATAAGATGTTTTCCTCATGGGGACCAAAAAATTTCTCCACAAGGATGAGGATTTCGGATATTGCCATCTTTGTGGGGACATGTCCCCATAACGTAGGGATTACCAGTCCACACACACACACACACACACCCCCACCCTAACATCTCACACAGACTCACACACACACACACACTCACTCACTCACACACACACACCCTCTCTCACGCTCACACACACAGTCTCTCACACACACACACTCTCTCAAACACACAAACACTCACACACACACACACACACACACACACACACACACACACACAGAGCGGTTAGTGAGTCTAGACTAAATCTCACTTCCTCCTGCCCCAGATAAGAGCTAAACACAAGCCTGATTGAACACACACATCATTATTTACGCTTTCAGTCTCAGAGCTCAGGTTCACCGGCGGGACAGAACGCACGCACGTGTGTGTGTGTGTGTGTGTGTTGGTCTGACTCTGTCTCTCGCTCTCTCAGATCTGGACGAATGTGCCTCCAAACAACACAACTGTCAGTTCCTGTGTGTCAACACCATCGGAGGATTCACCTGCAAATGCCCATCAGGATTCACTCAGCACCACACGGCCTGCATCGGTGAGGGCAGAACACACACACACTCTCACACACACACACACACTGTCACACACACACACACACACACACTCTCAATGCACTAAATACACATGGTGCTGCTCGCACCGCCTCGTTTGAGTCTCAGACTCGTTTACATGAGCAGATGTTGAGGAAGTGATGTGTCGTCTGGAGTCACGGTGACCCAGCTGTCCGTTGTTATGGGATGTACCGCTTCTGTTGCCGTGGTTACAGCAGCTGGTGTTTAGATGTGATCCATTAGCTGAGGTAAACAGCTGTAAAACACAGACTCACGACTGTGTCCTCGAGCCCTTCCCTTTCCTGTCCTGACACTGCGACCTATGAATTAGTGATGACGTGTGTGTGTGTGTGTGTGTGTGTGTGTATGTGTGTGTGACAGATAATAACGAGTGTGCCAACGAACCGGGTCTCTGCGGTCCGAATGGAGTGTGTCAGAACAGCCCCGGCAGCTTCAACTGTGAGTGTCAGAGAGGATTCTCCCTCGACCCCAACGGACAACACTGTGAAGGTACACACACACACACAGTCTCACACACAGCTCTATGTCCATGAAAATATCCCACTGATACAGTGTGTGTGTGTGTGTGTGTGTGTGTGTCAGACATGGACGAGTGTGGCGGGAACCATCGTTGTCAGCACGGCTGTCAGAACCTGGTGGGCGGCTACAGATGCAGCTGTCCTCAGGGATACCTACAGCACTACCAGTGGAACCAGTGCGTCGGTGAGACACATTAACCTGTCTGTCTGTCGTTTGTATGTCTGTCTGTCGGTCGGTCTGTTTTTCGTCTGTCGTCGTCTGCCGTCTATCTGTCTGTTGTCGTCTGTCTGTCTTTCTGTCTGTCCGTCTGTCTGTCTGTCTGTCCGTCCTTCTGTCTGTCGTCTATCTGTCTGTCCGTCCGTCTGTCGTCTATCTATCTGTCTGTCTGTCGTCTATCTGTCTGTCTGTCTGTCCGTCTGTCGTCTGTCTGTCTGTCCGTCCTTCTGTCTGTCTTCTATCTGTCTGTCCGTCCGTCTGTCGTCTATCTATCTGTCTGTCTGTCTGTCGTCTATCTGTCTGTCTGTCCATCCGTCTGTCTGTCAGTCTGTCGTCTATCTGTCGGTCTTGTCTGTCTGTCCGTCTGTCTGTCATCTATCTGTCGGTCTTGTATGTCTGTCTGTTCGTCTGTCTGTCTGTCGTCTATGTGTCTGTCTGTCGTCTATGTGTCCGTCTGTCTGTTGTCTATGTGTCCGTCTGTTTGTCTCTCTCTGTCTGTCCGTCTGTCTGTCGTCTCTGTGTCCATCTCTGTCTGTCTGTCCGTCTGTCGTCTATGTGTCCATCTGTCTGTCCGTCTGTCTGTCTGTCTCTCTGATCGTCTGTCATCTATGTGTCCGTCTTTCTGTTGTCTATGTCTGTTTGTCCATCTGTCTGTCTCTCTGTCTGTCCGTCTGTCTCTCTGTCTGTCTGTCTGTCATCTATGTGTCCGTCTGTCTGTCCGTCTCTCTCTGTCTGTCATCTATGTGTCCATCTGTCTGTCCGTCTGTCTCTCTGTCTGTCTGTCTGTCATCTATGTGTCCGTCTGTCTGTCCGTCTCTCTCTGTCTGTCGTCTATGTGTTCATCTGTCTGTCTGTCTGTCTCTCTGACGTCTATGTGTCCATCCGTCTGTCTCTCTGTCTGTCTGTCTCTCTGACCATCTGTCGTCTATGTGTCCGTCTGTCTGTCCGTCTGTCTCTCTGTCTGTCTGTCATCTATGTGTCTGTCTGTCTGTCTGTCTGTCCGTCTCTCTCTGTCTGTCCATCTCTGTCTGTTGTCTATGTGTTCGTCTGTCTGTATGTCTGTCTGACCGTCTGTCGTCTATGTGTCCATCTGTCTGTCCGTCTGTCTCTCTGACCGTCTGTCTGTCTGTCTGTCTGTGTGTTAGGGATGTGTATTGAAAATGTTCATCTGATTCCACTTTGATGTGTTTGTTCTCCTGCTTGTGCTTCATCTGATTGATTTCTTTGCATTAGTGATGCACTGGAATATTTACTACCAAAAATGTTCGGTCAAAAACGCATTTATCAGTTTCAGCCGAGCTGGTTTTGGATCATTGACCTGAAGAGTTTAATTAGCACCGATGGCCTGCTCTGACTGTGTCCAGCGCTACTGACACCTGAGGTTCTGTCCCATCCTCCTCTGTGTGTGAGGTTCTGTCCCATCCTCCTCTGTGTGTGAGGTTCTGTCCCATCCTCCTCTGTGTGTGAGGTTCTGTCCCATCCTCCTCTGTGTGTGAGGTTCTGTCCCATCCTCCTCTGTGTGTGAGGTTCTGTCCCATCCTCCTCTGTGTGTGAGGTTCTGTCCCATCCTCCTCTGTGTGTGAGGTTCTGTCCCATCCTCCTCTGTGTGTGAGGTTCTGTCCCATCCTCCTCTGTGTGTGAGGTTCTGTCCCATCCTCCTCTGTGTGTGAGGTTCTGTCCCATCATCCTCTGTGTGTGAGGTTCTGACCCATCCTCCTGTGTGTGAGGTTCTGACCCATCCTCCTCTGTGTGTGAGGTTCTGTCCCATCCTCCTCTGTGTGTGAGGTTCTGTCCCATCCTCCTCTGTGTGTGAGGTTCTGTCCCATCATCCTCTGTGTGTGAGGTTCTGACCCATCCTCCTCTGTGTGTGAGGTTCTGACCCATCCTCCTCTGTGTGTGAGGTTCTGACCCCTCCTCTGTGTGTGAGGTTCTGTCCCGTCCTCCTCTGTGTGTGAGGTTCTGACCCATCCTCATCTGTGTGTGAGGTTCTGACCCCTCCTCCTCTGTGTGTGAGGTTCTGTCCCGTCCTCCTCTGTGTGTGTGAGGTTCTGACCCATCCTCCTCTGTGTGTGAGGTTCTGTCCCATCATCCTCTGTGTGTGAGGTTCTGTCCCATCATCCTCAGTGTGTGAGGTTCTGTCCCATCCTCCTCTGTGTGTGAGGTTCTGTCCCATCCTCCTCTGTGTGTGAGGTTCTGACCCATCCTCCTCTGTGTGTGAGGTTCTGTCCCATCCTCCTCTGTGTGTGAGGTTCTGTCCCATCCTCCTCTGTGTGTGTGAGGTTCTGTCCCATCCTCCTCTGTGTGTGTGAGGTTCTGACCCATCCTCCTCTGTGTGTGAGGTTCTGTCCCATCCTCCTCTGTGTGTGAGGTTCTGTCCCATCCTCCTCTGTGTGTGAGGTTCTGTCCCATCATCCTCTGTGTGTGAGGTTCTGTCCCATCATCCTCAGTGTGTGAGGTTCTGTCCCATCCTCCTCTGTGTGTGAGGTTCTGTCCCATCCTCCTCTGTGTGTGAGGTTCTGACCCATCCTCCTCTGTGTGTGAGGTTCTGTCCCATCCTCCTCTGTGTGTGAGGTTCTGACCCATCCTCCTCTGTGTGTGAGGTTCTGTCCCATCCTCCTCTGTGTGTGTGAGGTTCTGTCCCATCCTCCTCTGTGTGTGTGAGGTTCTGTCCCGTCATCCTCTGTGTGTGAGGTTCTGTCCCATCCTCCTCTGTGTGTGTGAGGTTCTGTCCCATCCTCCTCTGTATGTGAGGTTCTGTCCCATCCTCCTCTGTGTGTGAGGTTCTGTCCCATCCTCCTCTGTGTGTGAGGTTCTGTCCCATCCTCCTCTGTGTGTGAGGTTCTGACCCATCCTCCTCTGTGTGTGAGGTTCTGACCCATCCTCCTCTGTGTGTGAGGTTCTGTCCCATCCTCCTCTGTGTGTGAGGTTCTGTCCCATCCTCCTCTGTGTGTGAGGTTCTGTCCCATCCTCCTCTGTGTGTGTGAGGTTCTGTCCCTTCATCCTCTGTGTGTGAGGTTCTGTCCCATCCTCCTCTGTGTGTGAGGTTCTGTCCCATCCTCCTCTGTGTGTGAGGTTCTGTCCCATCCTCCTCTGTGTGTGATGTTCTGACCCATCCTCTGTGTGTGAGGTTCTGACCCGTCATCCTCTGTGTGTGAGGTTCTGTCCCATCCTCCTCTGTGTGTGAGGTTCTGACCCGTCCTCCTCTGTGTGTGAGGTTCTGTCCCATCCTCCTCTGTGTGTGAGGTTCTGTCCCATCCTCCTCTGTGTGTGAGGTTCTGTCCCATCCTCCTCTGTGTGTGAGGTTCTGACCCCTCCTCCTCTGTGTGTGAGGTTCTGTCCCATCCTCCTCTGTGTGTGAGGTTCTGTCCCATCCTCCTCTGTGTGTGAGGTTCTGACCCCTCCTCCTCTGTGTGTGAGGTTCTGTCCCATCCTCCTCTGTGTGTGAGGTTCTGACCCCTCCTCCTCTGTGTGTGAGGTTCTGTCCCATCCTCCTCTGTGTGTGAGGTTCTGTCCCATCCTCCTCTGTGTGTGAGGTTCTGTCCCATCCTCCTCTGTGTGTGAGGTTCTGTCCCATCCTCCTCTGTGTGTGAGGTTCTGTCCCGTCCTCCTCTGTGTGTGAGGTTCTGACCCGTCATCCTCTGTGTGTGAGGTTCTGTCCCATCCTCCTCTGTGTGTGAGGTTCTGACCCATCCTCCTCTGTGTGTGAGGTTCTGTCCCATCCTCCTCTGTGTGTGAGGTTCTGTCCCATCCTCCTCTGTGTGTGAGGTTCTGTCCCGTCCTCCTCTGTGTGTGAGGTTCTGACCCATCCTCCTCTGTGTGTGAGGTTCTGTCCCATCCTCCTCTGTGTGTGAGGTTCTGTCCCGTCCTCCTCTGTGTGTGAGGTTCTGACCCGTCCTCCTCTGTGTGTGAGGTTCTGTCCCATCCTCCTCTGTGTGTGAGGTTCTGTCCCATCCTCCTCTGTGTGTGAGGTTCTGTCCCATCCTCCTCTGTGTGTGAGGTTCTGTCCCATCCTCCTCTGTGTGTGAGGTTCTGTCCCATCCTCCTCTGTGTGTGAGGTTCTGTCCCATCCTCCTCTGTGTGTGAGGTTCTGTCCCGTCCTCCTCTGTGTGTGAGGTTCTGTCCCGTCCTCCTCTGTGTGTGAGGTTCTGACCCGTCATCCTCTGTGTGTGAGGTTCTGTCCCATCCTCCTCTGTGTGTGAGGTTCTGACCCATCCTCCTCTGTGTGTGAGGTTCTGTCCCATCCTCCTCTGTGTGTGAGGTTCTGACCCATCCTCCTCTGTGTGTGAGGTTCTGTCCCATCCTCCTCTGTGTGTGAGGTTCTGTCCCGTCCTCCTCTGTGTGTGAGGTTCTGACCCGTCCTCCTCTGTGTGTGAGGTTCTGTCCCATCCTCCTCTGTGTGTGAGGTTCTGTCCCATCATCCTCTGTGTGTGAGGTTCTGTCCCATCCTCCTCTGTGTGTGAGGTTCTGTCCCATCATCCTCTGTGTGTGAGGTTCTGTCCCATCCTCCTCTGTGTGTGAGGTTCTGACCCATCCTCCTCTGTGTGTGAGGTTCTGTCCCATCCTCCTCTGTGTGTGAGGTTCTGTCCCATCCTCCTCTGTGTGTGAGGTTCTGTCCCATCCTCATCTGTGTGTGAGGTTCTGTCCCATCCTCCTCTGTGTGTGAGGTTCTGTCCCATCCTCCTCTGTGTGTGAGGTTCTGACCCATCCTCCTCTGTGTGTGAGGTTCTGTCCCATCCTCCTCTGTGTGTGTGAGGTTCTGTCCCGTCATCCTCTGTGTGTGAGGTTCTGTCCCATCCTCCTCTGTGTGTGAGGTTCTGTCCCATCCTCCTCTGTGTGTGAGGTTCTGTCCCGTCATCCTCTGTGTGTGAGGTTCTGTCCCGTCATCCTCTGTGTGTGAGGTTCTGTCCCATCCTCCTCTGTGTGAGGTTCTGACCCCTCCTCCTCTGTGTGTGAGGTTCTGTCCCATCCTCCTCTGTGTGTGTGAGGTTCTGTCCCATCCTCCTCTGTGTGTGTGAGGTTCTGTCCCATCCTCCTCTGTGTGTGAGGTTCTGTCCCATCCTCCTCTGTGTGTGAGGTTCTGTCCCATCCTCCTCTGTGTGTGAGGTTCTGTCCCATCCTCCTCTGTGTGTGATGTTCTGACCCGTCATCCTCTCTGTGTGAGGTTCTGACCCGTCCTCCTCTGTGTGTGAGGTTCTGTCCCATCCTCCTCTGTGTGTGAGGTTCTGACCCATCCTCCTCTGTGTGTGAGGTTCTGTCCCATCCTCCTCTGTGTGAGGTTCTGACCCATCCTCCTCTGTGTGTGAGGTTCTGTCCCATCCTCCTCTGTGTGTGAGGTTCTGACCCATCCTCCTCTGTGTGTGAGGTTCTGTCCCATCCTCCTCTGTGTGAGGTTCTGACCCATCCTCCTCTGTGTGTGAGGTTCTGTCCCATCCTCCTCTGTGTGTGAGGTTCTGTCCCATCCTCCTCTGTGTGAGGTTCTGACCCATCCTCCTCTGTGTGTGAGGTTCTGACCCATCCTCCTCTGTGTGTGAGGTTCTGACCCATCCTCCTCTGTGTGTGAAGTTCTGACCCATCCTCCTCTGTGTGAGGTTCTGTCCCATCCTCCTCTGTGTGTGAGGTTCTGTCCCATCCTCCTCTGTGTGTGAGGTTCTGTCCCATCCTCCTCTGTGTGTGAGGTTCTGTCCCGTCCTCCTCTGTGTGTGAGGTTCTGACCCATCCTCCTCTGTGTGTGAAGTTCTGACCCATCCTCCTCTGTGTGTGAGGTTCTGACCCATCCTCCTCTGTGTGTGTGTGTGTGTGTGTGTGTCCAGATGAGAACGAGTGCCAGAACAGTCAGGTATGCGGCGGCGCCTCGTGTCACAACACGCTGGGCAGTTTCCGCTGCCTGTGTCCGACCGGCTTCTCCTTCGAGCAGATGATGGGCGGCTGTCAGGACGTCAACGAGTGCCGCACATCCCAGAACCCCTGCTCATTCGGCTGCTCCAACACGGACGGGGGATATGTGTGCGGCTGCCCACCCGGATACCTGAGAGCAGGACAGGGGTCAGACTCACACACACATACATACACACTCACACACACACACATACATACACACTCACACACACACATACACACATACATACACACTCACACACTCACTCACACACACATACTTACACACTCACACACACTCACATACACTCATAAACTCTCACATACAAACACACTCTCACACACACACACACTCACATACACACATACACACACACACACAGACACATTTAATTATTTTATTTGGAATGACAAATACTGATTAAAGCAACACAGCATCCAAATATTCATAAAGAGCTTATCATGTTTAACCTGACAATACAGACAATGTAAACAGTCCCGACCACATCAGCCAATGGGCTATGGATAAAGATGACATCGTCTTCTCCACACATGCAGACGGCCTATGATTGCTGACACAGAGCAATATCTGGCTATTTGCTTAGAGCTCTTTTTACTCAGTCCAGCAATCTGCAAGCCTCGGACACATAATCTGTGCACATGCCCTAAGCTACCCAGAATAAGAACAGTTAGTTTGGTCCTGTAGCCACACACTGCCATAGCATTTGTTAACGGCTGGTACTTTAACATTTTCTCAGAAAAACACACGTCCATGTAAGCATCAAAACAACAGCCCACTTCTAGAATCACGATATCTTTAGAAAGTTCATCAATGACTACAATGTCTGGAGTATTTGGGTGTTCACTTAGAGCACTTTTAAGAAAGTTTATATTATCGTTCAGGTTTGAGAAACCAGCTGGTTTGAACAGTCTTATTTACGTGTATTGCACTTTGTCCAGAAACTTTGCGCAGTTCTTGAGCTATTGTGTTTACGATGCGATCGTGGCGCGCGATTTAAAGTTCTTTGAACGCAGGGCATCCGTTCATTATGTGCGCTGTAGATTCCATTATCTTATCTCGGTGTAGTAAGCAGAATGGTTCGTGATGTTTTGGAAACCACAGGGAGAGATTGTATTTGGTCGGGAGTGTTTGTAGCCTGGCTTTAATAACAAACTTTAGGATACCGTCGTTTACGGCTGAGTTTTGTAACGCAGAGTGAGAGACTGTATGGTCCGCGCTCTGCATGCCAGCTTTCCTTGAAGGCGCAGGTTAAGCCAGTAATCGCGCTGTTGTGTTTGAAAGTACTGAAGGATTTCATACCTGCACGTCCGGCTGTTCAGCTTCTTACTGTGATGAAGAGTCGCCTCAGCATACACATTAAGATCCATAATCTGCCCCTGGCTGATACTCACCTGCTCCACCAGTATGTGCCCAGTTCAACTGTATATTATTGTTGCTGCACAAGTCATTCAGATCGGGCCAATCCGAACGTACTCCGAATCCCGTAGCCCTGGTGTCCAGCTTTCCGCTAGGTTTCTTTCGGAAGCCGAGGAAACCCGATTCTCCGACTGCAGAAAAGGGGACCTTACGTTTGCTCAGATCCAGCACCAATGAGCGCCGGGCAACTTCACCAACTGTAAGGTCGTCGTTATTCAACATATCTACAGGCTTTCCTGTAGCTCAAACTGTAGAGCATGGCGCTAGCAACGCCAACGTCATGGGTTCGATTCCCAGGGAAAGCAAGAACTGACAAAAAATTGCACATACACATACACACACTCTCTCACACACACACACATACACTCACACATACACACTCATACAGACACACTCACTCACACACACACACTCAAACACACAAACACACACACACACTTAAACATACACACTCATACAGACACACACACTCAAACATACACACTCATACAGACACACTCACACACTCATACAGACACACTTACTCACTCACACACACAGACACTCACATACACATACACATACACACACTCTCTCACACACACACACACACACACACACACGCGCACACACACACACACACACACACACACACACTCAAACATACACACTCATACACACACACACACACACATGTTTGTTTTTTTTAAATGTGAGGACATTCCATAGGCGTAATGGTTTTTATACCGTACAAACCGTATTTTCTATCCCCTTACACTGCCCCTAAACCTACCCATCACACACACACACACACACACACACACACACTGCCCCTAAACCTACCCATCACACACACACACACACACACACACTGCCCCTAAACCTACCCATCACACACACACACACACACACACACACACTGCCCCTGACCCTAAACCTACCCATCACAGGAGACTGTGCAGTTCACTTTCTGTGAAAAAAAACATGTTCCGTATGATTTATAAGCATTTTGAAAAGTGAGGACATGGGGAACGTCCTCATATTTCACCCTCTTTTTGTAATACCCATGTCATTATACACATTTGTGTCCTGATATTTCACAAAAACATGCCCACTCATACAGACACACTCACTCACTCACATACACACACTCAAACACACACACACGCACGCACACACACTTTCTGATAAATTCTTTTTGGTGGTGTGTTTCTGAACCCCTCACGTGTAAACCTGACGTGTGTGTGTGTGTGTGTGTGTGTGTTTCAGGCACTGTCTCTCCGGCACGGGTCTGTCGTCCGCCGGCTCTCCTCTGATTCCCTCCTCTGATGCGGATGAGAACGCGCTCTCCCCTGAGGCCTGTTACGAGTGCAAGATCAACGGCTACCCAAAGAAGGGCCGCAAACGCAGGGACGCCAACGCAACCGCGGAGCTCCAGGTAATCCACAGCCTTCACGGACATCAGTGAACACCAGAGATGGAAACTCGAGTCTGCGACTTGGACTCAAGTCGCACTTAAGTCGCAAAAAAAAAAGACTTGCGACTTGACTTGGACTCGCGAACAACTGACCTGAGACTTGACTCGAGACTTGGACCTTAGAGACTTGAGACTTGACTTGGACCTTAGAGACTTGACTTGGACTTGGACCTCAAAGACTTGAGACTTGACTTGGACCTTAGAGACTTGACTTGGACTTGGACCTCAAAGACTTGAGACTTGACTTGGACCTCAAAGACTTGAGACTTGACTTGGACTTCAAAGACTTGAGACTTGACTTGGACCTCAAAGACTTGAGAATTGACTTGGACTTGGACCTCAAAGACTTGAGACTTGACTTGGACTTGGACCTCAAAGACTTGAGACTTTACTTGACTTGGACCTCAAAGACTTGAGACTTTACTTGGACCTCAAAGACTTGAGACTTGACTTGGACTTCAAAGACTTGAGACTTGACTTGGACTTGGACCTCAAAGACTTGAGACTTAACTTGACTTGGACCTCAAAGACTTGAGACTTGACTTGGACCTCAAAGACTTGAGACTTGACTTGGACCTCAAAGACTTGAGACTTGATTTGGACCTCAAAGACTTGAGACTTGACTTGGACCTCAAAGACTTGAGACTTGACTTGGACCTCAAAGACTTGAGACTTGACTTGGACCTCAAAGACTTGAGACTTGATTTGACTTGGACCTCAAAGACTTGAGACTTGACTTGGACTTGGACCTCAAAGACTTGAGACTTGACTTGGACCTCAAAGACTTGAGACTTGATTTGACTTGGACCTCAAAGACTTGAGACTTGTCTTGACTTGGACCTCAAAGAATTGATACTTGACTTGGACCTCAAAGACTTGAGACTTGACTTGGACTTGGACCTCAAAGACTTGAGACTTGACTTGGACCTCAAAGACTTGAGACTTGACTTGACTTGGACCGCAGGGACTTGTGAACATCTCTGGTAAACACACACACATGATCATACAGTCTGTTCACGGTGGGTGTGGTGTCTCTCCAGAACGATCTGGACTCGCTCAGTGTGGACGTGGACAACACGCTCCAGCTCCGTCTGAACATCAGCACGCTGAAGAGCAAAGACCACATCATCGACTTCATCCCGGCGCTGTCCACGCTCAGCAACCATGTGCGCTACACCATCGACTACGGCAACGACGACGGCCTGTTCCGGATGAACCTGAAGAACGGGATCAGCTACCTGCACATATCCAAGAAGAAAGCTCTCCAGCCGGGGGCGTATTATTTACAAATCCGCAGCGTGCCCCTGTCCGGCAGGGAAGACCCGCCGGAAGAGCGGCCGGACACGGACTACCTCAGCGGGCAGCTGGGAGACGCTCTGCTCATGCGAGTACAGATCGTCCTGCACTGATTCACCAAACAGACTGACTGACCTCTGAAAGACCAGCGCCTGCCGCACCGCGCGCTTCCACTCCATCATACGCAGCTGTGGAGGAAACGGACGCGAAGAGCCTCGCTCTCTCTCTCTCGCCGTTCAGTCTATCGCATCTTACTGCCGCTGCACTGCACAAACCCAGCTCTTCCTCAGCGCTGCATCTCGTCTTCCAGAACCAAACCAAACGTTCCTAAATCAAGAGAGTTGTTGCTTCAAAAAACCAGAAAGATCTGCTAGTGGAGTCTTAAGGCCTTTGCACACTCAATTTCGCATGCGTCTTTTCATATTCGTGATCCGAAAATTTGGTCCGATACGTATTAATGAATGCGTTATGAAAAAACCCGCAAAACAATACAAAATGGCCTCTTCAAGTAGTGAGGATGATTCCATTGTAGTCTTGAGTTTTCTTCCGGGAACCAAGCGTGCCTCACTCGTGTTGAAAACTAAAGCCGACGCGCCTCGATCGCCCCCTGGTGGCTGGTCCCAGTATAGCTCATAAGCCCCGCCCCTCCACGAGACAAACTAAATTTACACTTCAAATCATTTGTTCCCAAAGTTGGCTTCTGTCATTTTAGGCATTGATTTCATTTCAAGTGTTGTTTTTTTAAATAAGTTTAGTTTTAGTGAGTTATTTGATGCTTTAAAATCGGGCGGTGAGTCTTTTTTGGGGGATTTTCGGGAAGAGATTGGAGCTTTAGCTTTAATTTCTACATTTCCATAACTGTCTATTTCACACTGCGTCTGCGAGAGTGGGCGGGCTTTTGATATCGCGGCTCGCAAATCAAGAGAGTTATTGCTTCAAACAACCAAAAAGATCTGCTAGTGGAGTCTTAAGGCGTTTGCACACTGAGTCCGAAATTTTTGCATGCGTCTTTTCATATTCGTGATCCGAAAAATTTGTCACGCACAGAGTCCGATACGTATTAATGAATGCGTTACGAAAAAACCCGCAAAACAATACAAAATGGCGTCTTCAAGTAGTGAGGATGATTCCATTGTAGTCTTGAGTTTTCTTCCGGGAACCAAGCGTGCCTCACTCGTGTTGAAAACTGAAGCCGACGCGCCTCGATCGCCCCCTGGTGGCTGGTCCCAGTATAGCTCATAAGCCCCGCCCCTCCACGAGACAAACTAAATTTACACTTCAAATAATTTGTTCCCAAAGTTGGCTTCTGTCATTTTAGGCATTGATTTAATTTCAAGTGTTCGTTTTTTTAAATAAGTTTAGTTTTAGTGAGTTATTTGATGCTTTAAAATTGGGGGGTGAGTCTTTTTGGGGAGTATCGGGAAGAGATTGGTTAATTTCTAAATTTCCATAACTGTCTATTTCACACTGCGTCTGCGAGAGTGGGCGGGCTTTTGATATCGCGGCTCTACTTCCTGCTCTCGACTGCGCCCAAATCTTCGCAAGATGCCATATTCGGACCTCCGGCGGCTTCACTTTTCTTCAGCGCGTCGTCCATTTTTTTTTACGCCCTGTGCCGGGAACCAACACGTCACAATATTCCTCATTATAATAATTAATGCGCAGAATAAAGGGGCGGGGCCTGGTTGAGTTTGTTAGTCGTGTGTTGAAACTGCCGGTTATGGTAAAGGGCGGGACATTTCCCAAACACCAATCACAACACACTGCTCCAGCCGACAAATCAGAGCACAGTGTGTTTTCAGAAGGCGGAGCTTCATAGAGACAGGAAGTAAACAGAGAGTTACTGACAGACTGGGAAAAGAGGAGCCGCAACAATGGAGAATATGAGTGTTGTTGCTTCAAACAACCAAAAAGATCTGCTAGTGGAGCTTTAAGGCCTTTGCACACTTAGTCCGAAATTTTCGCATGCGTCTTTTCGTATTCGTGATCCGAAAAATTCGTCACACACAGAGTCCGATACGTATTAATGAATGCGTTACCCGCAAAAAAACCCTGCAAAACAATACAAAATGGCGTCTTCAAGTAGTGAGGATGATTTTTTTTGTCCTCTCTCTTCTTAAAAAGAGAAAAAGAACGAGGAAATATTGGGTCCATCCACTCCTGTGATCGCGTAGAGAGTTCCAGACCGATTCGAAGTTTACTTTAGACTGTCAGTGGCTCAGTTTGATGCTTTGCTAGAGCCACATATTAAAAAGAAGACCACCAGTTTCCGTGAATCAATTGATCCTGAACAGAGACTGGCAGTGTGTCTAAGGTATGGATCCGCACACACACACACACACACGGTTTACAGGGACTTGGTGTGCTATAATTATAGCTGTGATATAATAATATTTGTAGTATTTTTGATACAATAATATTTGTATATATAATTGTAGGTATCGGAGCACTGGCGATTCATTCACCAGCATTGTCATCAGTTTTCGTTTGGGCATCAGAACTGTACGGATGCGAAAAACGCAGAAAATCGAACCTGTTCCGAATTTTTTTTTTACGGACGAAAGTTTCGGAGGCAGTGTGCAAGCGTGATTGACATAACGTGAGGTCGAATTAATTTTTTTACGTGCGAAAATTTCGCCTTTAGGGTGCGTTCACACTTGTCATGTGTGGTTGGATTAAAGCGAACCCGCTAAAGAGACGGGTCTGGGTCCGCTTCCAAACCAACTCTGGTGCGGTTCCACTGATATATGAACGCGACACGGACCAAAGACATGTAAACAAACCAAAAACAGGACGTGATGTCACAAGATTCCGCTACAAGTCAGCTGATTTGACGACGTGGAAAGATTTATCCAAAATGAGTAAACGTGGAGCAGCGAGGAGGTGAAGAGCTTCATCAATATATGCAGATAATACAGCACACAGCATTCTGCGTGTGAGTGTGTGTGTGTGTGTGAGAGCATGTGTGTGAGTGAGTGAGTGTGTGAGTGTGATTGTGAGTGTGAGCGTGCGTGCGTGCATGCGTGTGAGTGTGTGTGAGTGAGTGTGTGATTGTGAGATTGTGAGTGAGTGTGTGTGTGTGTGATTGTGAGATTGTGTGTGTGTGTGTGTGTGTGTGTGTGTGTGTGTGTGTGTGTGTGTGTGTGTGAGAGAGCGTGTGTGTGAGAGCGTGTGTGTGAGAGCATGTGTGTGAGTGAGTGTGTGAGTGTGAGCGTGCGTGCATGCGTGTGAGTGTGTGTGTGTGTGAGTGTGAGCGTGCGTGCGTGTGAGTGTGTGTGTGTGTGTGTGTGTGTGTGTGTGTGATTGTGTGTGAGTGAGTGAGTGTGTGATTGTGAGTGTGATTGGGAGTGTGTGAGTGTGTGAGTGTGTGATTGTGAGATTGTGAGTGTGTGTGTGTGAGTGTGTGTGAGTGAGTGAGTGTGTGATTGTGAGTGTGATTGGGAGTGTGCGTGTGAGTGTGTGTGATTGTGTGTGTGTGTGTGAGTGAGCGTGCGTGTGAGTGTGTGTGTGTGATTGTGAGTGTGATTGTGAGATTGTGAGTGTGTGTGTGTGAGATTGTGTTTGTGTGTGTGAGTGTGTGTGTGTGTGTGTGTGTGTGTGTGCGTGCGTGCGTGCGTGCATGAGTGAGTGTGAGTGATTGTGTGAGTGAGTGTGAGTGAGTGAGTGAGTGTGTGTGTGTGAGTGAGTGTGTGTGTGTGTGTGTGAGTGCGTGCATGCAAGTGTGCGTGTGAGTGTGTGTGTGTGTGAGTGCGTGAGTGAGTGTGTGTGTGTGTGTGTGTGTGTGTGTGTGTGTGTGTGTGTGTGTGTGTGTGTGTGTGTGTGTGTGTGTGTGTGTGTGTGTGTGTGTGAGTGCGTGCGTGAGTGTGTGTGTGAGTGAGTGAGTTTGTGTGAGTGTGTGTGAGTGAGTGTGTGTGTGTGTGTGTGTGTGTGTGTGTGTGTGTGTGTGTGTGAGTGAGTGAGTTTGTGTGTGTGTGTGTGAGTGTGTGTGAGTGAGTGTGTGTGTGTGAGTGAGTGAGTGAGTGTGTGTGCGTGTGAGTGAATGAGTGAGTGTGTGTGTGTGTGAGTGAGTGTGTGAGTGTGTGTGTGTGTGTGCGTGTTCTAGTAGAGCCTAAAATCAACATCAAGACTAATACGACATCTCTAAATGACTTAAGATTGTAAAAATTGGCAAAATATCTGCCAATGGAACTTAATTCAAAGAAAAAACACGATTATGTGTCCGACCAATGGCAGACGATCTTATTTCAAGCAAAAACTCTCTTGATTTGCTCCTCCAGTAAGAGCGGTTCAGTATGTGATCAGAGAAGCGAGACGGAGACTCTGAGGAAGAGCATCACTTCTGCAGTCCTGTGAGCGCATTGATTCATGCACTGTAATAATCGTCCGGCTGACCGACGCTTTCTGTTCTCTCTCCTGCAACTATACCACATGTAATTTAAGTGTGTCTATACTGTAACCGTGTCACTTTGTTACTCGCGATGTAAACTAGAGGACCCCTGGAGCGGAGGGGTTTGTAATGGTGCTTCTTATAATGACCAACTACTTGTAAACTGTGTTTCTGTGACTCGATCCATGCACTGAGGTCTCACGGCCACACACACACACACACACGCTCACCGTGTCATCGGCTGTCTGGCCTCGGCCTGGAGAACCACGGTTCTGTGCTCACACCTGCGAGGGGTTTAGTTGTACATTCACAATAAAAACATATTTTTGGTTGTACGGGTCGACTCGACCGCTTGCCTTTCTCCAGAATCTCTGCCGGTTCCTCTTAGAAACACATTCAAGAGTTCAAGAGTTAATACTGAGAAGTCACATGACGACTGTATTGTAAACGAATACTGTGGGAATCATTAACCCAGTAAAGCCTGACTTATGAAATAACAGTCAGAGAAATCTTTCTTCTTCTTAAATGTTAACCTTCAGACTATAAATGTGTTGTTGTTTTTTTGTTTGTTTTTTTGTTTTTATTGACAAAAAACAGCTAAATACAAAACTCTCGTATGGGAAAGAGAGTATACACATACAAAATGTAGTCAAAATACAAAAGTTAATAACTAAACAGAAAACAACAACAGAACAAACAAAAAAAACAAAAAACAGAAAGAAAGGGGCTATTTATAAACACAAGTCATTGTCAAAAAGGCGATTTTTTTCCCCCGTTTTTTCCATTTTTTCTCTTTTTTTACTTTATATCACACAATTCTGACTTTATATACGCAATTCTGACTTTATATACACAATTCTGACTTTATACACACAGTTCAAATCTGACTATCACACAATTCTGACTTTATATACGCAATTCTGACTTTATATACACAATTCTGACTTTATACACACAGTTCAAATCTGACTATCACACAATTCTGACTTTATATACGCAATTCTGACTTTATATACACAATTCTGACTTTATACACACAGTTCAAATCTGACTATCACACAATTCTGACTTTATACACACAGTTCAAATCTGACTATCACACAATTCTGACTTTATACATGCAATTCTGACTTTATATACACAATTCTGACTTTATACACACAGTTCAAATCTGACTATCACACAATTCTGACTTTATATACGCAATTCTGACTTTATATACACAATTCTGACTTTATATACGCAATTCTGACTATACACGCAATTCTGACTTTATATACGCAATTCTGACTTTATATACGCAATTCTGACTTTATATACGCAATTCTGACTTTATACACGCAATTCTGACTTTATACACGCAATTCTGACTTTATATACGCAATTCTGACTTTATATACACAATTCTGACTTTATACACGCAATTCTGACTTTATATACGCAATTCTGACTTTATATACGCAATTCTGACTTTATATACGCAATTCTGACTTTATATCCGCAATTCTGACTTTATATACGCAATTCTGACTTTATATACGCAATTCTGACTTTATATCGCACAATTCAATTCTGACTTTATATACGCACAATTCAATTCTGACTTTATATACGCAATTCTGACTTTATATCGCACAATTCAATTCTGACTTTATATACGCAATTCTGACTTTATATCGCACAATTCAATTCTGACTTTATATACGCAATTCTGACTTTATACATGCAATTCTGACTTTATATCCGCAATTCTGACTTTATATCCGCAATTCTGACTTTATACATGCAATTCTGACTTTATACATGCAATTCTGACTTTATACATGCAATTCTGACTTTATATACGCAATTCTGACTTTATACACGCAATTCTGACTTTATACACGCAATTCTGACTTTATATACGCAATTCTGACTTTATACACGCAATTCTGACTTTATACACGCAATTCTGACTTTATACATGCAATTCTGACTTTATATACGCAATTCTGACTTTATATACGCAATTCTGACTTTATATACGCAATTCTGACTTTATATCGCACAATTCAATTCTGACTTTATATACGCAATTCTGACTTTATACATGCAATTCTGACTTTATATACGCAATTCTGACTTTATATCCGCAATTCTGACTTTATACACGCAATTCTGACTTTATACATGCAATTCTGACTTTATATACACAATTCTGACTTTATACACGCAATTCTGACTTTATACACGCAATTCTGACTTTATATACGCAATTCTGACTTTATACACGCAATTCTGACTTTATACACGCAATTCTGACTTTATACATGCAATTCTGACTTTATATACGCAATTCTGACTTTATACACGCAATTCTGACTTTATATACGCAATTCTGACTTTATACACGCAATTCTGACTTTATACATGCAATTCTGACTTTATACACGCAATTCTGACTTTATATACGCAATTCTGACTTTATATACGCAATTCTGACTTTATATCGCACAATTCAATTCTGACTTTATATACGCAATTCTGACTTTATACATGCAATTCTGACTTTATATACGCAATTCTGACTTTATATCCGCAATTCTGACTTTATACATGCAATTCTGACTTTATATACGCAATTCTGACTTTTTATACGCAATTCTGACTTTATATCGCACAATTCAATTCTGACTTTATACACGCAATTCTGACTTTATATACGCAATTCTGACTTTATATCGCACAATTCAATTCTGACTTTATATACGCAATTCTGACTTTATATACGCAATTCTGACTTTATATCGCACAATTCAATTCTGACTTTATATACGCAATTCTGACTTTATATCGCACAATTCAATTCTGACTTTATATACGCAATTCTGACTTTATACACACAATTCTGACTTTATACACGCAATTCAATTCTGACTTTATATACGCAATTCTGACTTTATATACGCAATTCTGACTTTATATCGCACAATTCAATTCTGACTTTATATACGCAATTCTGACTTTATACACACAATTCTGACTTTATATCGCACAATTCAATTCTGACTTTATACACACAAGTCTGACTTTATACACACAATTTGTTTTGTTTTTTTGTTTTGTTTTTTTTCTCCCCTATAAATGTGTTTTTGTTCAGTATCGTATTTGATACATCAGGCTTATAAAGTGAGAATATGGAGGAAAAATATACAATTTAACCGATCAGGCGTAACATTTTGACCAGTGAATAACACTACAGGACTTAAAGGATCTGCTGCTGACATCTTGGTGCCAGATACCACAGCGCACCTTCTAGTGGAGTCCATGCCTCGACGGGTCAGGGACCAACACAATATTAGGTCATAATGTTATGCCTGATCGGTGTATATGGACAAAAAGTGATGAAATCCTGATGCTTGTAATGTAAATCAATTGACAGAATAGCAGATGCTTACATAAAACGCATATAAATATAAATATCTGCCAATAATATCTTCGTAAGATGATATTTAAATCCTTAGTTTAATAGTTTTCAAACACATGCAATGATGATTGACAGATGAACTAATAAACCTTCCTCAAAAGCCTGATGATCATATTTGATACACATGATTTTTATTTAAAAGAAATATGAATAATCAAGTAAACCTGTTGCTTCAGGCCAGTTGAAATAAGGTTAAATAATGTATATTGGTGTATTTCATGAATATGGTTCATTCAGCACAATGGTGTACATTAATAGTATTATCGTTTGTGTAAGGCGGTAAAGATAATGAGCAGTTTATCTGATCTCAACAAAAAACACAATCTAAATCTGTGGATGATAGTTTTGTTGTTTTCATCATTTCAGTCATCATTTCATCCCAGTCGCTGATTTACAATAGCAGTCAAAGGTAAGTACTGTCTGAGTAGGAGCTACATCTGAATTTACTTCGCGAATGTTAAAAAGGTACGTTCTATAAAGTATAAATATGGGTCGTAGCCTATGAATGAAATCCGGAGGTACTACCAAAGTCCCTTTAAGACCAGACGCGTCTTTTCACTCGGCGGCCATTTTAGAAACGCCTCTCGGGAATGCAGCTCCTGTCTCTCTTTGAATGGGCAATCATCAAATTCTCCAAAACTGTTCGCCAAGCTTACGATTAAATTTCATATTGGAAATCACCAATGAAATCTGACAACAATTGACTCATACATTTCGTTGATAAACGCTCGAATCTTGACAAAACTGTATTTTTCAACAGGGACATACCTAATGCGCATGCGCCGTCCTAATCGCGCGTCTCAGGCCTGTCTCTATAGCAACCGGAGCTTCAAACGGCAGCTGCAGTGAAGCAATGACTTTACTAATCAACGATTGGCTCTTTCATTTAGAAGGCGGGACTAATTCGCCATATTTACTTTCTGCCTGCTGTTGTATTCACAGTAGGGAAGTGTTCGATTTCGGAAGCAGCGAAAGACACATTTTCCTAGTTTTAGTAGCTAAAACCGATCAAAACGTGACACAAATGAAAACTCTTATATTGTCCAGATTCTACTTTAGTCCTAACTTCAGTCTGGGATGGCTCTGTCCCAGATGACACACTTCATGTGCTCTTGCGGTGTCGTGGACTTACAATGGCGGACAAAAGACCATTCCTGAGAAAGTTTGAAGTAGTTTTAAAAGCTTAAAGTTTGAAGGTTTTTAGTTTGAAATAGTAGACGGACGGACGGACGGATAGATAGATAGATAGATAGATAGATAGATAGATAGATAGATAGACAGATAGATGGATGGATGGATGGATGATAGATAGATGGATGGAAGGATAGATGGATGGATGAATAGATAGATTGATAGATGGATGGAGGATGGATGGATAGATCATGGATAGATAGATAGATAGATAGATAGATGGATG
>JARQWZ010002653.1:120000-145000 GCA_033150135.1 Gobio occitaniae | reverse complement strand
ACTTCCTATATCTGACATGCGCAGAAGATACACAAACTAACTATGGCAAGCCTTCCGGGTCAACCTTAATGCACATATTAATAATATTAAATACACCACATTACCTCCCCTTTAAAATTAAAGGTAATCTCCACGTGGTGCATAAACATATCACCAACCTTAACTACACCTCTTACACAGAATAGCAATTTCACTCCTGTTAATTAAATTAAACATGTTTAACCTTGCAAATAACTCAACCCTCTTTAGTAACTGAACAAGTCCAATATTACACTATATTTAATCTCTGTAACGTGACGGTCGCTTAGTTATGCGCTCCGAGCGCCTCAAAGTCACTGTCTCTGGATCAGACAACTTGGGCTGGTCCAACGTACAAGATGGTATGGCAGGTGCTGCGGAGACTGGCTCAGCAAAGTCACTCTCCTGCTCAGCTGACTGAGTTGCTCCTAGAGGCTCTGGGTCTGAAATGCCCTGAGGGTATCGAGGTCGCAACTGGTCTCCGTGACGCCTGTACACTTGGTCAGTTAACTTTCCCTGCACCCGGTACGACACCGGACCTGTTTGTTGTGTAACTACTCCTGGAATCCATTTGGGTTTATCCCCTGCGGTATTGCGCAGATACACAGGATCATCCACATCAAACTGTCTCTCGGCAGCCCGACTGTCATGTTCCTCCTTCTGCTGATACTGCCTCCTTCTCACCCTCATGGCGATGTTTGGCTTTAGGAAGTCCAGCCGCGAACGCACATGTCTCTTCAGGTGCAAATCTGAGGGTGACTCTCCAGTCACACTATTGGGAGTTATGCGATATCGCAGTAGGAAATGTGAGACTTTGTCCTCAACACTCAAATCCTCTCCATCCAGCTTCTGGATGCCTCGGTGCCCCAGTTGTGTGAAGGATACCGTTCCTTTTCATAAACAGCTGAAACTCATCTGACATGAAGGTCGTGGCGTTGTCTGTGACAATTTGCTCCGGTAATCCATATGACGCAAAAAGTCTCTGAAGCCTTGAAATGGTTGCGGAGGACGTTATTTTCGCCATCTTGAAAACCTCCAGCCACTTAGAGTATGCGTCTACAACGATCATAAACATGTGACCCATGAACGGACCTGCAAAGTCAATGTGGAGCCTCTTCCAAACCTCTCCAGGAAACTCCCAGGGGTGCAGAGGAACTAGGCGCGGCATACGCTGCTCCAACTGGCACCTGTCACACTGCTTACAGGTCTTTACAACGTCCATGTCCACATGTGGCCACCAGACATATTGCCTTGCAATGGTCTTCATCTTTACAATGCCAGGGTGTCCGCTGTGAATCTCCTTAAGCACTGCTGTTCTCAGCTTTGTAGGCACCACCAATCTTGTCCCCCATAAAACACAACCCTGTTCAACAGATAGCTCCTCTTTTTGTTTTGTAGAACACTTCAGTTCTTCTGATACTTCTTTTGGCCACCCTTCCATGATATACCTGTGCAGCCTAGATAGCTCTGCATCCGTGCGTGTTGCCTTGGAAATTTGTTTTGCACTCAGCGGTACATCTTCCAGGTGTTCGCAGATTAGCGCATGTAGGTATGCTGTCACTGTCTCTGTTCCTGCGTCCGTAGTTTCTGGCAGTGGTACACGAGACAGACCATCTGCGTTGCCGTGATCTTCTGACTAGCGGTAGATTATGTGATAATCATAAGCAGACAGTATAATAGCCCACCTCTGTACACGCGCTGCTGCCATTGTTGGAAGTCCTTTATGTTCTCCAAACAGCGTGAGCATGGGTTTATGATCGGTGATCAAGTTAAACTTCCGCCCCCACAGATACTGGTGGAATTTCTTTACTACATACACCAGGCTCAATGCTTCTTTTTCAATTTGTGAATAATTCTTCTCCGCCGGTGAGAGCGTGCGAGAAGCATAGGCTATTGGATGTTCTTGTCCATCAGGTGTTGTGTGCTGAATAACAGCTCCAATTCCGTACGCTGAAGCATCACATGCAAGAGAAAGCGGCAGGCTCGGATCATAGTGAACTAACACCGGGTCACTGGCTAACATTTCCTTGCACCTATCAAAAGCGCTCTGCTCCACTTTACTCCACCCCCATTTTGTTTGGTCCTTCAGCAGTCTGTAAAGTGGGGCCAAAACAGTACTTTGCTGAGGCAAAAAACGACCATAATAGTTCACTAACCCCAGGAAAGCTCTGAGCTCTTTGATGTTTGTGG
Source organism: Gobio occitaniae (assembly GCA_033150135.1). Taxonomy (NCBI): domain Eukaryota; kingdom Metazoa; phylum Chordata; class Actinopteri; order Cypriniformes; family Gobionidae; genus Gobio; species Gobio occitaniae. Next base: position 142,792 of record JARQWZ010002653.1, on the reverse strand, counting down.
GTGTTGGAGCATCATGCACGGCTCTGACCTTGTCTTTAGAAGGGTAAACTCCTTTTCCATCCAACATGTGACCTAGGTACTCGATCTGTGTTTTCCCGAAGTCACACTTTGCTTTTTTTACTCTCAGGCCATTTTCTTGCAGCCGCTGTAGAACTCTGTCCAGGTTCATCAGATGCTCAGTTTCATTCCTGCCCATCACCAGCAGGTCATCCAAATAGACCACGACGTTGAGGTCCTTCATCACGTTCTCCATGATCCTTTGGAAAATACTGACAGCAGAATTAATGCCAAAGCAAAGCCGATTGTACACAAACAGTCCTTTATGCGTGTTCACCGTTGTATACTTTTTTGACTCGTCATCCAGAAGGACTTGTTGGTAAGCGGCTGCCAGGTCAATTTTGGAAAATATCTTTCCCCCACATAATGCTGCCAGAACCTCTTCAATGCGTGGTAATGGGTATGTTTCAGTGTTTGTAGCCATGTTCACAGTTACCTTATAATCGCCACACAAGCGGAGTCCTCCGTCCCGTTTGGTTACAGGGACCACTGGAGCAGCCCATTCGCTGTGCTTCACAGGACTGATGACACCATCTTTTTCCAGGCGCTCCAGTTCTTTTTCTACCCTTTCTTTCATTGCGAAGGGCAGGACACGGGCTTTGTGAAACCTTGGAACTGCGTCAGGCTTTACAGAAATTGCTGCTTTAATGTCCTTTAATGTCCCCAACTCGTCTTTGAAAACATCAGCATATTTATCCAACACATCTTGGATTGACTTGGATTTAGTTGTTGGGTGTGCAATGTTTTCTGTGACTTTTTTAATCACTTTCCAGTTCAGCTTGATTTGATCCAGCCATTCACGCCCACACAGCGAAGGACCTCCACCAGCCACTACTACGAGCGGTAGATCAGCAATCTGATTTCCATAAGTCACTTTTGCAACGAACTGTCCTTTCACTGGAATGGTTTCTCCTGAATAACCCTTCAGCGTGACGCTGCTGCCCTCCAGTGGCACATGTGAGAATGACTGCTCATGCACATTTTCTGAGATAATGCTGACTCCTGCTCCTGTGTCAATTTCCATCGGTACTTTTTTTCCATTTACATTAAAAATTGCCCTGTATGGCCGTCGGCCGGCACCACTTGCACTGAAAACAGAAAACATCAGAATGTCGTCTTCTATCTCGTCAGCCTGTACGTAGCCTGTCATTGCTTCTTTTCGCTCACTGTTTCTCTTTCCCTTTTTCTCCAGCCTCTCACGTGTCCGCACCCCCGTCCTGCATGCTTTCTGAATATGCCCGACATTGCCACATTTATGACACTTTATGTTTTTGTAGTAACAATCACTGGCGCTATGATTCTTTCCTTTACATCTATAGCACCCTTCTTGTTTTGCAGGTGAGTGCCATCTCCCCTTTACCTTGTGAACAGCGGTGACATCATCACCTTTCCGCAACTGCTGCGCATCCCGGTGGGCTGTCTCCATGTTAACAGCCAGCTCCACAGCTCTCGCAAAAGTCAGCCTATCCTCTGAGAGCAATTTGCGCTGACATGCCTCAGAACTGACTCCGCTGACAAATCCATCACGTAGAGCTTCATCCAGCTTGTCCCCGAAATCACAATTCACAGCGAGCTGGCGCAGCTCAGCAGCATACTCCGTCACTGTCTGGCCGCTTTTCTGGACACATTTACGGTACCTGAAACGCTCAGCGATGACCAATGGTTTAGGTTCATAATAATCTTTTAGGATGGTCACAATCTGATTAAAAGTTTTGTCTTTTGGCTTGTCAGGCTGGACTAGGTTGCGTAGAAGGCCATATGTTGCTGCGCCGACCGAGCTCAACAATACTGGAACTTTCTTTCCATCATCGACACTGTGAGCTTCGAACAGCAACTCCATGCGCTCGACGTATGCAGACCACATTTCATGCTCAGGCTTGAACTCGTCTGGTCTTTGGGAAAAGTGCGCCATTTCACGAACTCAACCGATTTTCCTCGTCGCCAATTATGTGGTGTACTTCAATAACGAGGCAAGGCACGCGTTTTTACTGCTTTATCAGTGAGGACTGGCCAACACGTGAAACATAACATGAGGGCATTACAGACTCAACTTCCTATATCTGACATGCGCAGAAGATACACAAACTAACTATGGCAAGCCTTCCGGGTCAACCTTAATGCACATATTAATAATATTAAATACACCACAGATAGATGGATGGATGGATGGATGGATGGATGGATGGATGGATGGATAGATGGATAGATAGATAGATAGATAGATAGATAGATAGATAGATAGATAGATAGATAGATAGATAGATAGATAGATAGATAGATAGATAGATAGATAGATAGATAGATAGATAGATGGATGATATATGAATGGATGGATAGATGGATGGATGATAAATGGATGGATGGATGATATATGGATGGATGGATAGATAGATAGATAGATAGATAGATAGATAGATAGATAGATAGATAGATAGATAGATAGATAGATAGATAGATAGATAGATAGATAGATGATATATGAATGGATGATAAATGGATGGATGGATGATATATGGATAGATAGATAGATAGATAGATAGATAGATAGATAGATAGATAGATAGATAGATAGATAGATAGATAGATAGATAGATAGATAGATAGATAGATAGATAGATAGATGGATGGATGATATATGGATGGATGGATGGATGGATAGATGGATGGATGATATATGGATGGATGGATGGATGATAGATAGATGGATGATAGATAGATAGATAGATAGATAGATAGATAGATAGATAGATAGATAGATAGATAGATAGATAGATAGATAGATAGATAGATAGATAGATAGATGGATGGATGGATAGGTGATAGATGGATGGATGATAGATAGATAGATGGATGGATGGATGGGTTGATGAAAGATGGATAGATGGATGATAGATAGATAGATGGATGGATGGATGGGTTGATGAAAGATGGATAGATGGATGATAGATAGATAGATGGATGGATAGGTGATAGATGGATGGATAGATGATAGATGGATGGATAGATGGATGATAGATAGATAGATGGATGGCTGGATAGATAGATAGATGGATGGATTGATGAAAGATGGATAGATAGATGATAGATGAATGGATAGGTGGTAGATGGATGGATGGATGGATACCCACGGTAAGGGTTAGGGTAACCACCCTAACTCTGGGTGGTTGCTAGGATATTGCTATGCGGTTGCTAGGGTGTTCTGTTTGGTTGCCATGATGTTCTGGGTGGTTGCTACTATTCAAAATTATGAGTGTGTTCCAAATAGTAGTGTGAGATGAAATGAGTTTTCCAAAGATACTGATGATCTACTTTTCCCGAAGTGCAGATCGAAACAACCACTGATATAAATGACTCTCTGTGTCCACAACCCATTTAGCGTTGGACAAGGATTCGATTAGAACTACAAACACGGATAAAAAGTGTTAAAAACTACAAACATGGCGGATGTGCGCGTTTGATGGTTAAGTAGAGCGGTTTAGATAAAGGGGTTTGAGAGTGAATAATTATCAGTATTTAACCTCGCGAAAAGATATTTATCAATATTATCCACATTATATTTCATCCGCGACAACATTGTGAACTTAACTAATTCACTTTTAAATTCATCATTATGCAAATTGCAAACACATGAGGAGAGTCTCCGCATGAAAGACCCGCACGTGTTTCTGCACTTCTCTGCGAAACGGTAGGAAATTAAACTAAATGTGGAGGATTTGAACATGTGACGATGATTGACAGGGCAGGTTAAACGGTGACTGGACGCACGTAACTAAGCAACACGTTAAAGATGACGAAGTTCTGTCGCAAAGCTTTAATAATCTTATGCTACTCAAAAGTATGTACTTTTCCCTCACATAAACAGCTCATCATGACATCGTGTTTTATAAACTGGCCTGTAGCGCCACCCAGCGGTTCATGTTTAAAACTAAACCCCTGGCGTGCGTTTATAATGTACAAAATAAAAATAGCAACGCGTATTATTAAAATATTGGTAACACTTTGTGAACATGATTTCATAAACAATGAGCAAACCGATGAAACAGTTTAATATATCAAGTGTAAAATAAAACAGTTAAAAGAAAACAAAACCACTTTATTATAATTGTTTTTTAATGAATGTAATGTAACACATTCTGGGTAACTGACAGCAAAAAGTGAACACTGTGAAATATGATTATTAAATAAAACCTCTTCAAAATCTGCATGAAAACACTGATTTACATAAAACAGTGAAATAATTCAACAGTAAAGTTTAATTTACCTGAACTAACAAATCAACCCATTAACAGCATTTATTAATATTCATATCAACATTTACTAATACTTTCTGTTGTATTGCTAGTCAACGAATGCATTGATTTGAACAAACCAGACCTTCCAGTAAAGTGTCACCAATTAGAAAAGGTGACAGCGTTTAAAGTAGAGATTTTATTGTAACGAGTTCAGTTGGTGCCAGTGGAGCCGAAGCCGCCCGCTCCTCTCTCCGTCTCATCCAGCGTCTGAAATGAGGAAATCTCCGTTATTATACAGTTCCCCGAGTTACAGTGAGTTTATGAGCGGTTTATAACGTTAACCTGTAACTCCTGCAGCTCCGGGTAACAGATCCTCTCGCAGATCAGCTGAGCGATGCGGTCTCCTTTCTTCACTGCACAAGGAAACATGTCAAATATTAATAATAATAATTAAAGCTGCAAGCAGCAATTATCGGGGTTCAAGCCTTTAAACACATGCGAAACGTTTCATTTAGCAAGCATGTGACCACTCGGAAAGACCACTTATAGCCTATGTACTAAGGAAAAATATAGTTTTTAAAGGTTGTCTGACAGTAATAGCGCCACCTATGGTCCCATCTCCAACACTTTTTTTTTAGGCGTCCTCAGAGTGCGCCCATACATATGAGTGTTAAATTTAATAGCATAAAAATGACCCATGGGTGACATTGATTGGATTTTTTTGCCACTTCAAAAATCTAAATATTGTTATTGTTCAGCTTTTGACCATAGACCGTAAAAAAATATGGACGACGCGACTTCATTGACTTCCGCTGACCAAAGTTGAAGCTTTCATAGGCCCGCTCACGGCGCTGACATCTTGGGACCGAGTCTGCGCAGTAAAGAACAGGAAGTAGAGGCGCGATTATCAAAAGCCCGCCCACACTCTCGCAGATGCAGAACAATTAATTATGTTGGTGTGAAATAAACAGTTATGGAAGTGTAGAAATTAAAGCTAAAGCTCCAATCTCCTCCCAAAAATCCAGAAAAAAGTCCGTTAGTGCCTCAGTGACAAGTTCACTCAGAGAAGCCGTCAATCATGACGTCACACCCCCCGTTTTTATAGCTTCAAATAACTCACTAAAACTAAACTTATTTAAAAAACGAACACTTGAAATGAAATTCTTGTAATAAAAACTGCCTAAAATGACAGAAACCATCTTTAGGAAACAATTATTTGAAGTGTAATTAAATTGTTTAGTGTGTCTCGCGCCCATTCAAATACATGGAGAGGCGGGGTTTAGGAGCTATACTGGGACCGGCCACCGGGGGGGCGATCGAGGCGCGAAAGGTTCAATTTCTGACTGGAGCACTACAGGCTTGCTTTTGACCTGTGTTTTAGAATCTTGCGGTGGTTTCGTCGCGAACGGTTTCAAAGATATTCCCAAACTGTTTTTTTTTTCTAGATCCCACCGTTGCAAAACCATAAGGCAAAACCTGGCATGTTTGGTATCGTTGGACTCGGCACGGATTCAGGAGTCTAAAGAGGTGAAAAGCACCGGCTCGAAACTTCTCAGGCTCCTTAGGGCATCGCGCCGATGACGCATACCGAATTTCGTTCCAATCAGCCTCCATTAACCTTGTCTAACAGATGCTCAAATTTCATTGGGTGATGGTGGACATGTTTTTTGAGATACAACAAAGTCCTCATAGACAATCATGGCACCCTGGACAAAGACAGTGCATGCCAATTTTCAAGTCAATCGGACTAACGGATGGATGGTTATAGCCATTTTCACGTTTTTTTTTCATGTTATAGCGCCACCAAGTGGCCAATCGCCACTTTTTCCTCACATGACCTCAGATTGAGCTCATACACACGTGTCCCAAGTTTGGTGAAAATATCTCGTTCCGTTCACTAATTATAGCCATTTTAGTAAAAGTGGCCCCGCCCACATTGAACATTTTGGCTCCCCTTAGTAACCGTGAATCGAAAATTATTTTTTTTTTAAATATAATTATTGATAATTACTCTCCAGAGAACATTTCTGCACTGGTTTGGTTCAGATCTGGCAGAAAACCTAGGAGTAAAATTACTCAAAATTGAGTGTCCGTCTTGAGCCAAAGATTCCAACGATATAAGACATTAAGCCGACGCCCAACGCTTTAGGAGCCACGCCCCCATCAGGCCGATTGGGCGGTTTATTCCTCGCTCACCTTCAAACGGCTCTTTGTTGAAGTTGAAGAGCACAACTCCCAGATTCCCCCTGTAGTCCTCATCCACCACACCAGCTGTAAGACATTACACGCGTGAGGTCACAACACACACACACACACACACACACACACACCAACAGTGAAGGCCGTTCACGTACCGCCCACATCGATGAAGTGCTTCACGGCGAGACCTGAGCGAGGAGCTGCAACACAACACACAGCGTTAAACTCACGACAAAGGGAAGTCACACTCGTCTTATATCTGAGTGAAGCGCTTCACAAACAACAGCAAATGTAGGGCGGGGCTTATTCTGTCTGTGGGGGATTTGATTGGATGCTTGTGGTTTGCTAAATACTAGGGCTGTCAAAAGATTAATCGCGATTAATCGCATCCAAAATAAAAGTGTGTTTGCATAATGTGTGTGTGTACTCTGTTAATTATTATTTCTTTATAAATACACACAATCATGTATATATTTAAGAAAAAAATATATTTTTATATATAAAACATTTAAATATATTATAGATTATATAAATGTATATACATGCAAATATTTCTTAAATATAGACATGAATGTGTGTGTATTTATATATAAATAATAATTAACAGAGTACACACACATATATTATGTAAACACACTTTTATTTTGGATGCGATTAATCGCGATTAATCTTTTGACAGCCCTAATAAAAACTGAAATGAGTCTAAATTAATAGAAAGTCAAAATGAGTCATAATTATGAGGAAAGGTTGAAACTGACAAATCAAAATTATATGACAAGAGGGTCATAACTTCAACTCTTTCATAGTTCATCTTTAAAAACAATGTATATTTGTCATTAACTCGATTTCAACATTTTCCTCAATTATGACATTTTAATCTCATTGGCATAATTATGACTTTCAAAAGTTTAAACTATGGCATAAATCATAATTGAGGAAAAAGTTGAAACAGATGTTGAAATGTGTAAATACTTGATCTTCATCTCACATTTATGAGTAATTTAAGCTTACAAATTTCAACAATTTTATAACAATTTCATGTCAATTATAATGTTCAAATTTTGACTCTCATAGTTATGACTTAGTTTGCCATAATTATGATTTTATACACCATAATTTCGACTTTACTCATAATTTTTATTCATAAATGACTTAATCCAAATTATGCGTAAAAAAAGGTCAATTTATGAGATACAGTTGAAATTTGCAAGAACTCGAATGACATACCAAATCATAAATATGAGATTAAAAAGTCGAATTTATGAATGTCTATTTTGATTTGTTAATTTTGTCAATTTAATTTGTGATTTATAATTTGTCCATTTTTTAACTTCCTCATAATTATGACAGTGTATAAAAATCATAGATATAATGACATACTATGATTTCGACTTTTTAAATCTCTTAAGTGTCATAATTATGACCTCGTCAACATGAGTTAAAACTATGGCATTCGTTTGAATTATGAGGAAAAAGTTGAAATTGAGAAAGTCATGATTTGTAATGTTCAAGAATTTGAATGACATACAAAGTCATTAATATGAGATTAAAACATTTAATATCAGTTTCGACTGTCAAAGTCAAAAGATTACGCCAGTTTGACAATGATAATTTAAGTCATCATTTCGATTTATTATATCATAATTTCAGCTTTTTCTCATTCGGACTTCTCATAACTATGACTTTATACAACTATTTAAATTAAGATGTCAGTTTGAATTTAGACTTTTTCCTCATAATTATATTTTAGCATGTCAATATTATGACTTAACCAAATCAAGCTCTGGTGAATCTTGTCTTGTGTGGCGGAAATTTAAAAAAAAAAATTATATAATTATATATATATATATTTTTTTTTTTAATCATACAAGTTAATATATTAATATATTGTGGAAGGACACGTGACTCGCTCACCTACTCTTCCGTAATATCCGTGTGGAACCGCGATCTGGATGTCGGTCTTGACCAGAGCTTTGTCCATCGGCCCGATACTGTAGTCATACGCACTGAAACACACACACACACACACACACACACACACACACACACACACACACACACGAGAATCCAAGTAAATATATTGTGAATTCAAGGTCGAAAGATGTGAAGTCACATATGAATGTGAGCGCTGAGAATCACCTGTATAGGTCGAATCCCGCGGCCCGGTTCGATCCTCGGCTCGGTGTCGTGGCGTTTTCTGTCAGTTTGGCGAATTTCAGCACCTTCTGTTCCTCTTGTCCGTTCACCGCGTCGCTCTTGCATCTCTTCTGCGGTGAAACCGCTTCTGTAACTTCAGAGCAGGGCATTTTTACTGACGAGCGCGTGCAGTTCGCGGCAAAACTGAATGACTGTGTACTGTATTGTGTGGATTTAAGCGCGCCAAAATCACGCGCGCATCGTTTGAACCAGCCCACCGCGGGAAACGTTCTGAGTGGTGGGCACTGCATGACGTAAGGCGTCATGACGTCACAGGAGAACGTGCAGCATTTGATTAAATGAGTTGTCATTCTTGAACTACATCAGAAATGTTTCCAGACGTACTACAGTCACTATTCTCCCTTTGCCCGTGTACCTAGATCACATTTCAGCCGCGGTGAATCACATCTTTATTCGTTTATTCATTAATAAATTAGAGAGTTAACTGTGATTTAAGTCCAGCGGCTGCAGTCAGGTATTAAATATATATTTCGCTGTAGTTTCTATAAAGCTGCTGACCTCTGAACACAAACCCGTTTAAACCGCGAACAGCAGCGACAGGAGAAACAGGTCGAAGCCACATCTTCAACCGCCATTTGTGTTTGTGTGTGATGCATTCTGGGAGTTGTAGTTTTCCCCCCATCGTGCTGTGTAACGGTCACTGATTTGTTCTGTTTAATAATGACGTTATGATATGGTAACGGTCAAGCCGTTTGAACTCCGTCGACTCACCTTCCATCGCGATTCTGTTTCGTTAATTCAGAGTGAAACGGAATCACGTGAAGCGGTTTATCCTGAGGGAGAAACTGGACACCACGGCGTCCTGTAAGCTTTAAATACTCAGGTGAAATTAATTACTTCTGATAATCACCTTGATCTGAGCTTTATGGAAGCCCGTTTCTGCCACAAAATATGCTTTGGTAATTTATAATGACATAAAAAGTCGAAATTTGTCGAATGACACAAAATCATAATTACGACAGACTGACACGTGACTCCCCCTCAGTTAAAAAAAATCGAACTTATGTCATAATTTCGACTTTTTAAGTCATACTTTCGACTTCTCATCTCATATTTATGACTAAGAAGTCATAATAAATGATTTAATCAGGCATGTCACATTCATATACTGTAACTTAAAGGGAAAAAACTACCACTTTTACCATTGAGGCATTCAAATACATTTTCCAAAAATTTCTTTATTTACTGTGAGAAAACATAATTGAATTTAAATATATAACATGAACTCATTTCAAACAATCTTTCCCAGTACCACAGTAATATAGGATTGGCAAGATAGTATCATAATGGGCCGTTAGTGAACATATTTACAAAAACATGAATAATTTGACACTAAAGTGCTTTTATACTGTTCACACAGATATGTTGTTGTTGTTGTTGTTGTTGTTATAACCACGTGTGTCCAGTAGGGGGCAGTATCTTTAAAGTATGAACATGTTACAATCAGTAGTGTGTTTATATCACATGCTAAATTCAGTGCATGGCTTTTTATTTTGCATTTTTTAATGTTACTTATATAAAAATGTCTAATACACACAATATGCATACTGCAGAAATAGTGTGAGTAGTTTGATAGTATGCAGTGTGTGTGTGTGTGTGTGTGTGTGTGTGAAGGTGTTATTGTTCATGAGTAGTAGGTCAGCACGCTCTGGTGGTTTCCACGAATCAGGAGGGTCGGCGGGAGATTCTTCGTGAGCACGTCCAGCCAGGCCATGTACAGATAATCAGAGACAGAGCCTTTCCGGGCGATGGGCATGCTCCTGTAACACACACATGATCAGCGTGCTGACACACACACACACACACATGATGCTGATGAGGATGTGACTTACACCACCACGAGTTTAGCTGCTCTCGAGCTCTCCTGAAGAAGCTCATTCAGACGCACCTGCCGGATTGTCTGTAGACGGCAAAACACACACGTTAGTGTAAACACCACCAGGGTCCGGGGACTCCCAGAGGGACTTAAAGGCACAATATGTAATTTTCCATCTCTTATTCAACTCAAAGGCGTGTCTTGACTCTTGAGTGGGCGGAGCTTTTATTCTGCCGCGAGCGCTTCAGCTTCTTCCGCTCGTGTGTGTGTGTAACGCAGCGCTGTTTGATCATATCACACACATGTGAGTGTGTTAAGGTGATGTTCTAATTCTACTCTGGCCACTACTACACTCTAAATAAAAAAGGTTCTATATAGCACCAAAAATGGTTCTTGGCTCGTAATCATAGGGGAACCTTTTTAAGTGTTATATAGCACCAATTTTGGTGCTTCGGTGGTCCTTCAGCGGTTCTTCAGAGGTTCTTCACCGGTTCTTTGACTAAGGTGCTATATAGCACCGCTACCATATACAGAACATGTTAAGATATGGTGCTATATAGCACCAAAAGTGGTTCCTCTATGATTACGACGAAGAACCATTTTTGGTGCCATATAGAACCTTTTTTTTTTAGAGTGTATGAGACACTTGTTCACACTGCAGTAAGCAAGATCATATCACATTTATGCGGTATATATATATATATTAGGGCTGTCAAAAGATTAATCGCGATTAATCGCATCCAAAATAAAAGTTTGTGTTTACATAATATATGCGTGTGTGCTCTGTTAATTATTATTTATATATAAATACACACACACACAAGCATGTATATATTTAAGAAAAAAATATTATTTTTATATATAAAACATTTATATTTATATATATTATAGATTATATAAATGTATATACAGTATATACATGCAAATATTTCTTAAATATAGACATGATTGTGTGTGTATTTATATATAAATAATAATTAACAGAGTACACACACATATTATGTAAACACAAACTTTTATTTTGGATGCGATTAATCACAACACCAGATTTACACAATAATGGTGCGTTCACACCAGATGAAGCGTTTCGCGCAAGTGATTTACATGTTAAGTTAATGCAAAGACGCAAATAGACATTCGTTAACCAATCAGGAGCTTGCTCTAATAGTGACAACAATGAGGACACAATCATATGTGGATACCTGGAGCTGTACGATACATCTTCAGACTTTATAGAAACAGAATAAAAAGGATCTCGCTTGGAAGAAAGTGAGTGAGGAGGTCGGACAGTCTGGTGAGTTGTAAAAAACGCTCTTTACTCAATTTAAGCTATATATATAAATATACATATTGAGACTACAAGCTAGCTAAAGCCGGCAAATTGAGCTTATTCTCCGTATTTTAAAACAATCCATGTCAGCCATTTCACAACGAGACGAACCGCTGGCAGAAGCCCCTCCCATGACACAAACTCACATCTGTTGTGAAGTCAATGTCACGCGCGATTGAAGCGAGTAAACTCAAAATGTTAAAGCGTCCAAATACGCGAGAATAGCGCGATTCATTCACGTCTGGTGTGAACGCACAGTAAGACTAACTGATGAGCTGGAGAACAATAATTAGCTTCTGTCCATCAATGATCCCAACAGTGTCTAATAAAACACATCAGATATTAAAGTCGGCATGAAACGGAAGTTGAGATCGTCTTTTACTCCTTATTGTGACGTATATCCGAGTGAAACGGCTTCTGAAATTAGAAAAAATGTAGGGCGGGGCTTGATTTTGTCCTTCGGGAATGGATTGGATAGTTGGGAGTTGCTAACGAAATGGAGGCAGATTTGAATGCCAGTTTGCACTCAGTTGTGGAGAAAAACTCGATCTATCTCTGAAATAAATGTATTTTCTCTCTAAATCTTCAGACAAACGTGATCATCTCTGAGCTCCGCCATAACTTCAGCTAAGTGAGGTCAAAATACGAGCGTGGTCATAGATATATTGATCGTAGATTCCTCATTTTACTGATCAGCGCAAGCGCTAATGAGGCATCTACGTATACAGCTATGACCACGCTCGTATTTTGACCTCACTTAGCGGAAGTTATGGCGGAGCTCAGAGATGATCACGTTTGTCTGATAAGAGGTAAAATAATAGCATAAATACTGCTGGGTTTCTCTCGGAAACTGATTGTTTCGCTAGATCAGACCCTTATTCATCATCTGGTGTCGTTTAAAGCTGCACTGAAACTGTCATTTGGACCTTGAACCGTTTGGAGCCCATTGAAGTCCATTATATGGAGAAAAACCCTGGACTGTTTTCATCAAAAACCTTCATTTCTTTTCGACTGCAGAAAGAAAGACATGGACATCTTGGATGACATGGGGGAGAGTAAATTATCAGCAAAAGTCTATTTAAAAGTGAACTAATCCTTTAAGTCAGTTATTTCTATCTTTTGCTGTAGTGTGTCAGAAGGGAATATCAGTTCACATTCCCACAGTCCTTTTGCCATTAATTGTAATAATCCAGTGAGAAGCACCTCAGGTGTACCTCAAGGCTCTGTCCTGGGCCCGCTTCTGTTCACTATCTACATGTTAATAATCAGATGCTATGAATTAAATCTTACATATTGTGCCTTTAAAGGATTAGTTCACTTTCAAATAAACTTTTACTTATAATTTACTCACCCCCTTGTCATCCAAGATATCCATGTCTTTCTGTCTTCAGTCGAAAAGAAATGAAGATTTTTGATGAAAACATTTCAGGATATTTCTCCATATAATGGAAGTCAATAGACCCCAAACGGTTCAAGGTCCAAATGAGAGTTTCAGTGCAGCTTCAAAAGGGCTTTAAACCACATCACGTTTGGTCATTTGTTTTCAAATAAATAAAGTTTAAGTTTTAAAAGCACAAATGCTGGCCGTGCTGTGTTCAGTGAAGGCGCTCGTGACGTCACGTAAAACGCAATTACGTTGAAAAGGTTGCGCTAGACGCAGGCGGAAGTACCGAGTCAGTGTTTACAAATGAGCGGAAGGAGGAGCGTATCCACATATTCAAACGTCTTTGACCCTGCGTCTAGCGTGACCTTTTCAACGTAATTGTGTTTTACGTGACGTCACGAGCGCGCATCACTGAACAGAGCACGGCGAACATTTGTGCTTATAAAACTTAAACTTTATTTATTTTTAAAAAAATGACTGATGGTTTGGCTAGATAAGACCCTTATTGATCGTCTGGTACTGTTTGATGTGGTTTAAAGCCCTTTTGAAGCTGCACTGAAACTCTCATTTGGACCTTGAACCGTTTGGGGTCTATTGACTTCCATTATATGGAGAAATATCCTGAAATCTTTTCATCAAAAATCTTCATTTCTTTTCGACTGAAGACAGAAAGACATGGATATCTTGGATGACAAGGGGGTGAGTAAATTATAAGCAAAAGTTTATTTGAAAGTTAACTAATCCTTTAAGGGGGGATCCGTGAATTTTTTTTTTATATGCAAATATTCCCTGAGCAGATGAACAGATTAAAGAGTTAGTTCACCCAAAAATGTAAATTGTGTCATTAATTCCTCACCCTCATGTGGTTGGACACCCGTCAGACCTCCGTTCATCTTCAGACACAAATGAAGATATTTTAGTGTAAAGCTGATGCTGAGAAAGGCTTCAGATCGGCCTCCATTGGCATTCAGTACATTTACACTCACAAGACCCATAAAAGGCACTAAAAACGTCGCTACAAAGTCCATCTCACCACAGTGACTCTACAATAATTTTACGATGCGACGACAATAGTTTATGTGCGCAAAAAAAAATCAAAATAACGCCTTTATCCAGCTTGTTCTTGTCTTCCGTGTGTGTCTCCACGACGCATGCGTGAGAATATGAGCAGATCCGGCGTTCGGACACATGACCCAGAAGAGATTTGTTTACGAGCAGAGGAAGACGTGCGTATCTCAGCTGTTGATTCTACACTGATCGTGCTTTAGGTCTCGGCGTAGTTCTTAAAATGGTGTTAAAGTGGCATTTCATGGATTCCCGAACGCCGGATCTGCTCATATTCTCACGCATGCGTCGTGGAGACACACACGGAAGACAAGAACAAGTTGGATAAAGGCGTTATTTTGATTTTTTTTTGCGCACAAAAACTATTGTCGTCGCATCGTAAAATGATTGTAGTCACTGTGGTGAGATGGACTTTGTAACGACGTTTTTAGTGCCTTTTATGGGTCTTGTGAGTGTAAATGTACTGAATGCCAATGGAGGCCTATCTGAAGCCTTTCTCAGCATCAGCTTTACACTAAAATATCTTCATTTGTGTCTGAAGATGAACGGAGGTCTGACGGGTGAGGGTGAGGAATTAATGACAGAATTTACATTTTTGGGTGAACTAACCCTTTAAGCCATCCTTCAGAAGCACTGATGCAGCTCTTGTGTTCTTCAGGACTCTACCTTCTCCTCGAAGACGTCCAGCTCGCCGTCTGTGATCTTCCAGGGATGCTCTTTCCTCAGAGCCTCAGCTTGCGTCGTTTCCTTCGATCCCTCGTGCAGGCGGAACGGCTCGATCATGTCCTGGAAGAGCTTCCAGCTAGCACACAGTCAGCAGTGAGTACATGGAGTGTGTGTCAGTGATGAGATGAGTGTGTGTGTGTTTCACCCGTACCTCTCTGTGCTGGGCCTGACGTTGAGGTCTGAGATCACCTTGATGTCTTCACATTTGATCCTGAACTTCTTCATGAGCAGCTGCATTCTGCAACACACGGGTTACCGTCATCATCTCTCAGTGGTTGTAGAAGCAGCTCCACTGTGGTTCTACAGCTTCAGTGTCATGTGACTCGACGCAAGATGGCCGATAAATTATATCACATTATTTCATTTAAAGACAGTAAAATTGCATGCATAACAATTGCTGAAATTTAACAAAAAAAAATTATATTTTATTTATATTGTTATATTTTTTATATAATTAATATTTATTTTGTATAATATTTACTAGTGGTCAACCACTGATGTCCAATAGAAAGCCGATTAACTCTAGTTTAAATATAGTAACTATAAAATAGTAACTAAATATAGTAAACACTAATTTAAATATAGTAAAAACACACATGAAATTAAATTGATATGTATTTTACTTAATATTTACTAAATTAGAAATACAAACATTCATTTGTAAAATAAACAGACTTATACTTTAGATGGCAACTTCTTGATTCTGTCATCCTATTATAATATTTTTCATAAAGAAACTGTTAAAAAACACATCGGCAAACTTATCAGCCAACGCCGATATATATAAAAATGTCAAATATCGGCCGATATATCGGTCGACCACTAATATTTACTGAATTAGAAATAGTTCATTTGAAATTAAAATTATGACTTCAGACTGAACTAATGAAGACGAAGAATGGGCGTTCGGATGGCATTCTCAGCACTTTCAAAATAAACACACACTGTTAAAATAAAAGTTAACACATTGACTGAACAGAAAAACTATATAAAAAATATCAAAAAAAATAAAAAGGTCAAATAACGGTTGACCACTAATATTTACTAAATTAGAACTAATTTATTTGAAAAAGAAACTGTAAAATTAATTTGGATTGCGACTGAACTAATGAAGACGAAGAATTGCCGTTTGGATGGCAGTCTCAGCGCTTTCAAAATAAAAGTGCCACAAAATGTGAAAATAAAAGTCGACACATTGGCCAAACAGAAAAACTTATCAGCCTTATCAATTTATCAATGTATAAAAATTTCAAATATCAGCCGATATATCGATCGACCACTAATATTTACTAAATTAGAAATTATTCATTTGAAAATGAAAATATAAAAAACTTGGATTTCTGACAGACAAAGAATGGGAGTTCGGATGGTGTTCTCAGTGCTTTCAAAATAAAAGCGCCACACACTGTCAAAATAAAAGTTGACACATTGGCCAAACAGAAAAACTCATCAGCCAATGCCAATATATATAAAAATATCAAATATTGGCCGATATATCGGTTGACCACTAATATTTACTAAATTAGAAAAAAAAATTGAAAATGAAAATATTTGAAAAAACTTGGACTTGAGACTGAAATGTCAAATATCGGCTGATGTTACACTTTGGTGATATCGGTCGACCACTTATATTTACTAAATTAGGAATTATTTATTTGAAAATTAAATTATAAAAAAACTTGGACTTGAGACTGAACTAAAGAAGACGAAGAATGGGAGTTCGTATGGCATTCTCAGCGCTTTCAAAATAAAAGCACCACACACTGGTAAAATAAAAGTCGTCACATTGGCCAAACAGAAAACCTTATCAGCCAATATATATAAAAATGTCAGATATTGGCTGAAATATCAGTTGACCAGTAATATTTACTAAATTAGAAATAATTTATTTGAAAAAGAAAATATTTAAAAAACTTGGACTTGAGACTGAAATTTCAAATATTGGCCAATATATCGCTTTGGTGATATCGGTCGACCACTAATATTTACTAAATTAGAAATTATTTATTTGAAAATGAAAATATAAAAAACTTGGATTTATGACTGACAAAGAATGGGAGTTCAGATGGCGTTCTCATTGCTTTCAAAATAAAAGTCCCATAATGTTAAAATAAAAGTCAACACATTTGCCAAACAGAAAAACTGATCAGCCAATGCTAATAGATATATATATATGTGTGTGTGTCAAATATCATCCGAGATATTGTTCGACCATTAATATTTACTAAATTACAAATAGTTAATTTGAAAATAAAAGGATAAAAAAACTTGGACTTGAGCCTGAACTAATGAAGACGAAGAATAGGAGTTTGATGGTATTCTTAGCGCTCTCAAATTAAAAGTCCCACACACTGTTAAAATAAAAGTCGACACATTAACCGAAAAGAAAAACTCATCGGCCGATGCCAATATATATATTTATATATAAATGTCAAAAATCGGCCTCAGCGCTTTCAAAATAAAAGTCACACACTGTTCAAATAAAAGTCGACACATTGTCCAAACAGAAAAACATATCGGGCAATGCCAATTTATATATAAAAAATTTCAAATATCGGCCAATATATCGCCTTGGCGATATCGGTCAACCACTAATATTTAGTCCCACACTGTTCAAATAAAAGTCGACACATTGTCCAAACAGAAAAACATATCGGGCAATGCCAATTTATATATAAAAAATTTCAAATATCGGCCAATATATCGCCTTGGCGATATCGGTCAACCACTAATATTTAGTCCCACACTGTTCAAATAAAAGTCGACACATTGTCCGAACAGAAAAACGCATCGGCCAATGCAATACTTAAAAAATGCCAGATATCGTCCGATACATCGGTGGACCACTAGCTGACATACTCGTCTTTGTCCTGTTGGATGCGGTCAGGCTGCCCGGCGATGAAGATCCGGAGTTTGCAGTCTTTCCATTTCTTCCGTGTGGTCAGAATGTGAGGCAGGAGCAGCGTGAGACCTGCACATCAACAACACCCACCGTCACACTTTAAACCTCAGGACAGGGTTAGGGTTAACATGCCAGGCCCTCCGCTCACCTCCATCATCAAACAGCCACCAGACGTCGATCGTCCCTTTGCCCTGTTTCTGCTTGAACTGGCCACTGGCCTCCACCAGCCGCTGGTTCATCTTCGCCAGATCTGATGTGTGAGGAACATCCAGAGAAACTGAAGGGAAACAGATGATGGTGTTGTTGAGATGTCCAAACTCGACATTTTTAATAATATTGAAACCTAACAAACTTTTTGAACACAAGTCCTGTATATCTTTAAAATTAATGTCACTTGTTTTGATATATACACTGATCAGGCATAACATTATGACCACCTTCCTAATATTGTGTTGTCCCCCTTTTGCTGCCAAAACATGGGCTGTGCCGCCCCATACTCCACAAACTGAGATGCCCTGTGTATTCTGAGCCCTCTCTATCAGAACCAGCATTAACAGTTTTGGAGATGCTCTGACCCAGTCTTCTAGCCGTCACAATCTGGCCCTTGTCAAACTCGCTCAAATCCTTACGCTTGCCCATTTTTTCTGCTTCTGACACATCAACTCTGAGGACGAAATGTTCACTTGCTGCCTAATAAATCCCACCCACTAACAGATTATCAGTGTTATAATCAGTGTTGGGGAAAGTTACTTTGAAAAGTAATGCATTACAATATTGCGTTACTCCCTTAAAAAGTAACTAATTGAGTTACTTTTTAAGAAAAGTAATGCGTTACGTTACTTTTGCGTTACTTTTTCTCACCTGGGCTTTTAATAGCAAAAAAAGTTATATTTTGTGCAAATATAAAGACCTCTTCATACCAAAATTGAAATAATAAGGTAAAAATGTGCTGCCATTCTGGATAATGGAAGAATCGGACGCAGGAGAAAAAAGTTTTACAATAAAAAAAAAATCTCGTAATATTTGCTCATGGTTTAACTGAATCATCGAAGGTCAACAGCAAGACAATAGTCAATAAAGGTAGATTAAATGCATAACAATATTTGTTTTATTTAACATTGATATATTTGAGGTTTGCATAGTATTCTGATTTTATTCATTTTGAGGAGTACTGAATCTTTACTGTGCAAGTGAGATAAATAAATGCTCACATTTAGTCTAGAACTACAATAACCATCATGTTCACACACACACACACACACACACACACACACACGCCTCTGCACTAACTCTCAACATGAGGAGCAGGAGAGCTGTCAGTCAAATAAATGTGAAAAGTAACTCAGATATTTTGTTGTAAATTTGAAAAGTAATGCATTACTTTACTAGTTACTTGAAAAAGTAATCTGATTACATAACTCAAGTTACTTGTAATGGGTTTTCCCACAACCAGTGTTGGGGAAAGTTACTTTGAAAAGTAATGTATTACAATATTGCGTTACTCCCTTAAAAAGTAACTAATTGAGTTACTTAGTTACTTTTTAAGAAAAGTAATGCGTTACGTTACTTTTGTGTTACTTTTTCTCACCTGAGCTGGGCTTGTTTTTGTTTTGTTTTAAAAAAGTTATATTTTTGTGCAACGGTAAAGATAGCTTCATACCAAAATGTAAATAATAAGCCTCAGGCTGAGGTAAAAATGCAGATTCCCTCATGAACACTAGAGGGCGCAGCTCTGGATAATGGAGAATAGGATGCAGGAGAAAATAGTTTTACCAATAAAAACAAAAATCTAGTAATTTTTATCATCAAAGGTAAGCAGAAAGACATTGGTCAATTAAATATAAAGGTAGATTATGCATAAAAATTGTTGTTTTATGTAACATTTAATTATTGGAGGTTTGCATAGTACTCTGATTTTGCATTTGACTGATTTTATTCATTTTGAGGAGGACAGAATCTTTATTGTGCAAGTGAGATGAATAAATGCTCACATTTAGTCTAGAACTACAATAACCCTCATGTTCACACACACACACACACACACACACACACCTCTGCACTAACTCTCAACATGGGAGCAGGAGAGCTGTCAGTCAAATAAATGTGAAAAGTAACTCAGATATTTTGTTGTAAATTTGAAAAGTAATGCGTTACTTTACTAGTTACTTGAAAAAGTAATCCGATTACGTTACTCAAGTTACTTGTAATGCGCTACCCACAACACTGGTTATAATGTTATGCCTGATCTTTAATTTTGTCTCAAGTGTCCAAATACTTGTGCGGCCACTGTTTGTGGTTTATTAGCCCGGACATCAGCACAAAAAGCCGACAAATTTTGTGTTTAATGAGCCGTCTGGAATACGAGCGCCTGCCAGATGACGTGTGATCGCGCGATTGAATCTGTTTGGGAAGAGGCAGATAAAGATAATGCAGAAAGTCCTGAGTCTGCAGCGCCTCCGCCCATTAAGACGCTCCATCCTATTAAAAACATTCCCGGACGTGTGTGAGTCGCGGCCCGGATGATTAGATTAGACGGTTAATCAGGTTTATTGGAGCTCCAGCTCCTCCTGATGGGTCAGTACCTCGGCCGGTCAGCTCTTTTTTGGAGGTTTTCTTGGGCCTGTTGAAGAATCCCTGTCGTCCGTGCGGCTGGAAGTCGTTCTCCTCCATCTCCAGCGCCTGCTGCTCCATGATCATGCGCTCCATCTCCTCTGATGATCACACAACATCACATATTCATCACTAGCTGGCCTTCCTCCACCTATTCTTCTGCACATTTTGGGATATCACATTAAAAACGATACACATAAAAACATTTGGACCAATGGCGTCGCAGCATCTCTAATGTTGGTTTGGTGGCTCTGAAACGCCTGAGTTAAAGTTGTGATCAGAACGATTGGGTTTAATTCCTCCAGAAGTGTTTAGTGTGTGTGTGTGTGTGTGTGTGTGTGTGTTTCACCTGATGCTCTGAGATGACACTCATTTATGATGGAGGTTACATTCACAATTTTGGATGGAAATAGTTCAATGCAACCTTTTGTTGTTTGATATCAGAATCAGCCTATCACACATCTGTCACATCTGTCACATCTGTCACATCTGTCACATCTATCACACATCTGTCACATCTGTCACACATCTGTCACATCTGTCACACATCTGTCACATCTATCACACATCTGTCACATCTATCACACATCTGTCACATCTATCACACATCTGTCACATCTATCACACATCTATCACACATCTGTCACATCTATCACACATCTGTCACATCTATCACACATCTGTCACATCTGTCACATCTATCACACATCTGTCACATCTATCACACATCTGTCACATCTATCACACATCTGTCACATCTGTCACATCTGTCACATCTGTCACACATCTGTCACATCTATCACACATCTGTCACATCTATCACACATCTGTCACATCTGTCACATCTGTCACACATCTGTCACATCTATCACACATCTGTCACATCTATCACACATCTGTCACATCTGTCACATCTATCACACATCTGTCACATCTATCACACATCTGTCACACATCTGTCACATCTATCACACATCTGTCACATCTATCACACATCTGTCACATCTGTCACATCTATCACACATCTGTCACATCTGTTACACATCTGTCACATCTGTCACACATCTGTCACATCTATCACACATCTGTCACATCTGTCACATCTATCACACATCTGTCACATCTATCACACATCTGTCACATCTATCACACATCTGTCACATCTGTCACATCTATCACACATCTGTCACATCTGTCACACATCTGTCACATCTGTCACATCTATCACACATCTGTCACACATCTGTCACATCTGTCACATCTATCACACATCTGTCACATCTGTCACATCTATCACACATCTGTCACATCTGTCACACATCTGTCACATCTATCACATCTATCACACATCTGTCACATCTATCACACATCTGTCACATCTGTCACATCTATCACACATCTGTCACATCTATCACACATCTATCACACATCTGTCACATCTATCACACATCTGTCACATCTATCACACATCTGTCACATCTGTCACACATCTGTCACATCTGTCACATCTATCACACATCTGTCACATCTGTCACATCTATCACACATCTGTCACATCTGTCACACATCTGTCACATCTGTCACACATCTGTCACATCTATCACACATCTGTCACATCTGTCACATCTATCACACATCTGTCACATCTATCACACATCTGTCACATCTATCACACATCTGTCACATCTGTCACATCTATCACACATCTGTCACATCTGTCACACATCTGTCACATCTGTCACACATCTGTCACATCTATCACACATCTGTCACATCTGTCACATCTATCACACATCTGTCACATCTGTCACATCTATCACACATCTGTCACATCTGTCACACATCTGTCACATCTATCACATCTATCACACATCTGTCACATCTATCACACATCTGTCACATCTGTCACATCTATCACACATCTGTCACATCTATCACACATCTATCACACATCTGTCACATCTATCACACATCTGTCACATCTATCACACATCTGTCACATCTGTCACACATCTGTCACATCTGTCACATCTATCACACATCTGTCACATCTATCACACATCTGTCACATCTATCACACATCTGTCACATCTGTCACATCTATCACACATCTGTCACATCTATCACACATCTGTCACATCTGTCACACATCTGTCACATCTGTCACATCTATCACACATCTGTCACATCTATCACACATCTGTCACATCTGTCACATCTATCACACATCTGTCACATCTATCACACATCTATC
>JARQWZ010002653.1:0-115000 GCA_033150135.1 Gobio occitaniae | reverse complement strand
ACACAGGGACGCGCAGCAGCACGCACACACACACACTCTGATTATTACACAAACACACACACTCTGATTATTACACACACACACACACTCTGATTATTACACACACAGGGATGCGCAGCAGCACACACACACACACACACACACTGATTATTACACACACAGGGACGCGCAGCAGCACGCACACACACACACTCTGATTATTACACAAACACACACACTCTGATTATTACACACACAGGGACGCGCAGCAGCACACACACACACACACTCTGATTATTACACACACAGGGACGCGCAGCAGCACACACACACACACTCTGATTATTACACACACAGGGACGCGCAGCAGCACACACACACACACACACTCTGATTATTACACACACAGGGACGCGCAGCAGCACACACACACACACACACACTCTGATTATTACACACACTCTGATTATTACATACACACACACACACTCTGATTATTTCACACACAGGGACGCGCAGCAGCACACACACACACACACACACTCTGATTATTACACACACACTCTGATTATTACACACACACACACACACTCTGATTATTACACACACAGGGACGCGCAGCACACACACACACACACACACACACACTCTGATTATTACACACACACTCTGATTATTACACACACACACACACACTCTGATTATTACACACACAGGGACGCGCAGCAGCACACACACACACACACACACACTCTGATTATTACACACACACTCTGATTATTACACACACACACACACACTCTGATTATTACACACACAGGGACGCGCAGCACACACACACACACACACACACACACACTCTGATTATTACACACACACTCTGATTATTACACACACACACACACACTCTGATTATTACACACAGGGACGCGCAGCAGCACACACACACACACTCTGATTATCACACACAGGGACGCGCAGCAGCACACACACACACACACATACTCTGATTATCACACACAGGGACGCGCAGCAGCACACACACACACACACACACATACTCTGATTATTACACACAGGGACGCGCAGCAGCACACACACACACACTCTGATTATCACACACAGGGACGCGCAGCAGCACACACACACACACTCTGATTATCACACACAGGGACGCGCAGCAGCACACACACACTCTCTGATTATTTCACACATAGGGATGCGCAGCAGACGCACACACACACTCTCTGATTATTTCACACACAGGGACGCGCAGCAGCACACACACACACACACTCTGATTATTACACACACAGGGACGCGCAGCAGCACACACACACACACACACTCTGATTATTTCTCACACAGGGACGCGCAGCACACACACACACACACACTCTGATTATTACATGCACACACACACACACACACACACACACACTCTCTGATTATTTCACACACAGGGATGCGCAGCAGCACACACACACACACACACTCTCTGATTATTTCTCACACAGGGACGCGCAGCACACACACACACACACACACTCTCTGGCGAAGCGTTCAGTCTCTCCTCATGTCAACAGTGAATCCTCTCATGGCTTTTAAAGGGAAAGGGAGATGAGGCTCTGATTGGTTTATTGCTCGTTACGCCCCAAACACACCCATGACTCATGAAGAGACGAGGGACGGCCCTATTGGACCATGAGCCGGCGCACAGACAGTTTTCCCCGTCGTTAAACTAGCAGAAGTGATGGTGTCTCAGGCCCTCGGGCATCTGGTGCTGGTGTTTCTTACTGGGCTTCTTCACGGTGACGTAGATGTAGAGGAAGAACTCGATGCCGTAGGTCACCAGTGCCGCCCACCAGTTGATGACGAACATCACAGCGCAGCACAGCACGGCCCCGAAGAGAGAGAGCCACATGTTGTAGTACTTATACGCCGGCCTCCAGCCTGCACACACACACACACACACACACACACACACGAGGTTCACAGCTTGAGGATGTCGAGCTAAAGGGTTAGTTCAGCCAAAAACGAGAATAATGTGATGTATTCCTGCCCTCAGACCTCCACTCATCTTCACACACTCATCTGTGTTAAATCTGAAGGCTCATTTACACTCTCAAGATCCAGTAATGTACTAAAAACATATTTTAATCAGTTCATGTGAGTTCAGGGGTTCAATATTAATCTTATAAAGCCATGAGAATATTTCTGGTGCGAGTCGATTCAGCGGTTCGGAGCTTATCAAATCAGCGAGTCGATTCAGTGGTTCGGAGCGTATCGAATCAGTGAGTCGATTCAGTGTTTCGGAGCGTATCGACTGGAGTGTATCGACTGGAGCGTATCGAATCAGCGGGTCGATTTGAATCAGTGAGTCGATTCAGCGGTTCGGAGCGTATCAAATCAGCGAGTCTATTCAGTGGTACGGAGTGTATCGAATCAGCAAGTCGATTCAGTGGTTCGGAGCGTATTGAATCAGCGAGTCGATTCAGTGGTTTGGAGCGTATCGAATAAGCGAGTCGATTCAAATCAGTTAGTCGATTCAGTGGTTCGGAGCGTATCGAATAAGCGAGTCGATTCAAATCAGTTAGTCGATTCAGTGGTTTGGAGCGTATCGAATAAGCGAGTCGATTCAAATCAGCGAGTCGATTCAGTGGTTTGGAGCGTATCGAATCAGCGAGTCGATTCAGTGGTTTGGAGCGTATCGAATAAGCGAGTCGATTCAAATCAGTTAGTCGATTCAGTGGTTCGGAGCGTATCGAATAAGCGAGTCGATTCAAATCAGTTAGTCGATTCAGTGGTTTGGAGCGTATCGAATAAGCGAGTCGATTCAAATCAGCGAGTCGATTCAGTGGTTTGGAGCGTATCGAATCAGCGAGTCGATTCAGTGGTTTGGAGCGTATCGAATAAGCGAGTCGATTCAAATCAGTTAGTCGATTCAGTGGTTCGGAGCGTATCGAATCAGCGAGTCGATTCAGTGGTTCGGAGCGTATCGACTTGAGCGTGTCGAATCAGCGAGTCGATTCGAATCAGGTAGTCGATTCAGTGGTTCGGAGCGTATCGAATAAGTGAGTTGATTCAATGGTTCGGAGCGTATCGAATCAGCGAGTCGATTCAGTGGTTCGGAGTGTATCGACTGGAGCGTATCGAATCAGCGAGTCGATTTTAATCAGTGAGTCGATTCAGTGGTTCGGAGCGTATCGAATCAGCGACCCGATTCAGTGGTTCGGAGCGTATTGAATCAGCGAGTCTATTCAGTGGTTCGGAGCGTATCGAATCAGCGACCCGATTCAGTGGTTCGGAGCGTATTGAATCAGCGAGTCGATTCAGTGGTTCGGAGCGTATCGAATCAGCGACCCGATTCAGTGGTTCGGAGCGTATTGAATCAGCGAGTCTATTCAGTGGTTCGGAGCGTACCGAATCAGCGAGTCGATTCAGTGGTTCGGAGCGTATCGAATCAGCGACCCGATTCAGTGGTTCGGAGCGTATTGAATCAGCGAGTCGATTCAGTAGTTCGGAGCGTATCGAATCAGATTGCGTGTCAAACACACAGTCTATGGTCAAACCGCCAAACAGCTGAAATCACGTGACTTTGGCGCTCCGAACCACTGAATCGACTCACAGATTCGATACGCTCCGAAGCTTCATGAATCAGTGATTGAAATCGGTTATCACTATATGAGTCGTTATTTAGTTTTATTTGGCGCACCAGAAATATTCTCGTGGCTTTATAAGATTAATATTGAACCACTGAACTCACATGGACTGATCTTGAGAGTGTAAATGAGCCTTCAGATTTAACACAGATATCTTCATGAGTGTGTGACGATGAGTGGAGGTCTGACGGGTGTGGAAGCGCATGAGGTGGAGGAATACACAACATTATTTTAATTTTTGGGTGAACTAACCCTTTAATAATGTTTATGTTTGTACTGGAAAACAAGACACAAATACTGAGGAACAACATCATCTTTAGCAGCGAGTGTGTGTGTGTGTGTGTGTGTGTGTGTGTGTGTAGGAGACTGGACCTGGGGATTTGGCGTATGACGCGTGGAAGCAGGAAAAGTTGATGAGGGCGTACGAGGCCAGGAAGAAGTTGGAGATGACGGGAGCGATGGTGTTGAGCTCAGCTGAGAACGAAACAAGCACTGTCACATGATCACTTCTGTCACGCGAGATCATTTAATCACTTTTAACTATTCACCGATGAGGATGAACGCCACAGCGATGATGAAGGTCAGGAGGTATCCTCTGATTGGCTCGTTGTTTTCCCCGTGACCTTTGGCGAAGAACTTGAGGGCCGTGTAGATGTTGTCCTTGCACAAAGCCTGCGAGTTAAAGAGACACAAATCTAGATTCACTCCATCTCATCCCAGATGTTCATGTCTTTCTTTCTTCCGTTTTTGAGGAAAACATTCCAGGATTTTTCTGCACATAATGGACTTCAATGGGAACCAACCAATCAGTGCAGTTTCAGAAGCTCTGATCCCAGATGAGGAATAGAGTCTGATCTAGACAAACCATCGCCACATTTACAACACACACACACACATTTATACACTTTAACCTCAGATGGGCGACTTCAGTGTTGTTCGTGTGATGTCATCACGTCGGAAAGGTCACGTGACGTAGGTGGAAGTGTTAAAACGAACGTGCGAAGACTAAATCAAACGCCCTTTACACAAATAAAGGTCAAACAACGATGACGGACGATTTTACAGTTGGAGGAGAACGAGATGGACTTCCACCTGCGTCATGTGACCTTTCTGACGTGATGACATCACACGAACAACACTGAAGTCGCCCATCTGAGGTTAAAGTGTATAAATGTGTGTGTGTGTGTTGTAAATGTGGCGATGGTTTGTCTAAATCAGACTCTATTCCTCATCTGGGGTCAGAGCCTCTGAAACTGCACTGATTGGTTGGTTCCCATTGAAGTCCATTATGTGTGGAAAAATCCTGGAATGTTTTCCTCAAAAAACTGAAGAAAGAAAGACACGGACATCTTGGATGAGATGGAGGTGAGGAAACATTCATTTTGAGGTGAACTCATCCTTTAAGATTCAGATTAGTAGTGTAAAGGGCCGTTCACACCAAGGACGATAACTATAATGATAAAGATATCGCTCTAAATGTAAAAGAATAGCACACTACAGTGATAACGAGCATCCAATAATCATTAGAATCACTTCAGAATGATTTTTTTTTACAGATTGACAGCCAATCAGAATCCATCCTGCTTTAAAGAGCTCGAGCATTTAAAGTGGCAGACCACAAAATGGCAGCGTTTATAATAAACCATATAGTTATCATTCTTGGTTTGGACTGATCTTAAAGGTGTACTTCACCGCTGGAAAGATGATTGAGTATTTAAACTGGGTCATTTATGTAGTAATTATTGTAGAAGTTGGTGTCTTTTAGACTGAGAAAAGCCAGAAAATATATTTTTGGCATATTAGAGGCACTTTAACCCTTAACTGTCCCCCCCTTTTTGAGAATACACATGAAAATGCACTTTCCAAACTTAAAGGGCTGTAATTCAAGAATGCTTTGGTCCTTTGACATTTGGAGTTTGGTCTTGTTTTAAAGCAGATTATTGCTGAATTGAAAGCAATTCAAAATATGAAAGTATGAAAAAGTAATGGAAGTTTAAATTTACTGTAAATAAAAAATACTGTACAAAATATTTTTTATTTTATATAAAATATACATTTTACAAAAATGTTTTAATCTAAAATTACTATAAAATCAAAGCCATATGTGTAACCAAGTTTTGAAGTTGATATCACAAAAATTGAAGTCCCCATGAGATTTTGTTTAGGCGCTGTACCAAAAATAGCCACCGGGTGTCATTGAAATTCCATTGATTGTTTTTTAATGCATTTTCCTGTAAATATCTGTCCAAATGTCACTAAACGAATGTCCTTGAGACTCAGACCTTTCCGACGATATGTGTGTTGTCAAGATTAGAAAAGATTTTGATTATAAAGTAGTTAAAATACATGTTGTAATATGAAACATGACGCCGCCCACTAGGGGGAGGAGCCAGCTAGAAGAATTTAAAGTACCGTTTCCATGGTAACGCAACGTCCAATTTCAAAAAGGATGAATTTTGTGTTCGTAAGCTTGCGAATGATACCTAATTTATGATAATTACTCAAATATATGATACGAAAAAAAGAGCGCCAGCGCTGTGGGACGGTGACAGTTAAGAGGTTAAATAGTGTGTGTGACCTCTGACCTGGAAGACTTTGGGCGCGCTCACTAGAGACGCGAGAGCTGAGGAGAGCGTGGCCGAAAACGTTCCTGCCGTGATGAGAGGTCCAAACCCAGACACTAGAGTCATTACCTACACAAACACACACCAAAATCAGCAACACACTCTTGAACTGTATTTCCGAGATCACGCATGGTCAAGACTCCCACCTGGAAGTTGTTCATGAGGCCGTAGTTGCATTTGCTGGTCTGGCAGATGGAGAAGTCGTAGCCCAGATTACAGGCCGAAGAGAAGTTGCAGCTGGAACCCTCTGGAATAGTGTCGTTGCGGTTCCCCGTCGCATCTCGAACGACCGTGACGGCTGCAGAGAATCAAGCGCTCTGTTAGACGTCCACAATGAGACTGGAGAGAGTAATATCAAGTGTGCATTCAGGACTCACAAACAACCAGTGCGATGCCCAGGTACGTGACTCCAGTGATGAAGATGGCCAGCAGCGTTCCTTTGGGAAGAGCCGCCTGAGGATCCTGAAAAACAGAGGCGACCACGTGTGAAGATGTTGAGCTGCACAACCCACTAGAAATATTACATTCTCAGAACGTCCCCACTGGGGTCAAGGACATCGCCTAGAAACGCTCTGAGACGGTCAGGATTTTGAGTTCTTTAAAGGGTTGGGGGACGTTATTTGGCGGACCTTCACGGAACATTCAGGACGTTTTGGGGACCATATTTTATTTGGAAATGTGATGTTCCCAGAACGTTCTCAGAACATCCCCACTGGTGTCAAGGACATCGCCTGGTAACGTTCCCAGAACGTTCTTTAAAGAGTTGGGGGACGTTATTTGGCGGACCTTCACGGAACATTCAGGACATTCTGGGAACGTTTTGGGGACCATATTTTATTTGGAAATGTGATGTTCCCAGAACATTTTCAGAACATCCCCACTGGTGTCAAGCAGTGTTGTGGGTAGCGCATTACAAGTAACTTGAGTTACGTAATAATATTACTTTTTCAAGTAACTAGTAAAGTAATGCATTACTTTTCAAATTTACAACAAAATATCTGAGTTACTTATTCAAAAAAGTAACGCAAGTTACTTTTTCACATTTATTTGACTGACAGCTCTCCTGTCCCCATGTTGAGAAAAGTGAGAGTAAGTGCAGAGGTGTGTAAATGTGTTATTGTAGTTCTAGACTAAATGTGAGCATTTATTCATCTCACTTGCACAACGAAGATTCTGTCCTCCTCAAAATGAATAAAATCAGTCAAATGCAAAATCAGAGTACTATGCAAACCACAAATATATAAATGTTAAATAAAACTAATATTTTTATGCATTTAAATCTACCTTTATTGACCAATGTCGTGCTGCTGACCTTTGATGATTCAGTTAAACCATGAGCAAAAATTACTAGATTTTTGTTTTTATTGGTAAAACTTTTTTCTCCTGCGTCCTATTCTTCCATTATCCAGAATGGCAGCACATTTTTACCTCAGCCTGAGGCCTATTATTTAAATTTTGGTATGAAAAGGTCTTTACATTTGCACAAAAAATTACTTTTTTTGCTATTAAAAAACAAAATAAAAAAAGCAAGCCCATCCCAGGTGAGAAAAAGTAACGCAAAAGTAACGTAACGCATTACTTTTCTTAAAAAGTAACTAAGTAACTCAATTAGTTACTTTTTAAGGGAGTAACGCAATATTGTAATGCATTACTTTTCAAAGTAACTTTCCCCAACACTGGTGTCAAGGACATCGCCTGGTAACGTTCCCAGAACGTTCTTTAAAGGGTTGGGCTACGTTATTTGGCGGACCTTCACGGAACATTCAGGACATTCTGGGAACGTTTTGGGGACCATATTTTAATTGGAAATGTGATGTTCCCAGAACGTTCTCAGAAAGTCAGCACTGGTGTCAAGGACGTCGCCTGGTAACATTCCCAGAACGTTCTGAGATGGTCATGATGTTGAGTTCTTTAAAGGGTTGAGGACGTTATTTGGACCTTCATGGAACATCCAGGACATTCTGGGAATGTTTAGGGGACATTACTATAGGACGTTCCCTCTAAACTACAATCCCATAACGTTTGCAGGACCTTTAGGGGACCAACCTAGAATGTTATTTTTTGGTCTTATTTAGGTCCTTCCATCACCTTTACTGAATGTGTTCAGAACATGTGTGTGTGAATCTATGTACACTGGGCTGCTTTACTAATGAGGGTCAGTAAAACACAGGATTTACACAAAAGTTGCTTCTCAAAGATGGGACAATACCAACTGTTTATTCCAACTTCACATCCAGAACATGTAAGTACTGCACTTTATAATGTGTGTTTGCAAATGGCCTTTCATGATGTGCAAATTAAAGCTAAAGATTTCATTGTCTCTGACTGTGTTCACAGAGACCAGAACTTTTTATTTTTAGCCGGAAAATGCTCACCTGTACAATTCAAAAGTGCCCTTTTATTACTTCGTAAAAATAAAACATAGCTCTGATCTCTGTGAATACAATGCTAACGTTAGCCACATTAGCCATCAGCGTCCTAACCAGCTCATTCACAAAAGCGATTTGCGTACATTCACAAAATATAACGTGCAGTACATGTTCTGAATATGGACAAAAGGTTGGTTTTGATCCATTTTTGAGAAGCAACTTTTATGCAAATCCTGTTTTATTTATTAGCATAGCATCCCAGTGTACATTGATTCACACGAACGTGATGGAAGGACCTAAATAGGACCAAAAAAATCACATTCTAGGTTGGTCCAAATAACCAAAAGAGGACGTTTTAGGAACATCCCTAATGTTCTATAAAGGTTCGGGATTTTCGTCACCTTTACAGAACGTTTAGGGAACATTGTGGAAGGTTGCGAGAACGTTCGCTTCAGTCATTTCAGATTATAAATGTACCAGACACTCGCTCTTACTCTCAGATCGCCAGAGATGTTGGCTCCAGCCAGGATCCCAGTGGCTGCCGGGAAAAAGATGGCAAAAACAGAGAAGAACGTTTCTCCATCCCGGAATTCCGGTAGAAAGTTTTCCTTTGCAATTGATTCTGTTCCAGAAAGAGATAAGACTGGGTCTCAGATAGGGAAATATGACTATTTATTGCTAAAATGTCATGCACAAATGTGAGCCCGTCTGTGAAACCCCGGCTAAAGTCGCATAATCTAATGAGGAGATATAGAGCGTCAAAGTAGTCATAGCCATAAAAATGACCAAAACAGGCAATTTGTGTTTCTTGCTGTAAATGATAGATTATACCAAGGGCTTTGAGATGCAGTACTCATTTCATTTATAATAATATAAATACTGAAATTAATGATTTTATTGACGCTATGTGTAATTATTTTGCACCAAAAAATACCGGACGTGGGCTACTTAAATATTGATTTAATGTTTAATTTCGACGCAGAAACAACTGCTGATTCTTATATCATTCGGTTCAGAAACGTATTTTTTACAATTACAAAGTGCAAACAGACCATAATATCAATCCGCACGACCAAGGATCAGGTCAGTGTCGGGAAAGGCAAGAAAACGGCGACTTAAGCCGGGTTACGATTTCTGTGTGGATTTCTTTGTGCCATCACCGACATTTCAGGAACAGTTTATTTGTTTCCTAACTCCACCTTCTGCCTATACATCCATCTTATTTTAAAGACATTTAATGGCTACTAAGTGTCTAAATAGTTTGTTTTTTGGATGCTGATGCGCTGGGTTTATGAATTCGCTCTCTGACAGGGCGGCCGCGGCAAGTGAAGCGCAAGGAACAGAACAGCTGATAGTTTAATTAATAATGATTAATATAGGCCTACTGTTTTTTGTAGGCTAAATAAAGAACCCGTATTATATATTAATATAAAAAAGTTGCGTGTGTCCTTCTGAAGCAAAGCTCTTGCGTCTGATGTTTTGGGTTCGGTTTGTAAACCTATACGAATAGAACATGCATGAATGAGAACATAAAGTGCAGGACGTGCTTTATGTAAAAGAGTTATTAAGCGCAATGAGCCATGAAAAAATCCTAATGAATCATAATCTAATCGAATTGTGAGACAAGTGAAGATTCACAGTTATGACGAACTATCTGCACACAGTTTGAGACTGACCTGTTCACTTGTTATAGGGCATTATTTAATCCAAATCTTACACAGTGAGATTTTCTATGGATGTTTTATATATTAATGGATATATATAGGCCTATTAATGACATTTTCTACTGAGATTTCATTTTACTAATAAAGTTATAGCCTATAAATCATTAGAGTGAACTGACTTGGTAAATCAAGCTCTTGTGGTGCCCCATTCGCTTCAATGTTTCATGCACATCATAATAAATAGACTTGTTTACAAAACTAAGAATTTTCCCATAAATGTGTCCTATATCACTGAACATGGGAGAATCTAAGCTTGAATGTGGTATATGGCACATTATCAGAGTAATAATGGTTAAAATGTTTTACAATTTCAAAAATAAGCTTGATTTTAAAATTGGAATTTCTCAAAATCATGATTTTCTGAGGCCGAAATTCAGCTAACTTTTGACATGATCTTACTCAGTCAATATTAAAAATATCAAGGTTATATTTTCACAGAATGTTCTTTACATTATGTAGGATGATTTTATGTATAAAACAGCGAATGACAAAAAAATGACTTTAGCTGGGTTTTCACAGACAGGGTCACAAATGTCTGCGTTTCTTGCACGCGTTCCTCTGGCTCACCTTGATAGTTGAAGAAGCCTTTGGAGCGCTTGTCTTGTGTTGAGGGAATCACTGTTCCCACAAAAACATTGCCAATGGCCAACAGGAGGATCACCAACAGACCGACCTGAGCCTGTTGAGCACGAGAAGGTTCTTCAGCTGCTGTCAGGCCAATTAAAAACGCAATCCCAGCATGCATCTGCTCTTACCTTTGCCTCCCACTCCATACCGGCCACAGTGATTCCCATCAGCATGACTATCGTTATACAGCCGATGATTCGGATGTCATTCATTGGATCCAATATAAGAGCGTTATTTTCCTGTGAAGAGCAGGTGTTGAGTTGTGTTATCCAAACCATGTGATCGTGAAACACTGTTTTTTTACCTTGAGTATCTCCACCACAGTTTCAGCAAACCCAACGACATACATAGCCACGGCCACGGCGTTGGCGAACGCAAAGATCAGCCCGATGGAGCCGCCGAACTCAGGGCCGAGACTGCGGGAAATAAGGTAATACGCTCCACCTAGAGCACAAACACACTCATGAGCTCAAGGAAAACACTGGCGTCTGTTGTTGTTGCTCTTTTAAAGTGTGTGTTTACCTCCTCGTACCACACCATTGGTACATATCGCTGACATGGAGAGACATGTGACGCTGGTCACCACAATGCTCAATAACACAACCACTATTCCCAAACCTGAAACACACACACACATTCGATCAGGTGACACGTTGAACCTTTTATTTATGATATGTGATGATTGAGATGATTTTTCTGAATGGTTTCATGCATATAGTCATGTTAATAGTGTCCTACATCTTCTGCATTTATTTTCCCCTGGTTTTAGTTTTTTTTCTTGAAAATCGTATTTGAATGTGCGGCAACTATAGTTATTAACAGTGTTGGGGAAAGTTACTTTGAAAAGTAATGCATTACAATATTGCGTTACTCCCTTAAAAAGTAACTAATTGAGTTATTTAGTTACTTTTTAAGAAAAGTAATGCGTTACGTTACTTTTGCGTTACTTTTTCTCACCTGAGCTTGGCTTGCCTTTTTGTTTTGTTTTTTAAAAGCAAAAAGTCATTTTTTGTGCAAATGTAAAGACCTCTTCATACCAAAATTGAAATAATAGGCCTCAGGCTGAGGTAAAAATGTGCTGCCATTCTGGATAATGGAAGAATAGGACGCAGGAGAAAAACGTTTTACCAATAAAAACAAAAAATCGAGTAATTTTTGCTCATGGCTTAACTGAATCATCAAAGGTCAGCAGCACGACATTGGTCAATAAAGGTAGATTAAATGCATAAAAATATTAGTTTTATTTAACATTTATATATTTGAGGTTTGAGTACTCTGATTTTGCATTTGACTGATTTTATTCATTTTGAGGAGTACAGAATCTTTATTGTGCAAGTGAGATGAATAAATGCTCACATTTAGTCTAGAACTACAATAACCCTCATGTTCACACACACACACACACACACACACACACACACACACACACACACACACACACGCCTCTGCACTTATTTTTCTCAACATGGGGACAGGAGAGCTGTCAGTCAAATTAATGTGAAAAAGTAACTCAGATATTTTGCTGTAAATTTGAAAAGTAATGCGTTACTTTACTAGTTACTTGGAAAAAGTAATATTATTACGTAACTCAAGTTACTTGTAATGCGTTTCCCCCAACACTGGTTATTAATATGTTAATATACATCCCTTCAATGTCAAATTTGACTAGGAGGAGAACATTTGGCATCTAATTCAAAATAACTGCTTTCAACAGATCAATCTTTATTCGTAAACAAATTTATTGTGTATAAAAGTCGAAGAACATTCGATGCAAACTCAAAAAATCTGCATCTATCTTATAATCTGTTCAATATAAAAATACAACAAACAACAGATACATTTGTCTTAAAGTGGTGGAACATAGTGCAGAACAAAGTGCAGCGATTAAGTTGCTCTACACTCTAAAAAAAAAAGGTTCTATATGGCACCAAAAATGGTTCTTGGCTCGTAATCAGGGGAAACTTTTTTAGTGCTATATAGCACCAATTTTGGTGCTTCAGCGGTTCTTCAGAGGTGCTATATAGCACCTTAGTCAAAGAACCGGTGAAGAACCTCTGAAGAACCGCTGAAGAACCACTGAAGCACCAAAATTGGTGCTATATAGCACTAAAAAAGGTTCCCCTATGATTACGAGCCAAGAACAATTTTTGGTGCCATATAGAACCTTTTTTTTAGAGTGTAACAGGGCATTGTGTATCAAAAAGTTAAATGAAAATAAATTAATATAATAATAAATAAATATAATAAAAAATTACATCTATATAACAAAAATAAATCAATAGTCCCATAGTATTCAATGGCTGACTGTAGAAGGTGATTTCATATAATAATGTAAACTCATTACTTGTCTGAATTTCCACATTATAATGGAATCGTAAGCTACTACACTCTAAAAAAAAAGGCTCGTAATCATAGGGGAACCTTTTTTAGCGCTATATAGCACCAATTTTGGTGCTTCAGTGGTTCTTCAGCGGTGCTATATAGCACCTTAGTCAAAGAACCGGTGAAGAACCTCTGAAGAACCTCTGAAGAACCGCTGAAGAACCACTGAAGCACCAAAATTGGTGCTATATAGCACTAAAAAAGGTTCCCCTATGATTACGAGCCAAGAACCATTTTTGGTGCCATATAGAACCTTTTTTTTTTTAGAGTGTAGTCATCAAAAGAATTGGGGTCCTTGACCAATTAGAATGAAACGAATGAAATAATTAAATTCCAAACTGGATGAAGGGTCCTCAATATTTTGGCCCTTATAAGACAAAATATCATAAAATATGATATTTTCCCCTATCGAATTAAGGTCTAATGTACAGTAGAGATGTCAGTTAAAGGGTTAATGTTTTAGGTGGGATATTATGAAAGCAAAAAGCACTAAAGACCAAAAATCTTGATCTATTAACCTGTTAACACCCCATTTCCCCATTATGTGTACTTACAAGTCATTTGCCCACCGCCAACTATAGTTACCGCTTGGACTTTTGACTAAGTGTACAAAAAACGATAGATCTCTTGTAAGAATTGTTTTGTTTGGATGATTCTAGAGACCTTCACGTATATATGTCAACAAAAAATACTTATTAGTAACATGAAAATAATCTTTGTTTGGGAGGGTTTGCCTTCATTATGCTTCCTGGAAGTAGGGGTAGGAAGTTGGCAGTCTCATGTGACAGGAAGTAAGTTTTTCTCTTGAAATCCTTTATTTGGTTGTTTTCTTGCGTGTCATTGAGATTAAAAACATGGATACTATTTAGAAAAATACTTACAAAAGGAAAATGACAACTATATACTGCGGCAACGGGCTTAAATGGGGTAAATAGTGATTGCAATGCAAAAAAGCATGTTTAGTTTCCAGTAAGAACTGGAGCTGCTGCGTTTTGGACCAGCTGGAGTTTGTTTATTAGGCGAGCAGGGCAACCACCCAGTAGAGCATTACAATAAGCAGGGGTTTTCAAACTTTATGATGCCAAGGACCCCCAAATATAATGAACCTTTATGAGGGACCCCCTTCCTAAAATCCATCTATTTTTCTGTACGAAAAAACATTTAGACTGTTAGATCAGGGGTCTCCAAACTCAGTCCTGAGGGCCACTGTCCTGCAGAGTTTAGCTCCAACCCCGATTAAACACAGCTAGGACCTTGTAAGACACTGATTGGCTGGTTCAGCTGTGTTTATTTGGGTTTGGACCCTCAGGACTGAGTTTGGAGACCCCTGTGTTAGATAAATACATTATACATACAACATATTGTTTACCAACTTAAACTGGCTATAAATGTTGGATGTATAAACCCGAAGAAGAACATTTTCAATTAAAATAATATTTGTATAAGCAACTTTCACAATAAATGTATGCAGTGAGCGAGATAAAGGGAGAAAAACTCACTAATGATACAAAGCAAACATACATTTCTGGAACGGAAAGAAAGGAGAGAAACATTTAGAAATGAAACCATTAGAATATTCAGTAGACTTTATCCACTTTTGCTTTGTCTTTTTATTCTCTGAAATGTTCTCAGGACAGTTTGAAAACCCCTGATCTAGAGCTCATGAACGCATCAACTCACTGTTCAGCATTTGGCATTGAGAGCATTTGTAATTTAGATATATTTTGGCAGATATTTGTTCTTGTTTTAAGCACAAACTCACTTCATTTTAATGCATTTCTCAGGCAACAACAAAAATTTTGCTTCTCCAGTAAATTTATCTTGATTTAAATGAACACGCCACTATTTTTGAAAATAGTCATACTCAAATACTAATTTTCCGTCTCCTCTAGAGTTAAACAGTTGAGTTTGACTGTTTTCGAATCCATTCAGCCGATCTCCGGGTCTGGCGCTAGCACTTTTAGCATAGCTTAGCATAGATCATTGAATCTGATTAGACCGTTAGCATCTCGCAGCGCCTGAAAATAGGCTAACTTCCATCAACACAACCAACGTGATGGGACTATTTTCAGGCGCTGTGTAATGTCATTGCGCCGCTGCACTCATGGGACGGCTCAAAGT
Source organism: Gobio occitaniae (assembly GCA_033150135.1). Classification (NCBI taxonomy): domain Eukaryota; kingdom Metazoa; phylum Chordata; class Actinopteri; order Cypriniformes; family Gobionidae; genus Gobio; species Gobio occitaniae. Next base: position 99,512 of record JARQWZ010002653.1, on the reverse strand, counting down.
TCCTTGATTATTACGCAGGAATGAGAATATAGTTCCTAAAAATATCGAAACTTTGGTCATTTTTGAGCGAGATGCTAACGGTCTAATCTGATTCAATGATCTATGCTAAGCTATGCTAAAAGTGCTACCGCCAGACCCAGAGATCGGCTGAATGGATTCGAAAACGGTAAAACTCAACTGTTTAACAATAGAGGAGACGGAAAATTAGCCTAGTTTCACAAATAGGCTATTTCTCTTTTTTGACCGTCTGTCCCAGAAAATGTATATTCTTTCCCGAGACACAAATTGTCCCGTTTTTTTGTGAAAATGTACTTCTAAAGTAGAATTTCCTGGCTTCAAATTAAACCGTTTCCTTATACTGTTACTGTGTTTTCTTCATGGTTGAGTTTACTTTTATTTGATTGGAAGCTCAACTTATTGCCTATCGCCTAGCAACTAGGATAAAACAGTGTTCAGTTGCTAGCTAGCTTTTTTAAAACTTTATATTAACTCAGTTTTGTGAAATGGGGGGAGAGACGGACGAGGACACTCAAAAAAATGAACTTTCACTGTTGTTATTTGCACTCAAATCATCCTTGTTCACATTACTTAAAAAACTCATGTAACTAAATTTACTTAGATTTACTGAGTTGTTACTACTTAAAAATAAATATTGTCAGCTTTACTTAATAAGTGTTTATTCGGTCAACTTAACATCGATGAGTGAAACAAAGAAACTGGGCAGTGGATCTGTAGTTCCCAGCATGCTTTGCAAGGGACTGCATCAGGAGAGTAAATTTAGGGATTAAAGTGTTATTTTATCTTTTTCAGTACAGGGAAAGATGTTGTTAGTTTATGTTAGTGTTATGTTCGGTTATGTTGGACATTTAGAGGAGTTTCTGTAATTTTGTGGTCATCATTATTGCAGAAGAGTGCCTGTGTTTAGGCTGTGGCCACTCATACACACATTTATTGGATGGAGTTCCCGTTCAAAGTTATTTTTGAATTTTGTTTCTAAAAATATGCTTTTTGTTATATTTAATAGTTTTCCACTTACACTTGTAGAGCAAGAAGTTAATTTAATAAGGTAAGATAAATCAATAAATGTGTTCACCTAACATAATATACTTTTATAAATTTAACATATCATTATTAAGTAAACTGCACATATAAATATTATGTAACAGTGACAAATTCAAATGGTTTGTATTTACTTAAAGAAATTTTGTCAGTTTTACTTGACTTTCTTGTGTTCATATAACTAAATTGTTATTTGTAAAAATGACTCAATATAGTTGTGTGGAACCACTTGACGCAGCTTTTTTAAGTAAATTCAACAAATTATTTTTTTGAGTGGAGGATAACACAACAAAATCGGATGAGCCACCACCAGTGTCAAAGAAAAAACGATTTACAACCTGCAACTCAGACTGGGCGAAAAGAGAACTTTTCTGAATGGGTAAGGCCCACACAAGGAGACCGGTTTTCCGCTACCTGTGTTTCGTGTCCTGACAAAATTTCAGTTAAATATGAAGGAAAATCAGCGCTGGAAAATCATGATTAAAAAATCATGAAAATCAAAATTATGACAAAGAAAGGGAGTCCTACAACTGTTAACATAGTATATTTGCAAATATGGGTTGACCCCCCCCCCCCCTCAAAAAAAACCAAAACAAAAACATATTTCATCTGAGTGTCCCGGTTTTTCACGAATCAAAGGTGGCAACCCTACACTCAAAAAAAAAGAGGTTCTATATGGCACCAAAAATGGTTCTTGGCTCGTAATCATAGGGGAACCTTTTTTAGTGCTATATAGCACCAATTTTGGTGCTTCAGCGGTTCTTCAGTGGTGCTAAATAGCACCTTAGTCAAAGAACCGGTGAAGAACCTCTGAAGAACCACTGAAGAACCACTTAAGAACCACTGAAGAACCACTGAAGAACCGCTGAAGAACCGGTGAAGAACCACTGAAGAACCACTGAAGAACCTCTGAAGAACCACTGAAGAACCGCTGAAGAACCGGTGAAGAATCACTGAAGAACCGCTGAAGAACCGGTGAAGAATCACTGAAGAACCACTGAAGAACCGGTGAAGAATCACTGAAGAACCACTGAAGAACCACTGAAGAACCACTGAAGAACCACTGAAGAACCTCTGAAGAACCACTGAAGAACCGCTGAAGAACCGGTGAAGAACCTCTGAAGAACCACTGAAGAACCGCTGAAGAACCGGTGAAGAATCACTGAAGAACCGCTGAAGAACCGGTGAAGAATCACTGAAGAACCGCTGAAGAACCGGTGAAGAATCACTGAAGAACCGCTGAAGAACCGGTGAAGAATCACTGAAGAACCACTGAAGAACCACTGAAGAACCACTGAAGAACCACTGAAGAACCGCTGAAGAACCGCTGAAGAACCGCTGAAGAACCACTGAAGAACCACTGAAGAACCACTGAAGCACCAAAATTGGTGCTATATAGCATAATAAGTTGACTTTACTTAGAAAAAGTGAGGAAACCGATTGCCTTAAAATTTTCAAGTAAAGCAGAGTATTATTTTTTTGTCGGCTAAACTTAACAAAATTTGTACAGAAAACTTGTTAATGAAGTAGGCCTATACTTAACTCAAAATTATTAGTTATGTTAACTTGTTATTAGTGCTCACATTACTAGGAAAATATTAGGAAACCGATTGCCTTAAAATTCTAAAATAAGCTGAATTAAAAAAATAAGTGAAGACAAAAAGCAACAACTCCATTCAACACTTATTTATTACTAATCAATAGTCTACAGGTACTAAAAACAATTAAGTAAGCATTACTTAATTGCATGAAGCTGTTCTTACTTAAACCGTTTAAGTTCCCTTTCGAGGGAACTCGCACTGCATCGGAACATCGCTTTGGGGATGCTCCCTTAGCATCAGCGAATCTGAAACCAGAATGTCAACTAGGCCAATCCGATTGGCGTGCGTGATGACGTCATCGTGACGGCATACCCGGAAGTATAAAAGGGGAGCTGGAACGTAATGGCGGTAGTTATTGCTCTTCAGCAAGCGCTATCTGTAAACTGTCTGTCTATTTACTGTTGTATGTCAGTGAGAGTGTGTGAGAAAGAGAAAAAAGAAAATGGAAAGTGAGAGAGCGAGAGAATTTAAGCAGTGTGTGCATCCGTGTCCCAGGTTTATGACGGGCTCGGATACACACCTGCTTTGTGTGCACTGCCTGGGCGTCCAGCATGCCCAAGCGGCTCTCGAGGGAGCCGCTTGTGAGCATTGTGAGAAATTGACGCTCAGGGTGCTCCGCTCTCGGCTGGCTGCGTTCGATGAGGCCGGCCAGCCTCGTGAGCCCCGTGGTTCTGGACCCGCAGTCGCTGAGGCGTCGCAGATCATGGGGCTCACAGCGGGATTTGTCAGAGGGTTTCGGGACTGCTGCGGCACTTTCCCGATCCTCCTCTGACAGTTCCGAAGATCTTCCTCCCCGTGTGGAAGCCCGCTCTCCGGCTTCTTCCCCCGGGGTGGGAGGTCTGGTGCTTGTTCTCTCCGGTTCCGAGGAGCCGGAGGAAATAGGCACCGAGGCGGGGGATGAAGCAGGAATTGTTTCATCACTTCACCCACCCGCCCAAGAGGAGCTGGTCGAGGTGTTGACCCGGGCTGTGGCTAAATTAAATATAAGTTGGCCACAAGAGGCTCCGGAAATCCAGCCACCCAGCAGGCTGGATGACCGGTTCCTCTCACACCGGGTTCAAACACCTCGCCGGGGCCTGCCTTTTTTCCCGGATCTACACACCGAGGTGTGTAGATCATGGAAACGGCCCTATTCCTCGCGTGTTTCCAATCCTCCAGTGTTGGATTATTCTAACATTCTGGGGGCACGCGAGGCGGGCTATGGAGCGATGCCTCGGGTGGAGGAGGCTCTCGCGAGCTACCTTTCACCTGACTCTGCATCGTCCCTTAAGGCTCCGGTTTTGCCCACCAAACCCTGTCGGGATACCTCATCTTTGGTGGGCAAAGCATATATGGCGGCTGGTCGGGCTGGTGGTTCCCTGCACACGTTATCAATTCTGCAGGCCTACCAGGCCGACCTCCTTAAAGAGTTGGACGAGGGAGATGGTCCCTCTCCGAAGGACATTCTGGAACTGAGGAAGGCTGCAGATTTGTCTCTCCGCGTCACCAAGGAGACGGCCCGCGCTATCGGCCGCTCCATGGCTTCCATGGTGACTGTGGAGAGACATCTCTGGCTGAATCTGTCGGGGATAAAGGAGAAGGATAGATCTTTTCTCCTGGACTCCCCGATCTCGCCTTCTGGGTTGTTTGGAGACGCGGTTAACACCGTCGTTTCCAGACACCAGGAGGCGAAGAAACAGTCGGCAGCCTTCCACCAGTATCTCCCTCGCCGCTCTAAACCTGGGAAGGCTGGCCCTTGCGGGCAGCCTCAGCCGTCATCCAGCTCCTCGCACCGGAAGGTGCAAAAGGAGAGCGTCGCATCTAGAGCCCCTCCCCCGGGAGCCTGGCAACAGAGGTGGCGCTCTCAGCAGCAGTCTTCAGCCCCTAAGGGCGATCTACGGAACGTCCTTCAGGCGCGGAAGGCTGCTGGGAAGAAGTCCTAGCTGCGGCAGGGCTTCTAAGAGCGGTCCCTCCCGTGGAGAAGCAACCGAGGTTGTTTCCTCCACAGCGCTCTGGGGAAATCGATGTGGTAATCCCGCCGTCTATGACGCTTCGGGCCACATCGGTTTCCCGCGAACGCATGCTGCACCAGCCGCCTCTGGAAAGACCTGCGGCTGGGCAGCTCGCGCGTCCGCACACGGAGAACCGTTCCCAGCTACTTCCTGCCGGTCAGCCGCTTCAGGAGGTTGGGAACCGGAACCGTGTAACACCCGACGCCAGCCTCGAGAGTAGATTCCCTTAGTAGATTATCTCGGCGCATGGAAATGCCTTCCGAATATTTCTACATGGGTCCTGCGTACTGTAGAAAAGGGGTACAAACTGCAGTTCGGTTTTCCTCCTCCACAATTCAGGGGGTTATACTGGACAGCAGTGATACCCGAGCAGGTTCGGGTAATGGAACTGGAAGTAAAAACTCTTTTAGCGAAGGAAGCCATAGAGCGTGTTCCTCCGCTGGAAAGAGAGTCTGGGTTCTACAGCCGGTACTTTATAGTTCCCAAAAAGGATGGAGGGTTGCGTCCGATTATAGATCTGAGGGTTTTGAATCTGTCTCTAAGGAGCTTCAGATTCAAAATGCTCACCATTCCCATGATCGTGAGTCAGATCCAGTCCGAGGACTGGTTCGTCACGATAGATCTGAAGGACGCGTATTTTCACATCTCCATCCTTCCATGTCAGAGGAAGTACCTGAGGTTCGCTTTCGGGGGCGAAGCGTACCAATATCGAGTGCTTCCCTTTGGCTTAGCCCTCTCCCCACGCACGTTCACGAAGTGCATGGATGCAGCTCTGGCTCCAATGAGACTTCAGGGCATCCGTGTGCTGAATTATATCGACGACTGGCTCATACTGGCCCAGTCGTACGAAGTGGCGGTTCGGCATCGAGATGTCGTTCTGAACCACATAAAGTGCTTGGGGCTGAGACTCAACACGAAAAAGAGCGTGTTGACGCCGTCCCAGAGGACAACGTTCCTCGGGGTCGTATGGGACTCGACAACGATGCGGGCACAATTGTCTCCCGCGCGAGTCGAGACCATACGGGCGATGGTCTCAGGAATAAGGCTAGGCCACAGCATCACTGTGAAGCACTTTCAGAGAGTGCTGGGACACATGGCAGCAGCGTCCAACGTAATACCTTTTGGCCTGCTGTACATGAGACCCTTCCAGTGGTGGCTGAAAACCAAGGGGTTTTCCCCCAGAGGGAATCCTTTCCGTATGATCAGGGTAACGCGCAATTGCTTCCGTTCCCTAGTCATATGGAAGAAACCTTGGTTTCTGTCCCAAGGGCCAGTGTTGGGAGCGTCCTGTTGCCGGAAATCCGTTTCAACAGACGCCTCCCTCACTGGCTGGGGCGCGGTCATGGACGGCTACTTTGCGAGGGGCCCATGGGAGGGCCGTCGTTCCTCCTGGCACATAAATTGCCTGGAGATGATGGCGGTCTACAAAGCTCTCAGGAGCTTTCTCCCGCACCTCCGCGATCAGCATGTCCTGGTACGGACAGACAATACGTCTGTCGTAGCGTACATCAACCGCCAGGGGGGTTTGAGGTTGCGCTCTCTTCACAGTCTAGCGAGCCGAGTCCTCCTGTGGACCCAGGGGAAACTGTTGTCCATCAGGGCAATGTATGTCCCGGGGGTCCAAAATCAGGGAGCAGACATCCTGTCGAGGCAGGGGCTGAGGCCCGGGGAGTGGCGACTCCACCCAGAGGTGGTGGAGGCCATATGCAAGAGGTTCGGCCCAGTGGAAGTGGATTTGTTTGCGTCTCGAGAGACGTCCCACTGTCCACTGTGGTTTTCCCTCACGCATCCAGCTCCACTGGGGCTGGATGCCATGGTTCAGACGTGGCAGAGGCTGCGTCTGTACGCATTTCCCCCGATTGCTCTGCTCCCGGGAGTCCTGGAAAGGGTCCGTCGACAGGGGGTCAGTCTACTTCTGGTAGCACCCCGTTGGCCGACTTGAGTTTGGTTCTCGGATATCATAGCTCTGCTAGCAGGTCAGCCGTGGGAGATTCCTCTGAGGAGGGATCTCCTATCTCAGGCGGCGGGTACGATATTTTACCCCCGCCCGGAGATTTGGAACCTATGGGTCTGGCCCCTGAGGGGACCAGGTACATAGAGCCTGGCCTATCGGCGGAGGTGGTAGAGACCTTACTCAGTTCCAGGGCTCCGTCTACGAGAAGACTGTACAGCCTCAAGTGGAATGTATTTTCCACTTGGTGCAGAGAGCGTGAGGTGGACCCAGTTAACTGCCCAGTGGCTTCAGTGCTGGAGTTCCTCCAAGATCGCTTCTCTGCAGGGCTTACCCCGTCCACACTCAAGGTGTACGTGGCTGCCATTGCGGCTTTCCACACTCCTATGGGTGATGGGCCTCTGGGTAGGCACCAGCTGGTTGTACAATTCCTCCGTGGGGCTCGGAGGATGAGGCCTGCGGCTCGGTCCAGAGTTCCAACCTGGGATCTGGCAGTGGTTCTCGAAGGATTGGCTGAGGCCCCCTTCGAGCCATTGGAGTCGGCTGGACCAAAAAATCTGACCCTTAAGGTGGCTTTTCTCCTTGCCATTACCTCTCTTAGGAGAGTGGGAGATCTCCAGGCCTTGGCGGTAACGCCGACCTGCCTGGAGTTTGCCCCGGGAGGAGTAAAGGCCATCTTACACCCTAGGCCGGGTTACGTGCCTAAGGTGCCTTCCAGGGTGGTCAGGTCATTGGTCCTACAGGCATTTCATCCTCCGCCTCATGTGACGGCGGAAGAGGGGAGGCTTCACCTACTCTGCCCGGTTAGGGCTCTAAGAGTTTATCTGGCGAAGTCTGCGCAGTGGAGGAGATCACAACAACTGTTGGTGTGTTTTGGTTCACCTAAGAAGGGATTGCCTGCGTCTACTCAGACAATCAGTAACTGGATTGTCCAGGCGATTACCATGGCCTACCAGGTGCGCAGTTTGCCTTCACCGGTGGCCGTGAGGGCTCATTCCACCAGAGGCATGGCCTCTTCGGTGGCCCTTCTTTCTGGGGTCCCCTTGCAGGATATCTGTGAGGCGGCCGGGTGGGCTACCCCACACACTTTCATCAGGTTTTATAGCCTGGATCTCCCTACGACGCCTGGTGCGAGGGTGCTCCAGTCCTAGCTGTGCCCGGTCTCCGGCTTCACACTAGGGCAGGTGCTACCCTTCGGTGTGGCCTAGTGGGTACTCGTTCCCCAAAGCGTCGTTCCGATGCAGTGCGAGTTCCCTCGAAAGGGAACTGCTCGGGTTATGTATATAACCCTTGTTCCCTGAGAAGGGGAACGAGCACTGCATCCCGACGCCACACCTCGGCGCGCCTGGAGCGCATGCTTCAGAGCAATTACTACCGCCATTACGTTCCAGCTCCCCTTTTATACTTCCGGGTATGCCGTCACGATGACGTCATCACGCACGCCAATCGGATTGGCCTAGTTGACATTCTGGTTTCAGATTCGCTGATGCTAAGGGAGCATCCCCAAAGCGTTGTTCCGATGCAGTGCTCGTTCCCCTTCTCAGGGAACAAGGGTTATATACATAACCCGAGCAGTTTTGTCAACTTAATTCTATCTGGGATCTGAGGAAGTGTACTCCCAGAGTGCATTGTGGCATAAATTAATTGCTTCGTTTTACTATTTTTAGCTTTATTTTACTATTTGTCTTTTGTCAGTATAACCCGAACAATGACAGCAAGTAAAATAGTAAAGGTCGTATTAATAATAAAAATGTTTAAAAAAAAATAAAATAAAAAAAAATCCTTGCTACCATTGTTGTGTTTTGCATGCTGAATGTTGAAGTCTGTGTGTGACACACTCAAGCATGGTCAAATGATATTGTGACAAATATAGAGAGATTATATCAACTCAATTAAAAGGTTATGCCATAAATATTAGCAAAAATAATGTTAAAAGATCATTGTTTGACATTAAATATAGTTATGTTATACATCATTAATTGACAAATATTATATATATATGTGTTTATTTATATATATATTTATATATATATATATATATATATATATTACTTCCTTTCTTTTGAAATCATACAACTATGATTTCTTGTTGCATTGCATCAATTACTATAATATGAATGAAGTTCCAAGTGTCCAACCAAAGGGAACACTGATCTCCATCATGGTAACGTAACCGGAAGTGGAGGAAATGAGTGATAAGTCTATACAAAATTACACCACCTCAAAAACACTTTGCCCGTCCGCCTGCTTGTTTTTTTGCTTTAGCAAAATGGTACTCAAACCAGTCCAGTAATGTTTATTTGAGTTTTCTAAGTAACGAAGGCATAGCATGCAAATAGTTCAGATTACTTAAGGAAGTTCAACAAATTATTGGACATTAAGTAAAGTTGACTAAAAAAGTCTTAGTAAGAACAACTGTTGGATTTTACAGTGTACGAGCCAAGAACCATTTTTGGTGCCATATAGAACCTTTTTTTTTTTAGAGTGTAGGCATGTCCCTTTAAGAATGTTTAGATATTTGTGCTGAATCAAAACAAGATGATAATTTTTACACCCTGAACACATCAGATGGCGCATTTCAGTGGATAACAACTTAAAAATGTGTCTTTTGTGTTCCACAGAAAAATGAAAGTCATACGGGTTTGGAAGGACATGATGTGAGTAAATGATGACAGACTTTTGGCTATTTACAGTATATAAACACACACACGTCTGTTTGACTACATCAGTGAGTATCTCATAGACATTATAATGTATTTTTATCAGGTTACTAAGATTTTCAATGTCCTAAGCGACCTGTGTTATCAGTGTGTGTGTGTGTTTGTTCAGCGCTGTAATGGGATCATTGAGGAATAAAAGCGCCTGCGGTCACTCACACCTCATAAAATGCGTAACGCCAGTGAGTTCCTGATGGCCTGTAATGTGTTTGGCCTGCAGCTTGAGGTGTTTGACTGAAACTGAACCGTCACAACTTTCTCAGAAACTCAAACTTCTGATGCGCAGTTAGTTACGCACCATAAACATCACCTTCATGCCGAGGGCGTTTGCTGACCTGTGGATCGTTCGCTTTTTCACATTGTTGCATTTTCTTCTTGGTTTGATTCGCTTACACAAGGCAACATTTTAAAGCGTACCGAAAGGTGTTTATGTAAGTCACATGTGAGTATTGCTCATAGTTTCCTCACACACACTTATACCAATGTAGCCGTCATTGGTCATGGTCCGTCGGGTCGATTGCTTTCTCACCTCAACCGAACGACCCCAACGTTTGTTTACTCTAAACGAACTGAACTAAGGGAGAAAACGCACCAGGTTGAGAAACAAATGTGTGAAAAAGCGTTTCTCCTGACCAATCTCACATGTGTGTTTGAGAAGAGAACCCAACAACTGTGCTGAGACGTGACAAGATACCAAAAGTCAGAGATCGCAATATAAACTCCAGCATTTCTCATTGAATTTTTACTAGACCAAACCACATTTTTTGACGCCAATGTTAGTAGCTCTTAACCCCTTAACTGTCACTTGCCCGTATACGGGCATTCTACATTTACTTCACTATATTACTATTAAATCCTAATCTAGTCATGACAAACTATATATCATTGGAAAGGTCTAAGGCTCAAGAATACATATTTGTTGATGATTTTGCAGAAAATATATATTTTGGAAGAGTAATTGATTAATATATGACAAGAGTGACAAGAGTTTGCATCAAAAAATCTGTATCATTACAGGAGTTTTCAGCTTTGTAACAAAAAGTCAACAACCACACTTTTAATCATTCAAACTTTGATTTTCATGCTAAAAGTTCATAACATAAACATTGATTCTAGTATTTAGCCAAAAATATTCAGAAAATAATATTATATATAGAGAATATCTGCCAGATCAATCTTTAGGAATCACCAATATGGTGTGTCTAACCCCTAGTGGATTTTTGGAGGTTATGCAGCTAAAAGTCTTACAGAAAACTCATTTTTTGAGTTTTTGAGCTAAAATTTTGAACACAACTTGGTTAGAATTTTGGCTTTGACTTTCTGTCTTTTTTAGGCTGAAACCTATATTAATTTATATATTTTTTAATAAAATAAATAATATTTATATTATTATATTTTTATAACAATAAACTTAAATTTCAATAACTTTTATATAATTTAATTCTATAATTTTTTTCCACTTCAGCAATAATCTGCCAAGTGTCTTCTTTTAAAAGAGACCAACCATAAGTCTTTAGTCCAAAGGGTTCATGAATTACAACCATTTAAGTTTGGGTAGTGCATTTTCACGAAATTCTCAAAAAGGGGGGTGACAGGTAAAGGGTTAAACTGTTAAAGTGTTTCTGAGATGCTCTCCGCATTATTTTCCAGCTTCATACACTCATTGTGTGTGAACGATTGACTCATTTGGGTCTGTTTCTATTTCTCCACAAGGAATTTTCGAAACATTGATACTTCGATCCTAACTGAGAACTCTGTGAAGTCTCCTAAGGTCTAAACATATTCCTCACTCTTCAAAATAAACTCAATAAATATGTATCGGCATTGATGGTTCCAACCTTTCCATTGCACAAAAGGTCATTTATAATGGGGAAAAGGTAACAAAAATATGTTCTAAGAATGTTTTTCTGATGTTCTCATTAAGTAATGAAACTCTGATTACTCATTAAACGTTAGAGGAGCGTCCAGGTAAAATGTTTTTTTTATTTTAAACACTCCATGAACGATGCTTTTGTGCTAATGTTATTAAAGTCCAGATAACTTCGAACGAATGTTCTGTTAACGTTACACTGCAAAAAATTAATTTCTTAATTGGTATTTTTGTCTTGTTTCCAGTCAAAACATCAAAAAATTCTGAATTCAAGAGGCTTTTATTAGATAATTGAAATGACGTAAGATATTTAATCTTGTTTCCAGGTGGAATAAAAATATTAATTAAGTGCGTTTTGCTTAGAACAAGTAAAATGATCTGCCAATGGGGTAAGAAAAATAATCTGGTAACACTTCACAATAAGGTTCATTAGTTAACATTAGTTAACTACATTAGCTAACATGAACTAATAATGAATTGCATTAATAAAGCATTTATTTATCTTTGTTGATGTTAACTTCAACATTTACTAATGCATTATTAAAATCTTGTAAACATTAGTTAATGCAGTGTGAACTAACATTAATAAACCATGAACAGCTGTATTTATATTAACTAACATTAACAAAAATGAACTAATGCTGAACAAAGGTGTTGTCCATGGTTAGTTCATGTTAACTAATGCATTAACTAATGTTAACTAATGCAACCTTACTGTAAAGTTTTACCAAAAATCTTGTTTTGTGTTTGTATTAAGATTATATTCCTTACACCATTGGCGAATTATTTTTACCTGTTGTAAGCTAAATGCATTTGGTTCTCCAGGAAAAAATACAAAAAATCTTAAAATGCATCTTTATTTAAGAATTTTTGGATATTTATATGTGAACCTGGACCACAAAACCAGTCATAAGGGTACATTTTGTGAAATTGAGATTGAGCAAGTCCTTAGCTATGCATATTACTACTAATAATACATTTATGATACAATAATATCTTCATGGAACATGATCTTAATATTCTAATGATTTTTGGCATAAAAGAAAAACGGATAATTTTGACCACAGATATACCTGTGAGATTATGACTGGTGTTGAGTCAAACTTTGTCAGACCGCCTCGGACACGCCCTTCATTGAAAACTCAAGATCTTCGGAATTTAACATCGCAAAGGCCTTAAGATTACACGTACCAAATTTGAAGATGATCCGATTAAAACTGTAAGAGGAGTTCGTTAAAGTATGAGGCCTGGAAATGGCACAGATTTTGCTGAGAAAATTCTAAATATCTCACTTCCTGTCGGTTTTCAGATTTTGCTCCCAGAGACTTTTTTGTAGGTGTTGGGCTGTTACATGTGTCTACCGAATTTCATACTCGTACGTGAAACGTAGCGCAAACAACGCTTAATTGAAATGTTGTAGGTGGCGCTGTGGAGCCATTTTGCCACGCCTAATTCTGAATCCCATATCAGACGTACATATTCGCCACTTCTGACGCGTGTGCAAAGCTTCATGAGTTTTCCAGCATGTTTAGACCCTCAAGCAATTACAAAATACTGAGGAAGAACATCATATTGTTGGCTATTGAGACGTAAGACGCAGGACTGGTGTTGAGCTCCAGGTCACATTTGTACTTTAAATAAGACAAAAATACTAAAGTGCACTGGAAGAACGTTTGTTCATAACGTTGAGAGAACCTTGCCAGAACGTTTTGAGAATGTTCGCTTCAAACTAACACAATATGGTTCAAGCCTGAAAGGTTCTTTGGGGAATCGCTGTGAAAACCCTTTGTTTTAACCCCATAAGAACCCGGACCAATTTATCCATATAGGAAAATTATGGGGCATATAAAACAGGCTTAATGGAGCACTTGTAACATGTTTTTGCAGTTGTTTTTGAAATACAACCCCTCCTTGTGAGAGATCTGTAATGTTACACATATGTGACATTGGGCGTTTATGATACATTTTTTATGTTACATAGATGTCACATTGGGCATTTATTTCTCAGTTTAAAAAAAAAACGTTTAATATTTTTTTTGCTAAATAGCAGTTTTGTTCTGTTTCTTCTCTTTTCCACAACATTTATCAAAATTATGCATATTATTAAAAAATTATAAACAAAACATATCAAGCCATAGACAGATCTTCCAACACTTATCCCCTGCTTGCTGATTTTAACAGTTATTGTTGTCAGTGAGATGTAGACATGCTAGTAGAGTCTGAAAACAGCTGCGTAACATTTTGTCAGCCATGGGATGTCATTTTGTCATTTTCTCAAGTATGCATGATTTCCTGACATTTGGTGCAGATCAATACCAATCAATATTTCAATTATATAAAACAGTGCTGTTAACATTTTTCTGAGTCCCAGATTTTATATAAAACATAGAGAAAATATATAACACTAAAAAAAATATTGAATCTGCTAAATTAATTGAGCAGCTCATTAATATTTTTCTTAATATGACAAATACATAACATCAAAATTCCACCAACTGTTGTACAGTTAACAGCCCGATGTGACATATATGTCACCACAATATTTTCATAACTTGTTTTATATCAATTTGTTTAAGAAATGTATTAAAATCAGGTTAAGTGTAATCTATGATAAGTTATTAAACTGTTAGAATTGTTGCATGGGTTGAAACATACCTTTAGTAACAAAAACAAGCGTATTAAAAAATTGCTCACACTGCAACATGTGCTAACCAGACAGACCACCATTTTGGAAATGTTGCCATGGCAACAAAAAATGCACAAATTGTCACATGACTGAACCTGGGTGTTCCTTATATGTCACTTAGGGACTTCCTGAGATGAAATTTAGGGATATTGCTTTAAAAAGACCTTTCCAGATAATCACCAATGTTTGTGACATCCGTGTCACTGTGGGTTCTTATTTAAAGGGTTAGTTCACCCAAAAATGAAAATTCTGCCATTAATTACTTACCCTCATGTGGTTGGACACCCGTCAGACCTCCGTTCATCTTCGGAACAGAAATGAAGATATTTTAGTGTAAATCTGATGCTCTGAAAGGCCTCCATTGGCTCAACTTTACACTCTCAAGACCCTTAAAAGACACTAAAGACTAAAGTTACAAAGTCCATCTCACTACAGCGGCTCTACAATAACTTTATGAATCGGCGACAATAGTTTTTGTGCGCAAAAAAACCCTAAATAACGACTTACATAGTGATGACGATTTCAAAATAAAGCATCATGAAGCTTCGAAGCGTTATGAATCAGTGAGTCGATTCAGCGGTTCAGAGCGTTATGAATCAGTGAGTCGATTCAGCGGTTCAGAGCGTTATGAATCAGTGAGTCGATTCAGCGGTTCAGAGCGTTATGAATCAGTGAGTCGATTCAGCGGTTCAGAGTGTTATGAATCAGTGAGTCGATTCAGCGGTTCAGAGCGTTATGAATCAGTGAGTCGATTCAGCAGTTTGAATCGCCAAATTTCAGCAGTTTGACACGCGATCCGAATCATCATTCGGCTCAGTGATTCATAACGCTTTGAAGCTTCATGATCGTGTTTTGAAATCGTCATCACTATATAAGTCGTTATTTAGGGTTTTTTTGCGCACAGAAACTATTCTCGTCTTCATAAAGTTATTGTAGAGCCGCTGTAGTGAGATGGACTTTGTAACTTTAGTCTTTAGTGTCTTTTAAGGGTCTTGAGAGTGTAAAGTTGAGCCAATGGAGGCCTTTCAGAGCATCAGATTTACACTAAAATATCTTCATTTGTGTCTGAAGATGAACGGAGGTCTGACGGGTGTCCAACCACATGAGGCTCAGTCATTCATGACACAATTTACATTTTTGGGTGAACTAACCCTTTAAGAGTGTGTGTGGTTTTCTGTGCTGAATGTAAATGAGCACCTGCTGGAACGAGCACTGCATCCCGACGCCACACCTCGGCGCGCCTGGAGCGCATTCTTCAGAGCAATTACTACCGCCATTACGTTCCAGCTCCCCTTTTATACTTCCGGGTATGCCGTCACGATGACGTCATCATGCACGCCAATCGGATTGGCCTAGTTGACATTCTGGTTTCAGATTCGCTGATGCTAAGGGAGCATCCCCAAAGCGTTGTTCCGATGCAGTGCTCGTTCCCCTTCTCAGGGAACAAGGGTTATATACATAACCCGAGCAGTTTTGTCAACTTAATTCTATCTGGGATCTGAGGAAGTGTACTCCCAGAGTGCATTGTGGCATAAATTAATTGCTTCGTTTTACTATTTTTAGCTTTATTTTACTATTTGTCTTTTGTCAGTATAACCCGAACAATGACAGCAAGTAAAATAGTAAAGGTCGTATTAATAATAAAAATGTTTAAAAAAAAATAAAATAAAAAAAAATCCTTGCTACCATTGTTGTGTTTTGCATGCTGAATGTTGAAGTCTGTGTGTGACACACTCAAGCATGGTCAAATGATATTGTGACAAATATAGAGAGATTATATCAACTCAATTAAAAGGTTATGCCATAAATATTAGCAAAAATAATGTTAAAAGATCATTGTTTGACATTAAATATAGTTATGTTATACATCATTAATTGACAAATATTATATATATATATATATATATATATATATATATATATATATATATATATATATATATATATATATATATATATATATATGTGTTTATTTATATATATATATATATATATATATATATATATATATATATATATATATATATATTTATTTATATATATATATATAT
Organism: Gobio occitaniae; assembly: GCA_033150135.1. NCBI lineage: Eukaryota > Metazoa > Chordata > Actinopteri > Cypriniformes > Gobionidae > Gobio > Gobio occitaniae. The sequence continues at coordinate 83,586 of JARQWZ010002653.1, read as the reverse complement.
ATTACTTCCTTTCTTTTGAAATCATACAACTATGATTTCTTGTTGCATTGCATCAATTACTATAATATGAATGAAGTTCCAAGTGTCCAACCAAAGGGAACACTGATCTCCATCATGGTAACCGGAAGTGGAGGAAATGAGTGATAAGTCTATACAAAATTGCACCACCTCAAAAACACTTTGCCCGTCCGCCTGCTTGTTTTTTTGCTTTAGCAAAATGGTACTCAAACCAGTCCAGTAATGTTTATTTGAGTTTTCTAAGTAACGAAGGCATAGCATGCAAATAGTTCAGATTACTTAAGGAAGTTCAACAAATTATTGGACATTAAGTAAAGTTGACTAAAAAAGTCTTAGTAAGAACAACTGTTGGATTTTACAGTGTACGAGCCAAGAACCATTTTTGGTGCCATATAGAACCTTTTTTTTTTTAGAGTGTAGGCATGTCCCTTTAAGAATGTTTAGATATTTGTGCTGAATCAAAACAAGATGATAATTTTTACACCCTGAACACATCAGATGGCGCATTTCAGTGGATAACAACTTAAAAATGTGTCTTTTGTGTTCCACAGGAAAATGAAAGTCATACGGGTTTGGAAGGACATGATGTGAGTAAATGATGACAGACGTTTTGGCTATTTACAGTATATAAACACACACACGTCTGTTTGACTACATCAGTGAGTATCTCATAGACATTATAATGTATTTTTATCAGGTTACTAAGATTTTCAATGTCCTAAGCGACCTGTGTTATCAGTGTGTGTGTGTGTTTGTTCAGCGCTGTAATGGGATCATTGAGGAATAAAAGCGCCTGCGGTCACTCACACCTCATAAAATGCGTAACGCCAGTGAGTTCCTGATGGCCTGTAATGTGTTTGGCCTGCAGCTTGAGGTGTTTGACTGAAACTGAACCGTCACAACTTTCTCAGAAACTCAAACTTCTGATGCGCAGTTAGTTACGCACCATAAACATCACCTTCATGCCGAGGGCGTTTGCTGACCTGTGGATCGTTCGCTTTTTCACATTGTTGCATTTTCTTCTTGGTTTGATTCGCTTACACAAGGCAACATTTTAAAGCGTACCGAAAGGTGTTTATGTAAGTCACATGTGAGTATTGCTCAGAGTTTCCTCACACACACTTATACCAATGTAGCCGTCATTGGTCATGGTCCGTCGGGTCGATTGCTTTCTCACCTCAACCGAACGACCCCAACGTTTGTTTACTCTAAACGAACTGAACTAAGGGAGAAAACGCACCAGGTTGAGAAACAAATGTGTGAAAACGCGTTTCTCCTGACCAATCTCACATGTGTGTTTGAGAAGAGAACCCAACAACTGTGCTGAGACGTGACAAGATACCAAAAGTCAGAGATCGCAATATAAACTCCAGCATTTCTCATTGAATTTTTACTAGACCAAACCACATTTTTTGACGCCAATGTTAGTAGCTCTTAAACTGTTAAAGTGTTTCTGAGATGCTCTCCGCATTATTTTCCAGCTTCATACACTCATTGTGTGTGAACGATTGACTCATTTGGGTCTGTTTCTATTTCTCCACAAGGAATTTTCGAAACATTGATACTTCGATCCTAACTGAGAACTCTGTGAAGTCTCCTAAGGTCTAAACATATTCCTCACTCTTCAAAATAAACTCAATAAATATGTATCGGCATTGATGGTTCCAACCTTTCCATTGCACAAAAGGTCATTTATAATGGGAAAAAGGTAACAAAAATATGTTCTAAGAATGTTTTTCTGATGTTCTCATTAAGTAATGAAACTCTGATTACTCATTAAACGTTAGAGGAGCGTCCAGGTAAAATGTTTTTTTTCATTTTAAACACTCCATGAACGATGCTTTTGTGCTAATGTTATTAAAGTCCAGATAACTTCGAACGAATGTTCTGTTAACGTTACACTGCAAAAAATTCATTTCTTAATTGGTATTTTTGTCTTGTTTCCAGTCAAAACATCAAAAAATTCTGAATTCAAGAGGCTTTTATTAGATAATTGAAATGACGTAAGATATTTAATCTTGTTTCCAGGTGGAATAAAAATATTAATTAAGTGCGTTTTGCTTAGAACAAGTAAAATGATCTGCCAATGGGGTAAGAAAAATAATCTGGTAACACTTCACAATAAGGTTCGTTAGTTAACATTAGTTAACTACATTAGCTAACATGAACTAATAATGAATTGCATTAATAAAGCATTTATTTATCTTTGTTGATGTTAACTTCAACATTTACTAATGCATTATTAAAATCTTGTAAACATTAGTTAATGCAGTGTGAACTAACATTAATAAACCATGAACAGCTGTATTTATATTAACTAACATTAACAAAAATGAACTAATGCTGAACAAAGGTGTTGTCCATGGTTAGTTCATGTTAACTAATGCATTAACTAATGTTAACTAATGCAACCTTACTGTAAAGTTTTACCAAAAATCTTGTTTTGTGTTTGTATTAAGATTATATTCCTTACACCATTGGCGAATTATTTTTACCTGTTGTAAGCTAAATGCATTTGGTTCTCCAGGAAAAAATACAAAAAATCTTAAAATGCATCTTTATTTAAGAATTTTTGGATATTTATATGTGAACCTGGACCACAAAACCAGTCATAAGGGTACATTTTGTGAAATTGAGATTGAGCAAGTCCTTAGCTATGCATATTACTACTAATAATACATTTATGATACAATAATATCTTCATGGAACATGATCTTAATATTCTAATGATTTTTGGCATAAAAGAAAAACGGATAATTTTGACCACAGATATACCTGTGAGATTATGACTGGTGTTGAGTCAAACTTTGTCAGACCGCCTCGGACACGCCCTTCATTGAAAACTCAAGATCTTCGGAATTTAACATCGCAAAGGCCTTAAGATTACACGTACCAAATTTGAAGATGATCCGATTAAAACTGTAAGAGGAGTTCGTTAAAGTATGAGGCCTGGAAATGGCAAAGATTTTGCTGAGAAAATTCTAAATATCTCACTTCCTGTTGGTTTTCAGATTTTGCTCCCAGAGACTTTTTTGTAGGTGTTGGGCTGTTACATGTGTCTACCGAATTTCATACTCGTACGTGAAACGTAGCGCAAACAACGCTTAATTGAAATGTTGTAGGTGGCGCTGTGGAGCCATTTTGCCACGCCTAATTCTGAATCCCATATCAGACGTACATATTCGCCACTTCTGACGCGTGTGCAAAGCTTCATGAGTTTTCCAGCATGTTTAGACCCTCAAGCAATTACAAAATACTGAGGAAGAACATCATATTGTTGGCTATTGAGACGTAAGACGCAGGACTGGTGTTGAGCTCCAGGTCACATTTGTACTTTAAATAAGACAAAAATACTAAAGTGCACTGGGAGAACGTTTGTTCATAACGTTGAGAGAACCTTGCCAGAACGTTTTGAGAATGTTAGCTTCAAACTAACACAATATGGTTCAAGCCTGAAAGGTTCTTTGGGGAATCGCTGTGAAAACCCTTTGTTTTAACCCCATATGAACCCGGACCAATTTATCCATATAGGAAAATTATGGGGCATATAAAACAGGCTTAATGGAGCACTTGTAACATGTTTTTGCAGTTGTTTTTGAAATACAACCCCTCCTTGTGAGAGATCTGTAATGTTACACATATGTGACATTGGGCGTTTATGATACATTTTTTATGTTACATAGATGTCACATTGGGCATTTATTTCTCAGTTTAAAAAAAAAACATTTAATATTTTTTTGCTAAATAGCAGTTTTTTTCTGTTTCTTCTCTTTTCCACAACATTTATCAAAATTATGCATATTATTAAAAAATTATAAACAAAACATATCAAGCCATAGACAGATCTTCCAACACTTATCCCCTGCTTGCTGATTTTAAGAATTATTGTTGTCAGTGAAATGTAGACATGCTAGTAGAGTCTGAAAACAGCTGCGTAACATTTTGTCAGCCATGGGATGTCATTTTGTCATTTTCTCAAGTATGCATGATTTCCTGACATTTGGTGCAGATCAATACCAATCAATATTTCAATTATATTAAACAGTGCTGTTAACATTTTTCTGAGTCCCAGATTTTATATAAAACATAGAGAAAATAAATAACACTAAAAAAAATATTGAATCTGCTAAATTAATTGAGCAGCTCATTAATATTTTTCTTAATATGACAAATACATAACATCAAAATTCCACCAACTGTTGTACGGTTAACAGCCCGATGTGACATATATGTCACCACAATATTTTCATAACTTGTTTTATATAAATTTGTTTAAGAAATGTATTAAAATCAGGTTAAGTGTAATCTATGATAAGTTATTGAAATGTTAGAATTGTTGCATGGGTTGAAAAATACCTTTAGTAACAAAAACAAGCGTATTAAAAAATTGCTCACACTGTAACATGTGCTAACCAGACAGACCACCATTTTGGAAATGTTGCCATGGCAACAAAAAATGCACAAATTGTCACATGACTGAACCTGGGTGTTCCTTATATGTCACTTAGGGACTTCCTGAGATGAAATTTAGGGATATTGCTTTAAAAAGACCTTTCCAGATAATCACCAATGTTTGTGACATCCGTGTCACTGTGGGTTCTTATTTAAAGGGTTAGTTCACCCAAAAATGAAAATTCTGCCATTAATTACTTACCCTCATGTGGTTGGACACCCGTCAGACCTCCGTTCATCTTCGGAACAGAAATGAAGATATTTTAGTGTAAATCTGATGCTCTGAAAGGCCTCCATTGGCTCAACTTTACACTCTCAAGACCCTTAAAAGACACTAAAGACTAAAGTTACAAAGTCCATCTCACTACAGCGGCTCTACAATAACTTTATGAATCGGCGACAATAGTTTTTGTGCGCAAAAAAACCCTAAATAACGACTTACATAGTGATGACGATTTCAAAATAAAGCATCATGAAGCTTCGAAGCGTTATGAATCAGTGAGTCGATTCAGCGGTTCAGAGCGTTATGAATCAGTGAGTCGATTCAGCGGTTCAGAGCGTTATGAATCAGTGAGTCGATTCAGCGGTTCAGAGCGTTATGAATCAGTGAGTCGATTCAGCGGTTCAGAGTGTTATGAATCAGTGAGTCGATTCAGCGGTTCAGAGCGTTATGAATCAGTGAGTCGATTCAGCAGTTTGAATCGCCAAATTTCAGCAGTTTGACACGCGATCCGAATCATCATTCGGCTCAGTGATTCATAACGCTTTGAAGCTTCATGATCGTGTTTTGAAATCGTCATCACTATATAAGTCGTTATTTAGGGTTTTTTTGCGCACAGAAACTATTCTCGTCTTCATAAAGTTATTGTAGAGCCGCTGTAGTGAGATGGACTTTGTAACTTTAGTCTTTAGTGTCTTTTAAGGGTCTTGAGAGTGTAAAGTTGAGCCAATGGAGGCCTTTCAGAGCATCAGATTTACACTAAAATATCTTCATTTGTGTCTGAAGATGAACGGAGGTCTGACGGGTGTCCAACCACATGAGGCTCAGTCATTAATGACACAATTTACATTTTTGGGTGAACTAACCCTTTAAGAGTGTGTGTGGTTTTCTGTGCTGAATGTAAATGAGCACCTGCTGTGTGTGTTTTCTGAAGGTCAAAGGGAAGAACATCTCACCTATTCCTGCTTGTCCGAACACCCATGACAGCCGAATGAAGAGCATGACCCCCCAAATATTCAGCATGCATCTCACCTGCGGACACAAGCACATGGTCAGAGCGGCCCACCGTCAGCGGATCGCTTGTTTTCTGTGTCGGCGAACTCACCAGAACTCCTTTGATCCAACCAAACTTCACCACACCTCCTGAGGTGTCCTTTTCCTCCAGCGGGACGACGGACTCCACGTCTCCCAGCGTCGAGCCATCCGCTCCTTCACTGTCCTCCACCGTACTGGGAATACTAAGGCCTCCATTCTGATGGTAGAATGACACACTTCTGGGTAATCTTCCTCTACAACTGAGCCCTTTGTGCATCCTTTTATACACATTAGGGATGCACGATATTGGATTTTTGCCGATATCCGATATGCCGATATTTTTCAACTAATTTTGGCCGATGCCGATATTGATACCGATATACGTTTATTTTGTTTGGAAACCACCATTTTGAGCAAAAATAATAATAATTTTCATTCTGGTTTCAGATTTCTGATGTCTCCTTTCTAAAAGGATACTTGTTAAAGATAAATAAATGTTAATAAAGTTATTTTTATAATAAGAGTATATTTTCTCTAAAAATAACAATAATAAAGTCAGTGATTTTTCACCCCAGACAGATGCAGTTGTAACCTAAATATTTTATTTTTGGATGTAATGTTTGTGCCTAAGTGGGGGTGGCATGGCATCAGTTGATGCGGTCTTTAGCTTCAAATAAAACAAATATACAATTATTTTAGTGATCCTTGCATTATTTTTTTCATCATCCATTTCATACAATTTTATTACAGATTAATAAACTGTATATAAAAGTATTTAATTTACAAGTTTTTACAATTTATTTGTGTATTCTACTTTTCATTTTATTACTGCAACAACAGCGCCTCCACTAAATAGGCTATATAAAATTCAACCGGGCGGGCACTAGGACCTGGAGGAGCTTCTGCTGCTGTGGAGGCTGCTGCGCGCGCTAGAGAGTGGGGAGACGCCACTGTGCTTATTTTGGGCTAGTTTTGTTGTGAAAACCTGGCAATCCTGTTGATTCACAAATTCAATATAATGATGTCGATTAATGATGTCAATATAAATCACCATACATGCAATGTATTTGCTTGTTTTCACTTCAAGAATGGCCACACGGCTGACGTGATCTTATCGCTATAGCACTCCTTGCACACGTGAGGTATTGCAGGCTCATATCAACACATTATCATATCGGCAAGGCATATCGGCATAATTTTTTCATATCGGCCGATGCCGATTTTTATATTTTAAGCGTTTATCGGCCGATTCCGATGTCGTGGCGATAATATCGTGCATCCCTAATACACATTATACATCTTGTATCTTGATTTAAGAAAGTTTAGATATTTGTGTTGGAAAACAAGACAGAACAAGCAGCGAAGAAAGGGCCCTCGGGTCCTCAGGAAGACTGGGAATACTGGGTAAATATAGGAGAAATATGGCACAGCATTTGACTATAACTGAATATTGGCGTGTAGAGTCTTCAGGTCAGGACTCTTATCAAACATGTGAAGTTTGGGGCGTGTCCGAGTTATGGTGAAACACCAAACTTTGTCAGACCGCCTCGGACTAATATCGGAATAATATCTTCATGGAACATGATCTTAATATCCTAATGATTTTTGGCATAAAAGAAAAATTAATCATTTTGACCACAGAAATACCTGTGAGATTATGACTGGTGTTGAGTCAAACTTTGTCAGACCGCCTCGGACACGCCCTTCATTGAAAACTCAAGATTTTCGGAATTTAACATCGCAAAGGCCTTAAGATTACACGTACCAAATTTGAAGATGATCCGATTAAAACTGTCGGAGGAGTTCGTTAAAGTATGAGGCCTGGAAATGGCAAAGATTTTCCTGAGAAAATTCTAAATATCTCACTTCCTGTCGGTTTTCAGATTTTGCTCCCAGAGACTTTTTTGTAGGTGTTGGGCTGTTACATGTGTCTACCGAATTTCATACTCGTACGTGAAACGTAGCGCAAACAACGCTTAATTGAAATGTTGTAGGTGGCGCTGTGGAGCCATTTTGCCACGCCTAATTCTGAATCCCATATCAGACGTACATATTTACATTTACATTTACATTTATGCATTTGGCAGACGCTTTTATCCAAAGCGACTTACATTGCATTCAAGGTACAATTTTACATTTTGTCAATTCTCCACTTCTCCATATTCGCCACTTCTGACGCGTGTGCAAAGCTTCATGAGTTTTCCAGCATGTTTAGACCCTCAAAAATGCTAGAAATTACAAAATACTGAGGAAGAACATCATATTTTGCACGTTGCATGTAATAACCAAATATATAGCATTGCTATAGTTCAGAGGTTCTGAGTCTTGTGGGATTTCCAGTGACTGTGACTCAAAGAAGCTCAATTAAAGAGTGACATTTTGAGCAAGAAATTCTGCAAATGTCTCTCAGATGTCAGGACCGCGTGCTTTCTGGATCAGCGCAAACTTTTTAGCCCTCGTTTGCATTAATTATCGTGTTAAAGGCCGGCGGATCAATGCATTAGCCGCAGACGATCGTTACTCATAAACCAAGTGCTTTTCCCTCTGGCTTTCTCATTAGGTGGGTTATTGATCTTTGGGTCGGGTCACCGCCGGGCCACCATTACGACACCCACTTGAAATCAGCTCGACAAGCGGCCACGAGTTATGAATCATGTGCTGATGAAATATCACATCTGTCGAGGCTCATGGGAAGGACGGATCGCCTCATCCGTGAGCGCACAACAAAACATTTATTCAAAACATTTTAAAAAATGTTAGAGGATTGTGTTTTTCACAAAAACACGCATGAACGATGTTATTAAAGGCCAGAAAACGTTGAACGAACTGCAAAAAATGCTTTTCCTACTTAATATTTTTGTCTTGTCTCCAGTCCAAATATCTAGAAATTCATAAATCAAGATGCTTATGGGTTGTTGACGTGGCATTTCCACTCACACAAGATGATAATGAATATAATTAGTATTGTCATCATTTAAAACACAGTAAATGGTTAAATGTTTCCTCATTATTAAATAAATGTCAGAAATATGACATGCTAAGTCATAATTATAAGATAAAATGTTGAAAATATGATTTTAAAAGTCCTCGTTATTAGATAAAAAGTCAAAAATATGACGTGCTAAGTCATAATTATAAGATAAAATGTTGAAAATATGATTTTAAAAGTTCTCATTATTAGATAAAAGTCAGAAATATGGCATGCTAAGTAATAATTATAAGATAAAATGTTGAAAATATGATTATAAAAGTCCTCATTATTAGATAAAAGTCCATTATATGACATGTTATGTCATAATTATAAGATAAAATGGTGAAAATATGATTTTAAAAGTCCTCATTATTAGATAAAAAGTCAAAAATATGACATGCTTAGTCATAATTATAAGAATTTTTTTTTAAAATATGATTTTAAAAGTCATCTTTATTAGATAAAAAGTCAAAAATGGCATGCTAAGTCATAATTATAAGATAAATTGTTGAAAATATGATTTAAAAGTCCTCATTATTAGTTAAAAGTCAAAAATATGACATGCTAAGTCATAATTATAAGATAAAATGTTGAAAATATGATTTTAAAAGTCCTCATTATTAGATAAAAGTCCATTATATGACATGCTAAGTCATAATTATAAGATAAAATGTTGAAAATATGATTTTAAAAGTCCTCATTATTAGATAAAAAGTCAAAAATATGACATGCTAAGTCATAATTATAAGATTTTTTTTGAAAATATGATTTTAAAAGTCCTCATTATTAGATAAAAGTCAAAAATATGACATGCTAAGTCATAATTATAAGATAAAATGTTGAAAATACGATTTTAAAAGTCCTCATTATTAGATAAAAGTCCATTATACGACATGCTAAGTCATAATTATAAGATAAAATGTTGAAAATATGATTTTAAAAGTCCTCATTATTAGATAAAAGTCCATTATATGACATGCTAAGTCATAATTATAAGATAAAATGTTAAAAATACGATTTTAAAAGTCCTCATTATTAGATAAAAGTCCATTATATGACATGCTAAGTCATAATTATAAGATAAAATGTTGAAAATATGATTTTAAAAGTCCTCATTATTAGATAAAAAGTCAAAAATATGACATGCTAAGTCATAATTATAAGAATTTTTTTTGAAAATATGATTTTAAAAGTCCTCATTATTAGATAAAAGTCAAAAATATGACATGCTTAGTCATAATTATTAGATAAAAAGTCAAAAATATGTTGTAGTTTTTTTCCTTTAATACTTAAAACTATAGTACTTTCTTACTTGTACGTTTTTGTACGAAAATTTTAACTACTTTTACTTGAGTAAAAGTATACAATACTACATTTTTAATGTAATTAAGTATTAAATGATATTCAGTATGAAAAATAGTGCAGTAAAAAGTACAATATTATGTTTTGGAAGGTTGTGAAGTAAAAGTTTTACACTGATAAAGTGCATATACTTGACAAATAAATAATAATCAGGACCGTTTTTCTATTATAAATGACCTTTTGTGTAATGGAAAGGTTGGAACCATCAATTTATTTTTAAGAGATGTTGCATAATGTTTTGTGCTTTTTGAGAACATTATTAAATACCTTTTGTGCATTAAATAGGTTCTATTGGTGTTAAACGTTCTTCATGGAACCACCAATAAAACCTTTTTGGCATCAATTTGAACCATTGGCATTGATGTTTCCATGAAGAACTTTCAACATCCATGGAAACTTTACATCCCACAAAAGATTCTTCATTGTGAAACAAGATTATTAAAGGTTCCAAAAGGGTTTTTAGCAGCGACGCCATAGAAGAACCATTTTATGTTCCAAAAGCACCAGTGATCAGTTCTTAAAATAACCATTTTCTTCTTTTTCTTGGTGTGACAAACATTTTAATGATCTAAAGAACTTTTTTTCCACAATAAAGAACCTTTTGTGCAGTAAAATGGTTCTATTGTTGTTAAACGTTCTTCATGGAACCATTGATGTCAATAAAGAACCTCAATTTTGAAGGGTGAACCTTTTTTTAAATAACTTTTTGTTCAATGGAAAAGTTTAACACTTAAAAATAAAGGTTCCAAAACAGGTGAAGAACCATTTTTTGTTCCCCAAAGAACCTTCTAGTTCTTAAAATAAAGTTTTTTTATTAGTTTGAAGAACATTTTGTACAAATGGAAAGATTGAGTGGATGTTAAAAGTTCATCATGGAACCATTAATGCCTTTATTTGTTACCCTGGAGCACAAAACCAGTCATAAGGGTCCATTTATAGCTCAATAAGCTGAATAGATAAGCACAGATATACCCGTGAGATTATGACTGGTTTTGAGCAGTTAAGGGTTTTTTAGCAGCGATGCCATAGAAGAACCATTTTAGGTTCCCAAAGAACCAATGAACAGTTCTTAAAAGAACCATTTTTTCTTGGTGTGACAAATATTTTATGATCTAAAGAACGTTTTTACACTATGAAGAAGAACCTTTAACATCCATGGAAACTTTACATCCCACAAAAGGTTCTTCATTGTGGAACAAGATTATTAAAGGTTCCAAAAGGGTTTTTAGCAGCGATGCCATAGAAGAACCATTTTAGGTTCCAAAAGGACCAGTGGTCAGTTCTTAAAATAACCTTTTTCTTCTTTTTCTTAGTGTGACAAACATTTTAATGATCTAAAGAACGTTTTTTCCACAATAAAGAACCTTTTGTGCAGTAAAAAGGTTCTATTGGTGTTAAACGTTCTTCATGGAACTATTGATGCCAATCAAGAACCTCAATTTTGAAGGGTGAACCTTTTTTTAAAGAACTTTTTGTTCAATGGAAAAGTTTAACACTTAAAAATAAAGGTTCCAAAACAGGTAAAGAACCATTTTTGGTTCCCCAAAGAACCATTTTTTTTAGTTTGAAGAACCTTTTGTGCAAATGGAAAGATTAAAAGTTCATCATGGAACCATCAATGCCTTTATTTGTGACCCTGGAGCACAAAACCAGTCATAAGGGTCCATTTATCGATCAGTAAGCTGAATAAGATAAGCTCCATTGATGATTTTTGGGACAATTTTTGGGTTTGTTTGGACAATATTTGAAAATCTGGAATCGGAGGGTGCAAAAACATCTAAATATTGAGAAAATCTCCTCTAAAGCTGTCCAAATGAAGTCCTTTGCAATGCATATTACTACTAATAATACATTTATGATACACAAATATCTTCATGGAACATGATCTTAATATCCCAATGATTTTTGGCATAAAAGAAAAATGTATAATTTTGACCCATATATTGTTGGCTATTGGCACAGATATACCCGTGAGATTATGACTGGTTTTGAGCAGTTAAGGGTTTTTTAGCAGCGATGCCATAGAAGAACCATTTTAGGTTCCCAAAGAACCAATGAACAGTTCTTAAAAGAACCATTTTTTCTTGGTGTGACAAATATTTTAATGATCTAAAGAACGTTTTTACACTATGAAGAAGAACCTTTAACATCCATGAAAACTTTACATCCCACAAAAGGTTCTTCATTGTGGAACAAGATTATTAAAGGTTCCAAAAGGGTTTTTAGCAGCGACGCCATAGAAGAACCATTTTAGGTTCCAAATATCTTCCAGTGGTCAGTTCTTAAAATAACCTTTTTCTTCTTTTTCTAGGTGTGACAAACATTTTAATGATCTAAAGAACGTTTTTTTCCACAATGAAGAACCTTTTGTGCAGTAAAAAGGTTCTAGTGATGTTAAACGTTCTTCATGGAACCACCAATAAATCCTTTTTGGCATCAATTTGAACCATTGGCATTGATGTTTCCATGAAGAACCTTTAACATCCATGGAAACTTTACATCCCACAAAAGGTTCTTCATTGTGGAACAAGATTATTAAAGGTTCCAAAAGGACCAGTGGTCAGTTCTTAAAAGAACCCTTTTCTTATTTTTCTTGGTGTGACAAACATTTTAATGATCTAAAGAACTTTTTTTCGACAATAAAGAACCTTTTGTGCAGTAAAAAGGTTCTATTGGTGTTAAACGTTCTTCATGGAACCATTGATGCCAATCAAGAACCTCAATTTTGAAGGGTGAACCTTTTTTTAAAGAACTTTTTGTTCAATGGAAAAGTTTAACACTTAAAAATAAAGGTTCCAAAACAGGTGAAGAACCATTTTTGGTTCCCCAAAGAACCATTTTTTTTAGTTTGAAGAACCTTTTGTGCAAATGGAAAGATTAAAAGTTCATCATGGAACCATCAATGCCTTTATTTGTGACCCTGGAGCACAAAACCAGTCATAAGGGTCCATTTATCGATCAGTAAGCTGAATAAGATAAGCTCCATTGATGATTTTTGGGACAATTTTTGGGTTTGTTTGGACAATATTTGAAAATCTGGAATCGGAGGGTGCAAAAACATCTAAATATTGAGAAAATCTCCTCTAAAGCTGTCCAAATGAAGTCCTTTGCAATGCATATTACTACTAATAATACATTTATGATACACAAATATCTTCATGGAACATGATCTTAATATCCCAATGATTTTTGGCATAAAAGAAAAATGTATAATTTTGACCCATATATTGTTGGTTATTGGCACAGATATACCCGTGAGATTATGACTGGTTTTGAGCAGTTAAGGGTTTTTTAGCAGCGATGCCATAGAAGAACCATTTTAGGTTCCCAAAGAACCAATGAACAGTTCTTAAAAGAACCATTTTTTCTTGGTGTGACAAATATTTTAATGATCTAAAGAACGTTTTTACACTATGAAGAAGAACCTTTAACATCCATGAAAACTTTACATCCCACAAAAGGTTCTTCATTGTGGAACAAGATTATTAAAGGTTCCAAAAGGGTTTTTAGCAGCGATGCCATAGAAGAACCATTTTAGGTTCCAAATATCTTCCAGTGGTCAGTTCTTAAAATAACCTTTTTCTTCTTTTTCTAGGTGTGACAAACATTTTAATGATCTAAAGAACGTTTTTTTCCACAATGAAGAACCTTTTGTGCAGTAAAAAGGTTCTATTGGTGTTAAACGTTCTTCATGGAACCACCAATAAATCCTTTTTGGCATCAATTTGAACCATTGGCATTGATGTTTCCATGAAGAACCTTTAACATCCATGGAAACTTTACATCCCACAAAAGGTTCTTCATTGTGGAACAAGATTATTAAAGGTTCCAAAAGGGTTTTTAGCAGCGATGCCATAGAAGAACCATTTTAGGTTCCAAATATCTTCCAGTGGTCAGTTCTTAAAATAACCTTTTTCTTCTTTTTCTAGGTGTGACAAACATTTTAATGATCTAAAGAACGTTTTTTTCCACAATGAAGAACCTTTTGTGCAGTAAAAAGGTTCTATTGGTGTTAAACGTTCTTCATGGAACCACCAATAAATCCTTTTTGGCATCAATTTGAACCATTGGCATTGATGTTTCCATGAAGAACCTTTAACATCCATGGAAACTTTACATCCCACAAAAGGTTCTTCATTGTGGAACAAGATTATTAAAGGTTCCAAAAGAGTTTTTAGCAGCGACGCCATAGAAGAACCATTTTAGGTTCCAAATATCTTCCAGTGGTCAGTTCTTAAAAGAACCCTTTTCTTATTTTTCTTGGTGTGACAAACATTTTAATGATCTAAAGAACTTTTTTTCCACAATAAAGAACCTTTTGTGCAGTAAAAAGGTTCTATTGGTGTTAAACGTTCTTCATGGAACCATTGATGCCAATAAAGAACCTCAATTTTGAAGGGTGAACCTTTTTTTAAAGAACTTTTTGTTCAATGAAAAAGTTTAATACTTAAAAATAAAGGTTCCAAAACAGGTGAAGAACCATTTTTGGTTCCCCAAAGAACCTTCCAGTTCATAAATGTTTTTTATTAGTTTGAAGAACCTTTTGTGCAAATGGAAAGATTGAGTGGATGTTAAAAGTTCATCATGGAACCATCAATGCCTTTATTTGTGACCCTGGAGCACAAAACCAGTCGTAAGGGTCCATTTATCAATCAATAAGCTGAATAGATAAGCTCCATTGATGATTTGTTAGTACAATATTTGAAAATCTGGAATCGGAGGGTGCAAAAACATCTAAATATTGAGAAAATCTCCTTTAAAAGTTGTCCAAATGAAGTCCTTAGCAATGCATATTACTACTAATGATACACAAATATCTTCATGGAACATGATCTTAATATCCCAATGAGTTTTGGCATAAAAGAAAAATGTATAATTTTGAGTGATGTTTCAGAGTGAGTCTCACCTTCTGGAAGACGTCGTGCAGCTCCTGCAGGGAAGGCCGGATGGCTCTGTGTCCGCTGATGCTGGCCGCGTTCCGGTAGAAATCTGCGTTCGGGACCCGGTCCAGAGTCTCGTGCCCAAAAGCGCTGCCCACAGACGGACGCGCGGCGCGCCGCTCCCCGTTCCTGAAGCCGTTGCTGGAGAAAGACGTCTCCTCGTACTGCGGAGGGTCATCTTTGGATCGCTCGAACCCGGGATTCTCCATCGGGAGTGAGTGAGGTGTGTGCTGTGTGTGTGGAAGTGTGTATGCGAGGCTTTATACGCGCGCTGGAGTTCTGACGGGGGGGCGAATCGCTTAAAGATTAACAGGATAAAGACCCTGAGAGGCTGATATTAGAGATGTTCTGCCTGCTTTATGAGTTATGATTGTCTTATTCGCCGTTAAGTTACAGATTAAAAGTCTGAGCGATAACATCCCATCTGAGATTTGAGGAAAGCGTAATCTTTATGGTGTGAGAGCTGGTCATGTGAAGTGTGGCTCTGTTGATGAGGTTAATGTAAAGCCAGGAATTATGGGAACTTGCTGTGGGCGCTTCTGACACATTACAAAAACACTTCCTTATTACCCATAACTCATACGTCGTATAATCCTCCAGGTATCTGGGTGACCTTGGAAAGGTTTCGCTCCAGTGGGATTAATAGGAAAGGTCACCGAGTGACCTCTGATTGGCTGAAGGGGATGTGGGCGTGGTCGCTGGACCTCTGACCTTGAGCAGAGACGTTCTAGATGCTTTGGGTTTTCGGACGTTCGTGTGATGTAAAGCAGGTTTGACTCCATCAATCGAGTGTTTTGCTTTTTCTGTCCTTCACGTATCCCTCGGCGCGCCTCGGGTAAAAGACATAATGTGTGTGTGTGTGTGTGTCGCTGTCTGGAAGCAGTTTGCCATCAGTATGTTTATAAACAGCCATCACCATTTTCCATTTACGACCCATTTTAACATAATGTAATGCATTTCTGAGTGCAACGAGAAAAAAATTGTAAATGTGTGTTTCAGATCTGAATGGATTTTTCCTCCTGAAACTCCACCGACACACACACACTCTCAAACACACACACACACGCTCACACACACACACACACACGCTCACACACACACACACACACACACTCACTCTAAAACACTCAGACACACACACACACACACACACACACACACACACACACACACACACACACACACACACACACACACACACACACACTCACTCTAAAACACTCAGACACACTCACACACACACACTCTCAAACACTCACACACTCTCACTCACACACACACTCTCAAACACACACACACGCTCACACACACACACACACACACACACACACACACACACACACACACACACACACACACACACACACACACACACACACACACACACACTCACACACACACACACACACACACAAACATGTTTGTTTTTGTGAAATGTGAGGACATTCCATAGGCGTAATGGTTTTTATACCGTACAAACCGTATTTTCTATCCCCTTACACTGCCCCTAAACCTACCCATCACACACACACACACACACACACACACACACACACTGCCCCTGCCCCTAAACCTAACCCTCACAGGAGACTGTGCAGTTCACTTTCTGTGAAAAAAAACTTGTTCTGTGTGATTTATAAGCATTTTGAAAAGTGAGGACATGGGGAACGTCCTCATATTTCACCCTCTTTTTGTAATACCCATGTCATTACACACATTTGTGTCCTGATATTTCACAAAAACATGCCCACACACTCTCAAACACTCTCACACACACACACACACAGACACACACGTTCTCAAACACAAACACACTCACTCACTCTCACACACACACACACACGCACACTCTCAAACACTCTCTTTAGGGGGGGGCAATCCAACGCTCTCCATTGACTTTGCATTGCGTGAGGCTGCCTCATTGTCATTTCGGACTTATAACAAAAAACAGAACAATATCTAAAAGGTGATTAGTGACAAAGTGTACAGCAAACAAGCTAAAGAAACACAGAAATGGAAGCCTGTGAAGGGATCGGTTCAAGATGGGCAGATCCAGGATTGGCCGTAACCCACCGGTTTTCTAGGGTACAATGAAGTAAGGGCTGAAGCCGGACTTCATTTCGGCTGTTGGGACAGGCTCGATCGCACCCTTCGCCAGTAGGATGGCAACCTCCGCACACATGACTGGGGCATTGGGCCCCACCATGGAGAGCGGACTCCCCGGAAGCGGGGTGGAGCCTGCGCAAACTGAATCGCATAGCCGCGCCTGATGGTCTTCGCGACCCAGTGGACAGTCCCGGAAGCTGTATCCAGGCTCCCAGGAACTGACCAGCGGGGTCACTCGAACCACAGACGTACCCTGGGTGGGGCAGCGAGGCAGCGTGACTGGCCCAGACGTGGGAGGCGTAGCGTCCCGGTGGGGGCCCAGTCAGCAGCTCCGTCCTGACAGAGGAGACCAGGGAAGGACGCACGTTCCACTGGGGTCTGCTCTGAGAGGAGGCTGGCGAGAGAGAGGGACGAGAGCGGCGCAGCCCGGGGGTGGCGTACACTGCCATCACCGGTGTCTGGGTCCTCAGAGATCGGGACACGAGTTCTTCCCAAGCGCCGCTAGCCCGGGGACCAGCAGCGGAAGGATTTTCCCCCACTGGGGGAAGGAGAGGCCCTGCTACCATCCCCTGGAAAGAACTGGAACCCATCTCTAAATTGTCTACCTTCAGCCTGGCGTTTACTCAGGCTGTGGAGCGGACTGGGCGTCATCCTGCAACCACCTCCACGGCGCGGCCCAGATGAAGGCTGCTGCTGGGGCCGGGCTGGAGGAGGGAGGCGCCCTCGGCGGTGAGCGGGCTGAGGCTGGGTGCAGTAGCTGGCCGCCGGGGCAGTACGTGTTACAGCCTCAGTCTGCTTTCGGGTGGCCGAAAACCGTTGGGCGCAGTTCCCAGCCGCGCCACCGAAGAGGCCAGCCTGGGATATGGGCGAGTTGAGGAGGCGGGCTCGCTCAACCTCCCCCACATCACCAGGTAAGGCCAGGTGTTTTCACGGGCCGAGGGGCGGGATCAGTGGCGGCACGCAGCTCATTGAAGAGCCCTGGGTCGGCTCTACCCTTGTGCATGTGCAAAGGGGCGGCGGCCTGCCCGTAGCTCTGCAGGACCACGCCACCGAAGTAGACCAGCCCACAGGCTTTAGAAGGGCGCTTAGGATAGCCACGCCACGATGAAGCCCTCCGTGGACACCGTAGTGCGCAACAGAGTGTTCAACGGTGGGGGGACCACAGTGTACCCTTGGCCACGGCCCCATCGAGGGCAGAGAAGGTGGAGGAGGCCACCGAACGGTCACCAGAAGCACGGGGACTTCCAGGACCGCGTGATCTCCTCATGCACCTCGGGAAGCACGGTTCTCCACTGGTCCTCCATGACCCTGTGGCCGGTTCTCCACTGGTCCTCCATGACCCTGTGGCCGGTTCTCCACTGGTCCTTCATGACCCTGTGGCCGGTTCTCCACTGGTCCTCCATGACCCTGTGGCCGGTTCTCCACTGGTCCTTCATGACCCTGTGGCCGGTTCTCCACTGGTCCTTCATGACCCTGTGGCCGGTTCTCCACTGGTCCTTCATGACCCTGTGGCCGGTTCTCCACTGGTCCTTCATGACCCTGTGGCCGGTTCTCCACTGGTCCTTCATGACCCTGTGGCCGGTTCTCCACTGGTCCTCCATGACCCTGTGGCCGGTTCTCCACTGGTCCTCCATGACCCTGTGGCCGGTTCTCCACTGGTCCTTCATGACCCTGTGGCCGGTTCTCCACTGGTCCTTCATGACCCTGTGGCCGGTTCTCCACTGGTCCTCCACTTCTGATAGAGACTGACCACTGCAGACCGGGAACACCCCACAAGAGCTGCAGTTTTGGAGATGCTCTGTCCCAGTCTTCTAGTAGTCACAATCTGGCCCTTGTCAAACTCGCTCAAATCCTTACGCTTGCCCATTTTTCCTGCTTCTAACACACCAACTCTGAAGACAAAATTTTCACTTGCTGCCTAATATATCCCACCCACTAACAGGAGATCATCAGTGTTACTCACCGGTCATAATGTTACGCCTGATTGATATAATAAAAAAAATTTAATGAGCCATTTTCTATTTCCACATGGTTTTTTATTTGTTTCTGCTGTTGGCAGTGTTCACTGTTTTGTACTTTTTTGTCCAATTTTCCAATAGTTTTAGCTTCAAATCAGAGGTTTGTGATGGTTATAATGAGTTTTTTATGATCCCGATGGGAAAGATACTTCCGGAAGCAGCGCCGCTGCTCGATTAGACGTGCAACATGAATTTACAAGGTAAATAAAGTGAATTTTAATTTGTTTTAGGAAATAAACCGATAGCAAGAGGGAGGTCCATAATTGTTTTATTCCAGCAGATGAACAAACACAGACCGTCTTCAGCATCACAGACACACACACACACACACACACACACACACACACACACACACACACACACACACACACACACACTCCATGAGAGATATGCTAAATGAAGGCACGGAGTCCAGTCCGAGTAACAGTAAGGCAGATTCACAGCACTAGAACACTGGAGATGAGCTTCGCTTTCATTGGTGCATCACTCGGATCCGGCTCGGGGTTTCTGCTGTTGTCATGGTGACACACCCTTCCTCCGTCACGTCAACAAACAAACACGGAGGTGGCATGTGTCACAATTACAGACGTGACATTCACGGATTCTCCCTCTCAAAGTCTCTGCGGTTTCATATCTGTGCAGATGTTTCCTCACACACGTGCCATCGAGGCTTTTCTCCTCTTCCCTGAGATGCCCAGTGGCTAAAGGATGACATCATACACTGTAAAAAATGATTTTTTGTTGTTTTCCAGCACAAATATCTACACATTCATAAATCAAGACACATGCGCTGGAGAAGAGTATGGAGCAGAAATGACACAACCTCTGCCTCCTCAGGCCTCTCCAGCGCTGGAACGCTTCTCTGATATTAATGCGGTAGTGATGATATTAATGCGGTATTGATGATATTAATGCGGTATTGATGATATTAATGCGGTATTGATGATTAATGCGGTATTGATGATATTAATGCGGTATTGATGATATTAATGCGGTATTGATGATATTAACGCGGTATTGATGATTAATGCGGTATTGATGATATTAATGCGGTATTGATGATTAATGCGGTATTGATGATATTAATGCGGTATTGATGATATTAATGCGGTATTGATGATATTAATGCGGTATTGATGATATTAACGCGGTATTGATGATTAATGCGGTATTGATGATATTAACGCGGTATTGATGATTAATGCGGTATTGATGATATTAATGCGGTATTGATGATATTAATGCGGTATTGATGATATTAATGCGGTATTGATGATTAATGCGGTATTGATGATATTAACGCGGTATATTGATGATATTAATGCGGTATTGATGATATTAACGCGGTATTGATGATATTAATGCGGTATATTGATGATATTAATGTGGTATTGATGATATTAACGCGGTATATTGATGATATTAATGCGGTATTGATGATATTAAAGCGGTATTGATGATATTAACGCGGTATATTGATGATATTAATGCGGTATTGATGATATTAATGCGGTATTGATGATATTAACGCGGTATTGATGATATTAATCCGCGGTATTAATGATATTAATGCAGTATTGATGATATTAATGCGGTATTGATGATATTAATGCGCGGTATTGATGATATCAACGCGCGGTATTGATGATATTAATGCGGTATTGATGATATTAATGCGTGGTATTGATGATATTAATGCGGTATTGATGATATTAATGCGGTATTGATGATATTAATGCGGTATTGATGATATTAATGCGGTATTGATGATATTAATGCGGTATTGATGATATTAATGCGTGGTATTGATGATATCAACGCGCGGTATTGATGATATTAATGCGGTAGTGATGATATTAATGCGGTATTGATGATATTAATGCGCGGTATTGATGATATTAACGTGCGGTATTGATGATATTAATGCGGTATTGATGATATTAATGCTGATGATATTAATGCGGTATTGATGATATTAACCCGCGGTATTGATGATATTAACGCGCGGTATTGATGATATTAATGCGGTATTGATGGTATTAATGCGGTATTGATGATATTAATGCGGTATTGATGATATTAATGCGGTATTGATGATATTAACGTGGTATATTGATGATATTAATGCGGTATTGATGATATTAATCCGCGGTATTAATGATATTAATGCGGTATTGATGATATTAATGCGCGGTATTGATGATATTAACCCGCGGTATTGATGATATTAATGCGCGGTATTGATGATATTAACCCGCGGTATTGATGATATTAATGCGGTATTGATGATATTAATGCGCGGTATTGATGACATTAACCCGCGGTATTGATGATATTAATGCGGTATTGATGATATTAACGCGGTATTGATGATATTAACGCGGTATTGATGATAGTAACGCGGTATTGATGATATTAATGCGGTATTGATGATATTAATGCGCGGTATTGATGATATTAACGCGGTATTGATGATATTAACGCGGTATTGATGATATTAATGCAGTGTTGATGATATTAACGCGGTATTGATGCTATTAATACGGTATTGATTATATTAACGCGGTATTGATGATATTAACGCGGTATTGATGATATTAATACGGTATTGATTATATTAACGCGGTATTGATGATATTAACGCGGTATTGATGATATTAATACGGTATTGATTATATTAACGCGGTATTGATGATATTAATACGGTATTGATTATATTAACGCGGTATTGATTATATTAACACGGTATTGATGATATTAATGCAGTGTTGATGATATTAACGCGGTATTGATGATATTAATACGGTATTGATGATATTAACCGGCGGTATTGATGATATTAACCCGCGGTATTGATGATATTAATGCGGTATTGATGATATTAACGCGTTATTGATGATATTAACGCGGTATTGATGATATTAACGCGGTATTGATGATATTAATACGGTATTGATGATATTAACCCGCGGTATTGATGATATTAATACGGTATTGATGATATTAACGAGGTATTGATGATATTGATACGGTATTGATGATATTAATGCGGTATTGATGATATTAATGCAGTGTTGATGATATTAACGTGGTATTGATGATATTAACGCGTTATTGATGATATTAACGCGGTATTGATGATATTAACGCGGTATTGATGATATTAATGCAGTGTTGATGATATTAACGCGTTATTGATGATATTAACGCGGTATTGATGATATTAACGCGGTATTGATGATATTAATGCGGTATTGATGATATTAACGCGTTATTGCTGATATTAACGCGGTATTGATGATATTAATACGGTATTGATGATATTAACCCGCGGTATTGATGATATTAACCCGCGGTATTGATGATATTAATGCAGTGTTGATGATATTAATGCGGTATTGATGATATTAACGCGTTATTGATGATATTAACGCGGTATTGATGATATTAATACGGTATTGATGATATTAACCCGCGGTATTGATGATATTAACCCGCGGTATTGATGATATTAATGCGGTATTGATGATATTAATGCGGTAGTGATGATATTAATGCGGTATTGATGATATTAATGCGGTATTGATGATATTAATGCGGTATTGATGATATTAACGCGGTATTGATGATATTAAGGCGGTATTGATGATATTAACACGGTATTGATGATATTAATGCGGTATTGATGATATGATATTAATGCGGTATTGATGATATTAATCCGCGGTATTAATGATATTAATGCAGTATTGATGATATTAATGCGCGGTATTGATGATATCAACGCGCGGTATTGATGATATTAATGCTGTATTGATGATATTAATGCGCGGTATTGATGATATCAACGCGCGGTATTGATGATATTAATGCGGTATTGATGATATTAATGCGTGGTATTGATGATATTAATGCGTGGTATTGATGATATCAACGCGCGGTATTGATGATATTAATGCGGTAGTGATGATATTAATGCGGTATTGATGATATTAATGCGGTATTGATGATATTAACGCGGTATTGATGATATTAACCCGCAGTATCGATGATATTAACGCGCGGTATTGATGATATTAACGCGGTATTGATGATATTAATGCAGTATTGATGATATTAATGCGGTATTGATGATATTAACGCGGTATTGATGATATTAAGGCGGTATTGATGATATTAATGCGGTATTGATGATATTAACGCGGTATTGATGATATTAATGCGGTATTGATGATATTAATGCAGTATTGATGATATTAATGCGGTATTGATGATATTAACGCGGTATTGATGATATTAAGGCGGTATTGATGATATTAAGGCGGTATTGATGATATTAACACGGTATTGATGATATTAATGCGGTATTGATGATATGATATTAATGCGGTATTGATGATATTAACGCGGTATTGATGATATTAATGCGGTATTGATGATATTAACGCGGAATGATGATATTAATGCGGTATTGATGATATTAATGATATAATATTAAAGCTCTTGCGTGATCATAGCCCTTCTGATATTCCTTCTATTTTGTAATGTCTCTCAGCCATCTCGCGTTCTACAGTCTTTCTTCAAATCTGCCTCTCGCTCACGTTCTCTCTCCGCCCCATCATGAGTAGACACGCCCCCTACTGCTGATTGGCTTACTCTCTCTCCACCCCGTCATGAGTGGACACGCCCTCTACCTCTGATTGGCTTACTCTCTCTCCACCCCATCATGAGTGGGCTGACCCCCTACTGCTGATTGGCTCACTCTCCTCCCCCATCATGAGTGGACACACCCCCTACTGCTGATTGGCTCACTCTCCTCCCCCATCATGAGTGGACACACCCCCTACTGCTGATTGGCTCACTCTCCTCCCCCATCATGAGTGGACACACCCCATACTGGTGATGATTGGCTCACTCTCCTCCCACATCATGAGTGGACACACCCCATACTGGTGATGATGGACTCACTCTTCTCCCACATCATGAGTGGACACGCCCCCTACTGCTGATGATTGGCTCACTCTTCTCCCACATCATGAGTGGACACGCCCCCTACTGCTGATGATTGGCTCACTCTTCTCCCACATCATGAGTGGACACGCCCCCTACTGCTGATGATTGGCTCACTCTTCTCCCACATCATGAGTGGACACGCCCCCTACTGCTGATGATTGGCTCACTCTTCTCCCACATCATGAGTGGACACGCCCCCTACTGCTGATGATTGGCTCACTCTTCTCCCACATCATGAGTGGACACGCCCCCTACTGGTGATGATTGGCTCACTCTCCTCCCACATCATGAGTGGACACGCCCCCTACTGGTGATGATTGGCTCACTCTCCTCCCACATCATGAGTGGACACGCCCCCTACTGCTGATGATTGGCTCACTCTTCTCCCACATCATGAGTGGACACGCCCCCTACTGGTGATGATTGGCTCACTCTTCTCCCACATCATGAGTGGACACGCCCCCTACTGGTGATGATTGGCTCACTCTCCTCCCACATCATGAGTGGACACGCCCCCTACTGGTGATGATTGGCTCACTCTCCTCCCACATCATGAGTGGACACGCCCCCTACTGCTGATGATTGGCTCACTCTCCTCCCACATCATGAGTGGACACGCCCCCTACTGCTGATGGTTGGCCACAAGTGTGTTGTGCTGCTCAGTCCCATCAACTTAAGTCATCCTAAGTCTCAAGTAAATGCATCTCAAATGAAGAATGTTTATATATCTGTACTGGAACACATGATGTAGGAGGTTTCGATGAGTTCTCTCTCCCTTTGGGGACGTTCACACCGGATCCATCGCCGATCCTGTAGTGTGTTAAAAATAGTCCCACTCTGAGGGAGCGCGGAGGCTTGGCCTCAGGTGAGGGCGTATTCAAACGTGCCTTTCTCCAGCCCCTCCAGTCCATCGCCCCAGCTGGAGGACGGCATGCTACTGTACGGGTCCAGCAGGATCCGGAAACACCGGACGATCAGCAGGCCGAGGAACACCAGCAACATCCCCACGAACGCAAACGCCGTCTTCTGCTCCAGGCTCAGAGAGTAGGCCATGATGTCGCCGCTGCTCATGGCCGCCAGGCTGTGGTTGTAATGAACGCTACACATGTTCCCAGACGAGCCTCGTCATCCTGTGTGCGCCGATCGCTCGGGGGTCACCGCGGATCCTGTGGAGGTGAGGGAGATGGAATCAATCAAACCCACGCTTCTCGAAAGTACTTGAAAGGCCTTGAATTTCAGACACATGGATTCAAGGCCTGGAAAGTACTTGAAAACAAACATAGGTCCTTGAAAGTGCTTGAATTAAAGGGTTAGTTCACCCGAAAATGTAAATTCTGTCATTAATTCCTAACCCTCATGTGGTTGGACACCCGTCAGACCTCCGTTCATCTTCAGACACAAATGAAGATATTTTAGTGTAAAGCTGATGCTGAGAAAGGCTTCAGATTGGCCTCCATTGGCATTCAGTACATTTACACTCACAAGACCCATAAAAGGCACTAAAAACGTCGTTACAAAGTCCATCTCACCACAGTGACTCTACAATAATTTTACGATCCGACGACAATAGTTTTTGTGCGCAAAAAAAAATCTAAAATAACACCTTTATCCAACTTGTTCTATGTTTTGGGAGTTCATTTTAGTCCATCCTGAAGTCCGTTTTGCAGAGAGGGACTAAAAATGAACTCCCAAAACATATTCTCACGCATGCGTCGTGGAGACACACACGGAAGACAAGAACAAGTTGGATAAAGGTGTTATTTAAGATTTTTTTTATATATTCATTATATTAGTCTACATATTCATTATATTAGTCTATATATTCATTATATTAGTCTATATATTCATTAGTCTATACATCATTATATTAGTCTACATAATCATTATATTAGTCTATATATTCATTATATTAGTCTATATATTCATTAGTCTATACATCATTATATTAGTCTACATAATCATTATATTAGTCTATATATTCATTATATTAGTCTATATATTCATTATTTTAGTCTATATATTCATTATTTTAGTCTATATATTAATTATATTAGTCTATATATTCATTATATTAGTCTATATTCATTATATTAGTCTATATATTCATTAGTCTATATTAACATTATATTAGTCTACATATTCATTATATTAGTCTATATATTCATCATATTAGTCTATATATTCATTATATAAGTCTGTATATTCATTATATTAGTCTATATATTCATTATATTAGTCTACATATTCATTATATTAGTCTACATATTCATTAGTCTATACATCATTATATTAGTCTACATAATCATTATATTAGTCTATATATTCATTATATTAGTCTATATATTCATTATTTTAGTCTATATATTCATCATATTAGTCTGTATATTCATTATATTAGTCTATATATTCATTATATTAGTCTACATATTCATTATATTAGTCTACATATTCATTAGTCTATACATCATTATATTAGTCTATATAATCATTATATTAGTCTATATATTCATTATATTAGTCTATATATTCATTATTTTAGTCTATATATTATATTAGTCTATATATTCATTATATTAGTCTGTATATTTATTATATTAGTCTATATATTCATTATATTAGTCTATATATTCATTATATTAGTCTATATATTCATTAGTATATATATTTATTATAATAGTCTATATATTCATTATATTAGTCTATATATTCATTATATTAGTCTACATATTCATTATATTAGTCTATATATTCATTAGTCTATATATTCATTATATTAGTCTACATATTCATTATATTAGTCTATATATTCATTAAATTAGTCTATATATTCATTATATTAGTCTGTATATTCCTTATATTAGTCTATATATTCATTATATTAGTCTATATATTCATTATATTAGTCTGTATATTCATTATATTAGTCTGTTTATTCATTATATGAGTCTATATATTCATTATATTAGTCTTTATATTATATTAGTCTGTATATTCATTATATTAGTCTACATATTCATTATATTAGTCTGTTTATTCATTATATGAGTCTATATATTCATTATATTAGTCTTTATATTATATTAGTCTGTATATTCATTATATGAGTCTATATATTCATTATATTAGTCTTTATATTATATTAGACTGTATATTCATTATATTAGTCTATATATTCATTATATTAGTCTACATATTCATTATATTAGTCTATATATTCATTATATTAGTCTGTATATTCATTATATTAGTCTGTTTATTCATTATATGAGTCTATATATTCATTATATTAGTCTTTATATTATATTAGTCTGTATATTCATTATATTAGTCTATATATTCATTATATTAGTCTATATATTCATTATATTAGTCTACATATTCATTTAATTAGTCCATATATTCATTATATTAGTCCATATATTCATTATATTAGTCTACATATTCATTATATTAGTCCATATATTCATTATATTAGTCCATATATTCATTATATTAGTCCATATATTCATTATATTAGTCTACATATTCATTATATTAGTCTATATATTCATTAGTCTATACATCATTATATTAGTCTACATAATCATCATATTAGTCTATATATTCATTATATTAGTCTATATATTCATTATTTTAGTCTATATATTCATTATATTTGTCTATATATTCATTATATTAGTCTATATTCATTATATTAGTCTATATATTCATTATTTTAGTCTATATATTCATTATATTAGTCTATATATTCATTATATTAGTCTATATTCATTATATTAGTCTATATATTCATTAGTCTATATTAACATTATATTAGTCTACATATTCATTATATTAGTCTATATATTCATCATATTAGTCTATATATTCATTATATAAGTCTGTATATTCATTATATTAGTCTATATATTCATTATATTATTCTACATATTCATTATATTAGTCTACATATTCATTAGTCTATACATCATTATATTAGTCTACATAATCATTATATTAGTCTATATATTCATTATATTAGTCTATATATTCATTATTTTAGTCTATATATTATATTAGTCTATATATTCATTATATTAGTCTGTATATTTATTATATTAGTCTATATATTCATTAGTTTATATATTCATTATAATAGTCTATATATTCATTATATTAGTCTATATATTCATTATATTAGTCTATATATTCATTAGTTTATACATTCATTATAATAGTCTATATATTCATTATATTAGTCTATATATTCATTAGTTTATATATTCATTATAATAGTCTATATATTCATTATATTAGTCTATATATTCATTATATTAGTCTATATATTCATTATATTAGTCTATATATTCATTAGTCTATATATTCATTATATTAGTCTACATATTCATTATATTAGTCTATATATTCATTATATTAGTCTGTATATTCCTTATATTAGTCTGTATATTCACTATATGAGTCTATATATTCATTATATTAGTCTACATATTCATTTAATTAGTCTATATATTCATTATATTAGTCTATATATTCATTATATTAGTCTGTATATTCACTATATGAGTCTATATATTCATTATATTAGTCCATATATTCATTATATTAGTCTGTATATTCATTATATTAGTCCATATATTCATTATATTAGTCCATATATTCATTATATTAGTCTATATATTCATTATATTAGTCTGTATATTCATTATATTAGTCTGTATATTCATTATATTAGTCTATATATTCATTATATTAGTCTGTATATTCATTATATTAGTCCATATATTCATTATATTAGTCTATATATTAATTATATTCTACTGAACCTGTGACTGATGTCTGGATTATTAATGTGTGTTTATGATAATGACAGTCACTGTGTGTTAATGATTATATTTCAACTACGAATTGAAGTAAAAACATAGATAATTTAGATGTTAATGCTGATGGGATGTCCACACAATCTGTTATTTGAGTGTTGATTATTATATCTGAACATGAATATCAGAGTTTATGCTCATAGTGTGGGCTCTGTGTTTTAATATTACAGTAATGTGTGAGGAAGGGCTCCTGTAGTTTACAGCTTTATCTTTAACACACTTTGAGTTATGATTGAGTTGTGTTCTGAGACACGATGTGTTCAGGAAACTCTGTTTAATAACAGAAAAGCTGTGTTATATTTAGTTTTCTCTCCTGCTGTACCGAACCATGACACCGTCACACCCCTCATGTACATTGTGGAGCATGCAAACTTCCTTCAAGTCTTTAATCATTGTGATGTGTGTGTGAAAGCGAATGAATCTGCTGATGCTGTGTTTGTGTTTCTAAGAGCAGAACTATCAGCTGTGGACTCAAATGGACTGTCACTGAGAAGTTCTAACAATAGACAGTGTTCACTGTGTGTGTGTGTGTGTGTGTGTGTGTGTGTGTGTGTAGCCCTGGACTCTTATGCTCGATTAGTAACCAGCAGCACGCGCCCGTCTAATCACAGGTGATATGAATGTCTCACAGAATGCAGTGCAGCAAACACACTTGAGGAATCTCAGCGCTTTTGCAGAGTCAGAGATTGCGACATCTTTAATCGGAGACTTGAGTCGGCACACACACACACACACACACACACACACACAGGCGAACGACCTGTTGCATTCCAGCATTATCGTATGTTTGCATGCATGCTTGGGAACAGTTTCAGAGAGACAGGAGGAGGAGGAGGGTGTGGATGAGCAGCAGGTGGCTGAGGAACGACACACACACATGCATCTGAGCTCAAATCCCAAGCATCTCACCTTCATTCGGTCTCGTTGTGTCAGACCTGGTCAGTGTGTTATTCCTGCTGTCGTTCCCCTCATCCCTGCAGAGGAGCGTGTCGGAGCGCTGGAGTTCCTCTGGCTCGGCTGACGGAGGGAGGGAGAGACTGGAGCGCTCTCTCTCTCTCTCTCTCTCTCTCTCTCTCTCTCTCTCTCTCTCTCTCTCTCTCTCTCTGTCTCTCTCTCTCTCTCGCTGTCCTCCTCCCGCCTGCGCCTCCTGAGGTCTGTGTGTGGATCTGCAAACACACACACACACACACACACACACACACACTCTCTCTCTCTCTCTCTCTCTCTCTCTCTCTGTCTCTCTCTCTCTCTCGCTGTCCTCCTCCCGCCTGCGCCTCCTGAGGTCTGTGTGTGGATCTGCAAACACACACACACACACACACACACACACACACTCTCTCTCTCTCTCTCTCTCTCTCTCTCTCTCTCTCTCTCTCTCTCTCTCTCGCTGTCCTCCTCCCGCCTGCGCCTCCTGAGGTCTGTGTGTGGATCTGCAAACACACACATACACACACACACACTCTCTCTCTCTCTCTCTCTCTCTCTCTCTCTCTCTCTCTCTCTCTCTCTCTCTCTCAGATCGGCAACCACTTGTTAGTCTCAACTGCTGATGCTCTCGATTCTTGCGCTCCTGTTTGTCGCTGAATGTGACGGGAATGTCTCGAGATGAGAGCGCGGAGGTGGGATGCCGTTTTCTGGACCTTGTTCTTAAAGGGATGGTTGATTGCCCCTTTTTACAAGATGTGAAATAAGTCTCTGATGTCCCCAGCGTGTGTGTGAAGTTTCAGCTCAAAATACCCCAAAGATCATTTTTTATAGCATGTTAAAATTGTCACTGTTTGAGGGTGTTTTTGTGTGTGTCCCTTTAAATGCAAATGAGCTGATGCTGAGGGGCAGAGCTTCAAGAGCTCGTGTTAGCAGCTCTGATGACCTCGTGCAGACAGGAAATGAATAGCTTTGAGCGTTGTAACTGTGAGCGTCGTAACTTTGAGCGTCGTAACTTTGAGCATTGTAACTTTGAGCGTCGTAACTTTGAGCGTTGTAACTGTGAGCATCGTAACTGTGAGCGGCGTAACTTTGAGCGGCGTAACTTTGAGCGTCATAACTTTGAGCGTTGTAACTTTGAGCATTGTAACTTTTAGCGTCGTAACTTTGAGCGTCGTAACTTTGAGCGTTGTAACTTTGAGCGTCGTAACTGTGAGCGTTGTAACTTTGAGCGTCATGACTTTGAGCGTCGTAACTTTGAGCGTTGTAACTGTGAGCGGCGTAACTTTTAGCGTCGTAACTTTGAACGTCGTAACTTTGAGCGTCGTAACTTTGAGCGTTGTAACTTTGAGCGTTGTAACTTTGAGCGTTGTAACTTTGAGCGTTGTAACTGTGAGTGTTGTAACTTTTAACGTCGTAACTTTGAGCGTCGTAACTTTGAGCGTCGTAACTTTGAGCGTCGTAACTGTGAGCGTCGTAACTTTGAACGTCGTGACTTTGAGCGTCGTGACTTTGAGCGTTGTGACTTTGAGCGTTGTAACTTTGAGCGTTGTAACTTTGATCGTTGTAACTGAGTGTCGTAACTTTTAGCGTCGTAACTGAACGTCGTAACTTTGAACGTCGTAACTTTGAACGTCGTAACTGTGAGCGGCGTAACTGTGAGCGGCGTAACTTTGAACGTCGTAACTTTGAGCGTCTTAACTGTGAGCGTCGTAACTTTGAGCGTTCTAACTTTGAGCGTCGTAACTGTGAGCGTCGTAACTTTGAATGTTCTAACTGTGAGCGTCGTAACTTTGAGCGTTCTAACTTTGAGCGTCGTAACTGAGTGTCGTAACTGTGAGTGTCGTAACTTTAAGCGTTGTAACTTTGAGCGTCTTAACTGTGAGCGTTGTAACTTTGGGCGTTGTAACTGTGAGCGTCGTAACTTTGAGCGTCGTAACTGTGAGCGTCGTAACTGTGAGCGTCGTAACTTTGAGCATTGTAACTTTGAGCGTCGTAACTTTTAGCGTCGTAACTTTGAGCGTCGTAACTTTGAGCGTTGTAACTTTGAGCGTTGTGACTGTGAGCGTCGTAACTTTGAGCGTCGTGACTTTGAGCGTCGTAACTTTGAGCGTCGTAACTTTGAGCGTCGTAACTTTGAGCGTTGTAACTTTTAGCGTTGTAACTGAGCGTCGTAACTTTTAGCGTCGTAACTGAACGTCGTAACTTTGAACGTCGTAACTTTGAACATCGTAACTTTGAACGTCGTAACTGTGAGCGTCGTAACTGTGAGCGGCGTAACTTTGAACGTCGTAACTTTGAGCGTCGTAACTGTGAGTGTCGTAACTTTAAGCGTTCTAACTTTGAGCGTCTTAACTGTGAGCGTTGTAACTTTGAGCGTCCTAACTTTGAGCGTCGTAACTGTGAGTGTCGTAACTTTTAGCGTCGTAACTTTGAGCGTTGTAACTTTGAGCGTCGTAACTTTGGGCGTCTTAACTTCGAGCGTTGTAACTGAGCGTCGTAACTTTTAGCATCGTAACTGTGAGCGTCGTTACTTTGAGCGTCGTAACTGTGAGCGTCGTAACTTTGGGCGTTGTAACTGTGAGCGTCGTAACTTTGAGCGTCGTTACTGTGAGCGTCGTAACTGTGAGCGTCGTAACTGAGTGTCGTAACTTTGAGAGTTGTAACTTTGAGCGTTGTAACTGTGAGCGTCGTAACTGTGAGCGTCGTAACTTTGAGCATCGTAACTTTGAGCGTCGTAACTGTAAGCGTCGTAACTGAGTGTCGTAACTTTGAGAGTTGTAACTTTGAACGTCGTTACTGTGAGCGTCGTAACTGTGAGCGTCGTAACTGTGAGCGTCGTAACTTTGAGCGTCGTAACTGTGAGTGTCGTAACTTTAAGCGTTCTAACTTTGAGCGTCTTAACTGTGAGCGTTGTAACTTTGAGCGTCCTAACTTTGAGTGTCGTAACTGTGAGTGTCGTAACTTTTAGCGTCGTAACTTTTAGCGTCGTAACTTTTAGCGTTGTAACTTTGAGCGTCGTAACTTTGGCCGTCTTAACTTCGAGCGTTGTAACTGAGCGTCGTAACTTTTAGCATCGTAACTGTGAGCGTCGTTACTTTGAGCGTCGTAACTGTGAGCGTCGTAACTTTGGGCGTTGTAACTGTGAGCGTCGTAACTTTGAGCGTCGTTACTGTGAGCGTCGTAACTGTGAGCGTCGTAACTGAGTGTCGTAACTTTGAGAGTTGTAACTTTGAGCGTTGTAACTGGAAGCGTCGTAACTGTGAGCGTCGTAACTTTGAGCATCGTAACTTTGAGCGTCGTAACTGTGAGCGTCGTAACTGTGAGCGTCGTAACTTTGAGCGTCGTGACTTTGAGCGTCGTAACTGTGAGCGTTGTAACTTTTAGCGTTGTAACTTTGAGTGTCGTAATTATTATTTGATTAACAATTAAAGGTGGGGTAGGTAAGTCTGATCTAAAACACTTTTGTCCAAATTTGTTTAAACTGTCTTTATATGTCAATACATAATTAAAATTTAAGTACTCTGAAAAAGAGAGTATAAAAATCGAGTGACTCTAGACTTTTTAATCTGCAATAAACACCGCTCATTATTTTCGTTCGGGCCGAATCAAGTGATTGGCTTGGGCGCCTGTCACTCTCTCTCACTACCATGGCTACCGCCGCTTTTGCTCCAGGATCTGCCAACATGCGCGCGCCCCACTGTTGCCAAGTCGAGCAACTTCCAACACTTGCCGTGGCTGTTTTTCATGTCCGCGGGTTGAAGCGACCCCAATTATGTAACTTTTAGCGTCATAACTGAACGTCGTAACTTTGAACGTCGTAACTGTGAGCGTCGTAACTGTGAGCGGCGTAACTGTGAGCGGCGTAACTTTGAACGTCGTAACTTTGAGCGTCTTAACTGTGAGCGTCGTAACTTTAAGCGTTCTAACTTTTAGCGTCGTAACTGTGAGCGTCGTAACTTTGAATGTTCTAACTGTGAGCGTCGTAACTTTGAGCGTTCTAACTTTGAGCGTCGTAACTGTGAGTGTCGTAACTTTAAGCGTTCTAACTTTGAGCGTCTTAACTGTGAGCGTTGTAACTTTGAGCGTCCTAACTTTGAGCGTCGTAACTGTGAGTGTCGTAACTTTTAGCGTCGTAACTTTTAGCGTCGTAACTTTGAGCGTTGTAACTTTGAGCGTTGTAACTTTGAGCGTCGTAACTTTGGCCGTCTTAACTTCGAGCGTTGTAACTGAGCGTCGTAACTTTTAGCATCGTAACTGTGAGCGTCGTTACTTTGAGCGTCGTAACTGTGAGCGTCGTAACTTTGGCCGTTGTAACTGTGAGTGTCGTAACTTTGAGCGTCGTTACTGTGAGCGTTGTAACTGTGAGCGTCGTAACTGAGTGTCGTAACTTTGAGAGTTGTAACTTTGAGCGTTGTAACTGTGAGCGTCGTAACTGTGAGCGTCGTAACTTTGAGCATCGTAACTGTGAGCGTCGTAACTTTGAGCGTCGTGACTTTGAGCGTCGTAACTGTGAGCGTCGTGACTTTGAGCGTCGTAACTGTGAGCGTTGTAACTTTTAGCGTTGTAACTTTGAGTGTCGTAATTATTATTTGATTAACAATTAAAGGTGGGGTAGGTAAGTCTGATCTAAAACACTTTTGTCCAAATTTGTTTAAACTGTCTTTATATGTCAATACATAATTAAAATGTAAGTACTCTGAAAAAGAGAGTATAAAAATCGAGTGACTCTAGACTTTTTAATCTGCAATAAACACCGCTCATTATTTTCGTTCGGGCCGAATCAAGTGATTGGCTTGGGCGCCTGTCACTCTCTCTCACTACCATGGCTACCGCCGCTTTTGCTCCAGGATCTGCCAACATGCGCGCGCCCCACTGTTGCCAAGTCGAGCAACTTCCAACACTTGCCGTGGCTGTTTTTCATGTCCGCGGGTTGAAGCGACCCCAATTATGTAACTTTTAGCGTCATAACTGAACGTCGTAACTTTGAACGTCGTAACTTTGAACGTCGTAACTTTGAATGTCGTAACTGTGAGCGTCGTAACTGTGAGCGGCGTAACTTTGAACGTCGTAACTTTGAGCGTTCTAACTTTTAGCGTCGTAACTGTGAGCGTCGTAACTTTGAATGTTCTAACTGTGAGCGTCGTAACTTTGAGCGTTCTAACTTTGAGCGTCTTAACTGTGAGCGTTGTAACTTTGAGCGTCCTAACTTTGAGTGTCGTAACTGTGAGTGTCGTAACTTTTAGCGTCGTAACTTTTAGCGTCGTAACTTTGAGCGTTGTAACTTTGAGCGTCGTAACTTTGGCCGTCTTAACTTCGAGCGTTGTAACTGAGCGTCGCAACTTTTAGCATCGTAACTGTGAGCGTCGTTACTTTGAGCGTCGTAACTGTGAGCGTCGTAACTTTGGGCGTTGTAACTGTGAGCGTCGTAACTTTGAGCGTCGTTACTGTGAGCGTCGTAACTGTGAGCGTCGTAACTGAGTGTCGTAACTTTGAGAGTTGTAACTTTGAGCGTTGTAACTGGGAGCGTCGTAACTGTGAGCGTCGTAACTTTGAGCATCGTAACTTTGAGCGTCGTAACTGTGAGCGTCGTAACTGTGAGCGTCGTAACTGTGAGCGTCGTAACTTTGAGCGTCGTGACTTTGAGCGTCGTAACTGTGAGCGTTGTAACTTTTAGCGTTGTAACTTTGAGTGTCGTAATTATTATTTGATTAACAATTAAAGGTGGGGTAGGTAAGTCTGATCTAAAACACTTTTGTCCAAATTTGTTTAAACTGTCTTTATATGTCAATACATAATTAAAATTTAAGTACTCTGAAAAAGAGAGTATAAAAATCGAGTGACTCTAGACTTTTTAATCTGCAATAAACACCGCTCATTATTTTCGTTCGGGCCGAATCAAGTGATTGGCTTGGGCGCCTGTCACTCTCTCTCACTACCATGGCTACCGCCGCTTTTGCTCCAGGATCTGCCAACATGCGCGCGCCCCACTGTTGCCAAGTCGAGCAACTTCCAACACTTGCCGTGGCTGTTTTTCATGTCCGCGGGTTGAAGCGACCCCAATTATGTAACTTTTAGCGTCATAACTGAACGTCGTAACTTTGAACGTCGTAACTTTGAACGTCGTAACTTTGAATGTCGTAACTGTGAGCGTCGTAACTGTGAGCGGCGTAACTTTGAACGTCGTAACTTTGAGCGTCTTAACTGTGAGCGTCGTAACTTTAAGCGTTCTAACTTTTAGCGTCGTAACTGTGAGCGTCGTAACTTTGAATGTTCTAACTGTGAGCGTCGTAACTTTGAGCGTTCTAACTTTGAGCGTCGTAACTGTGAGTGTCGTAACTTTAAGCGTTCTAACTTTGAGCGTCTTAACTGTGAGCGTTGTAACTTTGAGCGTCCTAACTTTGAGCGTCGTAACTGTGAGTGTCGTAACTTTTAGCGTCGTAACTTTTAGCGTCGTAACTTTGAGCGTTGTAACTTTGAGCGTCGTAACTTTGGCCGTCTTAACTTCGAGCGTTGTAACTGAGCGTCGTAACTTTTAGCATCGTAACTGTGAGCGTCGTTACTTTGAGCGTCGTAACTGTGAGCGTCGTAACTTTGGCCGTTGTAACTGTGAGCGTCGTAACTTTGAGCGTCGTTACTGTGAGCGTTGTAACTGTGAGCGTCGTAACTGAGTGTCGTAACTTTGAGAGTTGTAACTTTGAGCGTTGTAACTGTGAGCGTCGTAACTGTGAGCGTCGTAACTTTGAGCATCGTAACTGTGAGCGTCGTAACTTTGAGCGTCGTGACTTTGAGCGTCGTAACTGTGAGCGTCGTGACTTTGAGCGTCGTAACTGTGAGCGTTGTAACTTTTAGCGTTGTAACTTTGAGTGTCGTAATTATTATTTGATTAACAATTAAAGGTGGGGTAGGTAAGTCTGATCTAAAACACTTTTGTCCAAATTTGTTTAAACTGTCTTTATATGTCAATACATAATTAAAATGTAAGTACTCTGAAAAAGAGAGTATAAAAATCGAGTGACTCTAGACTTTTTAATCTGCAATAAACACCGCTCATTATTTTCGTTCGGGCCGAATCAAGTGATTGGCTTGGGCGCCTGTCACTCTCTCTCACTACCATGGCTACCGCCGCTTTTGCTCCAGGATCTGCCAACATGCGCGCGCCCCACTGTTGCCAAGTCGAGCAACTTCCAACACTTGCCGTGGCTGTTTTTCATGTCCGCGGGTTGAAGCGACCCCAATTATGTAACTTTTAGCGTCGTAACTTTGAACGTCGTAACTTTGAACGTCGTAACTTTGAATGTCGTAACTGTGAGCGTCGTAACTGTGAGCGGCGTAACTTTGAACGTCGTAACTTTGAGCGTTCTAACTTTTAGCGTCGTAACTGTGAGCGTCGTAACTTTGAATGTTCTAACTGTGAGCGTCGTAACTTTGAGCGTTCTAACTTTGAGCGTCGTAACTGTGAGTGTCGTAACTTTAAGCGTTCTAACTTTGAGCGTCTTAACTGTGAGCGTTGTAACTTTGAGCGTCCTAACTTTGAGTGTCGTAACTGTGAGTGTTGTAACTTTTAGCGTCGTAACTTTTAGCGTCGTAACTTTGAGCGTTGTAACTTTGAGCGTCGTAACTTTGGCCGTCTTAACTTCGAGCGTTGTAACTGAGCGTCGTAACTTTTAGCATCGTAACTGTGAGCGTCGTTACTTTGAGCGTCGTAACTGTGAGCGTCGTAACTTTGGGCGTTGTAACTGTGAGCGTCGTAACTTTGAGCGTCGTTACTGTGAGCGTCGTAACTGTGAGCGTCGTAACTGAGTGTCGTAACTTTGAGAGTTGTAACTTTGAGCGTTGTAACTGGGAGCGTCGTAACTGTGAGCGTCGTAACTGTGAGCGTCGTAACTGTGAGCGTCGTAACTTTGAGCATCGTAACTTTGAGCGTCGTAACTGTGAGCGTCGTAACTGTGAGCGTCGTAACTGTGAGCGTCGTAACTTTGAGCGTCGTGACTTTGAGCGTCGTAACTGTGAGCGTTGTAACTTTTAGCGTTGTAACTTTGAGTGTCGTAATTATTATTTGATTAACAATTAAAGGTGGGGTAGGTAAGTCTGATCTAAAACACTTTTGTCCAAATTTGTTTAAACTGTCTTTATATGTCAATACATAATTAAAATGTAAGTACTCTGAAAAAGAGAGTATAAAAATCGAGTGACTCTAGACTTTTTAATCTGCAATAAACACCGCTCATTATTTTCGTTCGGGCCGAATCAAGTGATTGGCTTGGGCGCCTGTCACTCTCTCTCGTTACCATGGCTACCGCCGCTTTTGCTCCAGGATCTGCCAACATGCGCGCGCCCCACTGTTGCCAAGTCGAGCTACTTCCAACACTTGCCGCGGCTGTTTTTCATGTCCGCGGGTTGAAGCGACCCCAATTATGTGATGTTTTGCCCCGGGATTTGCGAATTTTAGCAGGCAGCCCTACCAAAAAGACACATATTTTACCCCCCAAACGCGATTTTTACCGGAGAAACACGATTGGGCTTGTTTTGGGCTAGTTTTCAGTAGCAATTGGGCGGATGTTGTTGTGAAAACCTGGCAACCCTGGCGCACCCGTTTGAGTTCAAGAGGCTGTATTTCTGCTGGACAGGTCATCTTTCACTTTGATTATACATTTTTTTGGTTTATGTTTTCATGAAGCATGTCTCACTAGCACACGTAGCTGCCTAATATAGCTAACCTAACATTACTTAGCATAAAGTTACAATGTTATACACTTAGGGAACCATTAGTAGAGATGATAAATACTCAATATGCTTAGCTTAAGTTGATCGCTGTCGTGTTGAATTTCGCAAAATGTAACTTTAGATAACAAAATGCATGTGTAAAAGCTAGTTCACCGCATCCAGGAACTTCTTTTAGAGCTAAGTTAGCTTTAGCTGCTACCCTCTGTCTAAACTCTTCTACCATGTTCACTGGGAACTTTACCTGCATGTTTATTTCGGCCCATGGTTTGTTTTTATATACTCTACCTATGTTTTTATCTTGTATCTGTGTGTGTTGTAGACACTGTGTTGTGTGTGTATTTTAAACTTTACCAGTATCGTTATTCTAGCTTGATAGTGAGTACTAGAGACATCTTATTTGTTTATATTCATAATGATAAAGTTAGATTTTTTTATTACATGTGATTCTGACATGATGTCACTACATGCACTCCGCTCCTTCTTCTCCGCTCGCCTCAGGTTAATAATGCGTCTTTAGCTGAGCTGATCGCGGTGGGCGTGTTCATGTGTTTTGGGGGCGTGGCTTTGGAAAGAGCCCAGAAGGGAGAAGGTGGAGTGAATGGAAATAATGAGCTGTCTTTAAAACAGTCGTGAGAGGTCTACAGACACTCAATTTTCATACTTTCTTTTTCAGAGTACTTACATTTAAATTATGTATTGATATATAAAGAAAGTTTAAACAAATTTGGAAAAAAAGTTTTTTAACCAAATCCTACCTACCCTACCTTTTAATATTAAAAATGGATTTATATCAATAAATAACAAAAATAAGATTAAACTAAATAAAGATGATTAAAATAAAACGTTTGATTAAATAATTAATTAATATTAAACATATTATTAAATATTAAACATAAAATAAGATTAAATAACATAAATAAAAAATATTCAAATTGATTAAATAAATAAAAATATATTAAAATAAATAAAACATTTATTTAAAATAACAAATAAATATTAGAAACTGATTTTGATAGATAAATAACAATATCAAAACAATGTAATATAAACTAAACATTTTCCGAATAATATTTTATACATTTATAATATTAATATATTGTGTGTTTAAATGTGAGAGTCTCATGATGGGGTCCTGCGAGCGAAGATGATCAGTTTTTTTATGTGATGCGCTCATTATAAAACGAGTTTATTGCACATCATAATGACTCTCACATTATTCATTTAGCAGACGCTTTTATGTGAAGCGACTTCGAGGAATACAACAAGAGATTCGTCTTAAAGAGGCAATAAACACGAGACGTTCAGATGAAGAAGTTTTATGTGTTTATTTGCCCTACATTTGTTCTTGTTTGTGAAGCGTTTCACTCGATATACGGCACAATAGAGATTATAACATCATAACAAATTAAATTAAACAATTTTAAAAATGTGTAAATGCGCGCATTTAGACAAGATCTAGTTTGGTCATATATAAAGGTTTGAGGACCTGATAAGCTTATTTTCTTTATTCGTCTGTATATTTTATTTATGTGTATCTGTCTGTTTTAATAGTTCGAGATAAAGATTTAATTCATTCATTATTTTCCTGATTATTACTGTGAAGCTCTGAAACTACTGTATAAAGCGTTATAGAAATAAAAGGGACTTTTCTTGAATTTGAAAGCTAGATAATGAGGAACACAAATGCATTTATCTCGGTGACTTTCACAAATTTTAGAGGAAAACTAATATTTCAGCAAGTGGTGCTTGGCACATGAAATAAAAAATATCCAGCAAAATCCGTCGCCATTTTGCTCTCGCGTGACGCGTCACGCGTGTGTCCTCGCGATAACTGAGCGCGGGCGCGCGCTTGTGAGAGAGCAGCAGTGATGGCGGACGAGGAGCTGGCGCTGGATCTGACTGACAACAAGCAGGAAGAATCAGCCGAATCTCCGACTGACGAAGGAGAACCGGAGCCCGAGCAGACACAGGACAACACAAATGGCGTCAAAACGTAATTCCAAGCTTTTTAAATCATATATCCTGCGTGTTTTGCCTCTATTACGTATGTGTTGTTTGCGCGGCCTGTGCGCGAGCGAAGCGCGTTCTTCACAGAGAAAAAGAAACGCGTTTATTTCTTCCTTCAGATCAGTCTCTGTTCGTCACGCGTGCATATAAAGACAGTTCGTCCAGTTTCCGTCCCTCTCCGCGTGTATTATTCTGTCATTGTTTTGTTTTGTGGCCCTGTTTTCATAAGTGGCGCGCGCCAATCACAGCGGTAACCCATAGCAACAGCAACCGCCCCGTCATAAGCGATTATTCTTATGTAGAGCGCATTTGTTTTTATTTTTTTATTTAGTTTTTGTTAAAGTCACAATTAAATTAAAATGGACGATTCTCGGGTTTGTATGGAATATTTCAGCAAACCACAGGCATCCAATCAAATTCCCGTGGACAAAATCAAGCCCCACCCCACATTTGTTCTTGTTTGAGTAAATGTCAGTAAATTATATATATAAATAAATAAAAAAAGGGCATTTTAAATCGAAATTTTAACAAGAGTAATCGAAATTTTATATTTCCCCCGAATCGTGCAGCCCTAGAGCCAACGCTTCTTCATTCTGTGGGTATTACTACTTTTGGTTTACGCAGTGTAATTCACACAATTCAAAAAAATTAAAGTATTATGAATATGATTTAAAAAATGTTATCGGGTATATATATATATATATATGTTATTCCGATAAATGTCAAATATTTATTTGTTTCAAATGTGTATATATATCATGTTTTGTTTCTTGGAAACATGACAGATTTGACAAAAGTAGCTTGTAAATGTATAGATATTTAACAATATCTGTAAAACTTTCATCAACCAAAAAGTTTTAAAGGGTGAAATATAAATATTTTTAGTGAGTTAGAACTCTATTCTTATTTAAATTAACTTGGTATTCTGTCTTTTTTCCAGTCCAAATATCTAATAACTCTTAAAGCTACACTGTGTAACTTTTTTAGTTTATTCTTAGCTAAAAACACTTAGTTCTTTCAAAAATATGTGCTCATTAATGTATATTTACTTCTTTCAAGTAATAAAGTATTCTGGTAAGTTTATAATATGCCATTGTAAACACATACGGGTGAGGGTTCGAATGCGGGTCGCCATGTTGCCCCTCCATCTTGAAAGTACATTAGCCAAAGAGGGACATTCCCGTAAATTCAAGCTTTGCCTTTGGTGTTTTAACACTCGATGGCACAGTGTCCAATGTGGACGAGGTCGAGCTGGAAACCACGTTAATCTTGGACTAAATCGGCCACCGTAGAGTTAAAACGAGAGGAACAGAAACTAATATTCACTGGATGGTCATATACCAGTTCACCACTAGATGGGGGAAAATATCACACAGTGTAGCTTTAAATGAAGATGCGTTTACTAAGAAAAATGACATTTTTTTTCTTGTTTTCTGGAAAATAGAATAAATTTAAGTGAGTTTTTGCTTAAAACAAGCAAAATGATCTGCCAGTGGGGTCAGAAAAATAATCTCTTCTCTGTTTGGGACAGAAACAAGAATGCAAACAGAAACAGTATTATTTTTCTAACCCCGAAAATTATGACGACATTATTCGTCAGCGAAATTGATAAAGACGTGTTTCTCACAGTGTTCCAATGTAATGAAAGGTTTTCCAAATGTCGTAATTAGAATAAATGCATATTTAATTTAATAATAGGAAAATAATATCCTTATTATTATTTAAATCTGAACACAGAAATACTGCTAAATAATGAAAATAACGAGACAAAATAAAGTTATAACATTTAGTCTCGTCTCATTTTCGTCAACGAAAATGAAGAGATATTTTAGCGTAGTTTTTATTTTGTGAACCACATTTAGTCTCGTTTTTATTCGTCTACCATATTGCATTATACATTTAATTATAGTTATCGTCACATGACCAGCATTTTCGTTTTATCACGTGATAAAGGTTCTTGACGACGATATTTAGTCATACTGTTCGTTGATGAAAGCAACGCTAGTTATCATCTCATTTTCGTCAGTGAAAAAAGGTTGTTGACGAAAATGATGACGACATTAAGCGTTAACGAAATTGATAAAGACGTGTTTCTCACCGTGTTCCAATGTAATGAAAGGTTTTCCAAATGTCGTAATAAGAATAAATGCATATTTAATTTAATAATAGGAAAATAATATCCTAATTATTATTTAAATCTGAACACAGAAATACTGCTAAATAATGATAATGCTACTAAACGAGACTAAATAATTATAACGTTTCGTCTCATCTTTTTAGCGTAGTTTTTATTTTGTGAACCACTCGTTTTTATTCGTCAACAATATTGCATTATACATTTAATTAGTCATCATCACATGACGTGATAAAGGTTCTTGACGACGATATTTAGTCATACATTTCGTTGACGAAAGCAA
Organism: Gobio occitaniae; assembly: GCA_033150135.1. Classification (NCBI taxonomy): domain Eukaryota; kingdom Metazoa; phylum Chordata; class Actinopteri; order Cypriniformes; family Gobionidae; genus Gobio; species Gobio occitaniae. Next base: position 40,499 of record JARQWZ010002653.1, on the reverse strand, counting down.
CACTAGTTATCTCGTTTTCGTCTGTGAAAAAGGCAATTGAAGAAAATTATGACGATATCATCGACCGTCACGATGTTTTAATGTAAACTGCCAATTTAGGGGACATCGCCCAACCCTACCGTTACACCTAGGGATGCACGATATTGGATTTTTGCCGAAATTCGATATGCCGATATTTTTCAACTCATTTTGGCCGATGGCGATATCGATACCGATATATGTTTCTTTTTTCCCTTTGTTTGGAAACAACACCATTTTGAGCAAAAGCAATTTTTTTTAAATTCTGGTTTAGACATGTGCCGGTAAACGGTAATACAATATACCGCAATAATGAACATGCACAATATTGTTATCGTGGGCACTTCAAAATACCGTGAATAATTATTTATTACGAATTATTCAGATTTTTAGAATGTATTTTAAGAATACTTTACCCATCAACCGTTTAAAATGAACAACGCGTCAAAGAGGAACGCGCACTGATGTAAACAGACGTTCATGAGCCGAGCACATGGCGGAAGGTGTGAAGACGCACTGAAGTGCACATTCACTTTCAGACGGCAGAGGGCGCTGATGGAACAGCAGATATACAGCCGTTTCCCCAGTAACCACAATCCGGTCATCACATAACCTAATACTTAAAGACTTAAAGGGCCCTATTTTAACGATCTGAAACGCAAGTGTCAAAGCGCGAAGCGCAAGTAACTTTGTGGGCGGGTCTCGGCGCTGTTGCTATTTTCCCGGCGGGATAAATGGCTCTTGCGCCCGGCGCAAATCTAAAATGGGTTGGTCTGAAGTAGCTTCATTATTCATAGGTGTGGTTTGGGCGTAACGTGAATAAACCAATCAGAGCGTCATCCAACATTCCCTGTAAAAGCAGGTGCGCAAGTTCCATTATGGATTGCTATTATTATGGCGTATTTACCAGGCGCACGCCAGGAGCGTTTCACAGCCGAGGAGACTGATGTTCTTGTAAGAGCAGTGAAAGACAGAGAAGTGAAGTTGTAATGTTGTACATTATGGTAAAGGTGATTTCAGTCTTTTTTTTTTTCAGTCTTTCAGTTTTTTCAGTCGATTTTTTTTTCCTGGTTCTTGACGGACAAACCAATTTGTCAGATGTCCTTATATACATATATGTCTTGCCACTATTGGGCAAACAGTTCTTATCCTTAATTATTACAATTAGCCTGAATCATTTGTAAGCTAGATTTATGCCTATTTTTTCACATCTTCGTGGCACACCACAATGATTTCCGTCATCTCATGTGTTAATATTTTTTTTAGTGTAACAATTTATGATTTGCAAAAATAACTGTTGCATCTGTGTAGATTACATGAGCAAAGTGTATGCGCGTTGTGCACGCTATACATTATGGTCAAGCATGCGCCCTTAAAATAGCATAATGAACAACGCGCAACGCGCCACTGACTTTAGACTAGGTTTTTTCTGGTCAGTGGCGCAATTGTTTAATGGAACAGCAAAATAGCACCAGGGATTGTTTGCGCCGGAACACGCCTCCTTTTTTGCGCTGAACCGCCCAGGGAGCGCAAGTTCATTCACTAGTTTAGCGACGTGCTTCTGTGGAGGGAAAAGCGCGCGTTGCGCGGGTGCAAAATAGGAATGACACATGGTGTACAAAGTCAATTGCGCTGGGTGCAAGATAGGGCCCATTGTCATTTTCAAATGTAATTTTTTTTTTTAAGTTTTAAATTACATGCCCTAGATATTGTTTGAATATGTTCTGACTGTTGTTCAATCACACACTTTACAATATGGCTCCATTATTTAACATTAGTTCATTCATTAACAAACTGACAATGAAAAATACTTCTAAAGCATGTATTAATCTTAGTTAAATTTACATTTCAGCATTTAATAACACATTATTAAAATCAAAAGTTGTAACTGTATTATTTAATGGACCTGAGCTTACACTAACAGTTGCTTTTTTAAACTAACATTATCAAAGAAGAATAACTTCTGTAAAAATGTAGCTATTTGCTCTTTGTTAATGTTAATGCATTAAGTGGCGAGACATTATTGTAAAGTGTTACCCATTGTTCTTTATAATTCTTTAGCACTTTAATCTGTTTCAAATATTTGTTTACTTTATACATTTTTGTGTATTGCTTTATTGTATTTAAATGTTTGGTTCTTTTGTTATAAGAAAGTTTTTAAACCTGTTATAGTGTGACAACACTTTTTTTGCAACTTTTTTTTAAATATCGTGATAATACCGTATACCGTGATAAAAGCTTCAGCAATTAATCGCAACATGAAAATTTGATACCGGCACATGCCTATTCTGGTTTCAGATTTCTGATGTCTCCTTTCTAAAAGGATACTTGTTAAAGATAAATAAATGTTAATAAAGTTATTTTTATAATAATAGTATATTTTCTCTAAAAATAATAATAATAAATAATAAATTTTTCATCCCAGACAGATTCAGTTGTAATCTAAATATTTTATTTTTGGATTTAATGTTTGTGCCTATGTGGGGGTGGCATGGCATCAGTTGATGCTGTCTTTAGCTTCAAATAAAAAAATATACAATTATTTTAGTGATCCTTGGATTATTTTTCATCATCCATTTCATAAAATTTTATAACAGATTAATAAACTGTATATACAAGTATTTAATTTGAAACCGTGTCATGTTTGTGATTTGACATCATTACTGCTTTATTTATTCAGAAAAAAAGTAACTTCAATTTATTTGTGAGTCTACTTTTTATTTTATTACTGTAACAACAGCGCCCCCTCTACATATATATAACATTTTAGTGGGCGGGCACTAGGACCTGGAGGAGCTTCTGCTGCTGCGCGCGCTAGAGAGTGGGGAGACGCCATTGTTTTTGGCTAGTTTTGTTGTGAAAACCCAGCAACCCTACTTTATCGGTCACGTCCTTCTGTACATTCACAAATTCAAGGCAGTATTTAAAAACGATCAATATAAATAACCATACATGCAATGAATGTGCTTGTTTTTTGCTTCAAGAATGACACGGCTCACATGATCGAGTCCTTGCACATGTGAGGTATTGCAGGCTCGTATCAACACGTTATCATATCGGCAAGGCATATCGCCATAATTTTTTCATATCAGCTGATGCCGATTTTTATATTTTATGCATTTATCGGCCGATTCCGATGTCGTGCCGATAATATTGTGCATCCCTAGTTACACCCCTACTATAGGCTTGCTACGATAGTCGGTGTTACCGGTGTCCAGACTCAACACCGGTTACATCACTTGCCCACCCTGGCACCGCCCACCGTCTTTTTGATTTTTTTAAAGTAATAAAATGATTTAGTTCAGTTAGAGAACAGACAATACAAATAAAAACTGAACGTATCTGCTTAATAAAGCAGGATCCGACCGTGAGTCTCGGCAGCGGCAGGAGTCATTCATCAGATTTAAGAGTGAGGAGCTGACTGAGATGATCGCGCAAGATTTGGTTTCAAAGTGAAACGTAAAAGCGCCTATTTAAGGGAGTTTGTCACTTGTTTTGTTGTTGTGTTTTTCATTAAAAATAATAGGCTAATGAACCCACAATTCAAGCAACCCGCAGCCGAATTGGCGCTATTCAAAACCGGAAGTAAAATGTGCACGGCCGCTCAGAGCGCGCATTGTTTACTTTTTATCTGGCTCCGCAGAGCGAGCCTCCGCTACGCTGACTGCATGCATTTATTTATGCCGCGCGCACTAGGCTTGCTACGATAGTCGGTGTTGCCGGTGCTACCGGTGTCCAGACTCAACACCGGTTACATCACTTGCCCACCCTGGCACCGCCCACCGTCTTTTTTATTTTTTTATAGTAATAAAATAATTTAGTTCAGTTAGAGAACAGACTACAAATAAAAATTGAACGTATCTGCTTAATAAAGCAGGATCCGACCGTGAGTCTCGGCAGCGGCAGGAGTCATTCATCAGATTTAAGAGTGAGGAGCTGACTGAGATGATCGCGCAAGATTTGGTTTCAAAGCGAAACGTAAAAGCGCCTATTTAAGGGAGTTTGTCATTTGTTTTGTTGTTGTGTTTTTCATTAAAAATAATAGGCTAATGAACCCACAATTCAAGCAACCCGCAATTCAAAACTGAAAGTAAAATGTGCACGGCCGCACAGAGCGCGCATTGTTTACTTTGGCCTGGCTCCGCAGTGCGAGCCTCCGCGCTCCGCGCATTTATTTTTTGCCGCGCGCACCCTCGCGCTCGTGCGGGCGCGTCGAGTATAAACAAGGGGACGAACTGTTATTCATTCATGGCGTGCATCTCAATCATAGACTGATCAATGCTTGATCAGTGCCCTGACTACTGAACTAGGGAACTGATTGAGACGCACCCATGGCCTCACAGAGCGCGCATTTACAGACGAGCTGTCATTCACGGTGTGCGCGCACTGGCGCGTTTTCAGTTCAGAGCGGTCGTGTGCATGTTACTTTCGGTTAGAATTAGTGATTTAAAAGCCTCCGCCGGTGATACCGGTATTACCGGTGTTGTCACACATCAATTAACCGGTGGGGAAATTTCCTCACCGTCACATCCCTAGCGCGCACCGAGTATAAACAAGGCTTTACGGACGAACTGTTATTCATTCATGGCGTGCATCTCGATCATAGACTGATCAATGCTTGATCAGTGCCCTGACTACTGAACTAGGGAACTGATTGAGACGCACCCATGGCCTCACAGAGCGCGCATTTACAGACCAGCTTCATTCACGTGTGCGCGCACTGGCGCGTTTTCAGTTCAGAGCGCTCGTGTGCATGTTACTTTCGGTTAGAATTAGTGATTTAAAAGCCTCCGCCGGTGATACCGGTATTACCGGTGTTGTCACACATCAATTAACCGGTGGGGAAATTTCCTCACCGTCACATGCCTACCCTACTAGTGATCGTCTCGTTTTCGTCTGTGAAAAAGGTCACTGAAGAAAATTCTGTCGACGTTATCCGCCAACGAAATGAACGTGTTTTTGACCGTGTTCCTTCTGTCTTTGCAGCGATGCCGAGGAAAAGCCGGAGCCCAAAGAGAAGAGCTCCAGCGGGCGAAAGTCGCACCGCTACCATCCCTACAAAGAGCGCCAGAGCAGCGCAGACAAGAAGGCGGCCCACAGGAACCGGGTCTTCATTAGCAATATCCCGTATGATATGAAGTGGCAGGCAATTAAAGATCTAATGCGCGAGAAAGGTAACCCTGCCCCCCCTCTCTCCCCCTCCCCCCCTCTCTCGTTTATCTGTCCCGTATAGCGGTTCCCTCATGTTAGCCTCCGCTAGTCACTGTAGTTGATCTCACTGATTTTGAAGGATTGTACAGGTGGGTGGTCAAACCTGTGATTTTCTACATCTGCATATAGTCGAGTGAATGCAGTGGTTTGAGGCGGCGCTCGTGCGGAGCGGGCCGCGGGGCTCAGGTGTGTGTGTGTGTGTGTGTGTGTGTGTGTGTGTGTGTGTGTAGCGGTGACCCCGGGGCGATCCACTGGTGATTTAAATGCCTTGTTCTCTGTGGTATTTTCCCTTTGTATGTCTCATGTAGTTGGTGAGGTTACATACGTGGAACTCTTTAAGGATGGAGAAGGAAAGTCAAGGGTAAGTGTTGGTGAATCTGCGAGGTTATTTGGTCGAGCCGATTACTCTGTTGTACCTTTGGGATGGATGGTGTGTTGATGTTACAGTAAAGCCCATGATGATGATGATGATGATGATGATGATTTTGGATGTCCTTTAAACTGGTGGTGACCCGTTTGGCTGGGGTCCATCTGTCTCACATTTGATGATTGCTTAGGTGTTTTTGATTTGGACTTTAAGACCCAGGAGAGTCATCTGTCAGGTGTCTTCCCTTAAACCCTTCATCCATCTGTCCGTTTGATCCGTCCTTTCTCCCGTAACAACATTTGCCCCCTTTTGCTTTCATCTGTCCATCTCACTGTAGCCACGTCCAAACGAGCTCATCATGAGCATGTGCTGTAATTGATCTTTCTGAGATGTTGAAGTTTGAGCTGATGTGGTTGTGATGATGTTCTTTCTCCTCTTCCTCCTCCTCCTCCTCTTCTTCTCCTGGGACGTGCTCCTGCAGGGCTGTGGGTAAGAACTTCTCCATTCATTATAGTGAGCGTGAGATGCAAATGATTTGATATGGAGCTTCTTTTTTGTTCATTGAACCTGTAACTTTGCCATTAATATTTAATTTATGTAAATATGCTAACTATCTCTCTCACTCACTCACTCTCTCACACACACCCTCAAACAAACACACACTCACTCTCTCACTACACACACTCACTCACTCTCTCACACACACACACACACACACACACTCAAACACACCCTCAAACAAACACCACCTCACTCTCTCACTACACACTCACTCTCTCACACACACTCACTCTCACACACACTCAAACACACCCTCAAACAAACACACACTCACTCTCACTACACACACTCACACACTCAAACAAACACACACACTCACTCTCACAACACACACACACACTCACTCACTCTCACTACACACACTCACTCACTCTCACTACACACACTCACTCACTCACTCACTCTCACTACACACACTCACTCACTCACACTCTCACTACACACACTCACTCACTCACTCTCTCACTACACACACACTCACTCACTCACTCACTCACTCACACTCACTACACACACTCACTCACTCACTCTCTCACTACACACACTCACTCACTCACTCACTCACTCACTCTCACTACACACACTCACTCTCTCACTCTCTCACTACACACACTCACTCACTCACTCACTCACTCTCACTACACACACTCACTCACTCTCTCACTACACACACTCACTCACTCTCTCACACACACTCAAACACCCTCAAACAAACACACACTCACTCTCTCACTACACACACTCACTCACTCACTCACTCACTCACTCACTCACTCTCACTACACACACTCACTCACTCTCTCACTACACACACACACTCACTCACTCTCTCTCACACACACTCAAACACCCTCAAACAAACACACACTCACTCTCTCACTACACACACTCACTCACTCTCTCACACACACACTCAAACACACCCACAAACAAACACACACTCACTCTCACTACACACACTCACACACTCTCACTACACACACTCACTCACTCACTCACTACACTCACTCTCTCACTACACACACACACTCACTCACTCTCACTACACACACTCACTCACTCTCACACACACTCAAACACCCTCAAACAAACACACACTCACTCTCTCACTACACACACTCACTCACTCTCTCACACACACACACACACACACACACTCAAACACACACTCACTCTCTCTCTCACTACACACTCACTCTCTCACACACACTCAAACACACCCTCAAACAAACACACACTCACTCTCACTACACTCACTACACTCACTCACTCACTCACTCACTCACTCACTTACTACACACACACACACACACACACACACACACACACACACACACACACACACTCACTCTCAAACACACACTCTCACTCACTCACTTCACACACACTATCTCTCAAACACACACCCTCAAACAAACGCACACACTCTCTCACTTCACTCACTCTCAAACACACCCTGAAACAAACACACACACACGCTCACTCACACACTCTCATTTCACACACACGCACTCACTCTCTAACACACACACACACACACGTCTGGTGCGCTATCCTTCTGGGGACTCGCCATAGGCGTAATGGTTTTTATACCATACAAACCGTATTTTCTATCACCCTACACTGCCCCTGCCCCTAAACCTACCTATCACACACACACACACACACACACACTGCCCCTAAACCTACCCATCACAGGAGACATTCTGCATTTTTATATTTTCATAAAAACTCATTCTGAATGATTTATAAGCTTTTGTGCCCGTGGGGACCTCAATTTAGGACACGAGTCCCCATGAGTCTGTCTACAGTGAGGTTGAAGTCCCCACCAGGCTAGAAAAACATGTGTACACACACACACACACACACACACACAGCATGTCCTGACCGCTGCTCGTCTCTTTCAGTGTGGTGGAGTTCAAAGATGAAGAGTTTGTGAAGAAAGCCATTGACATCATGAGCAAACATGATCTGAACGGACGGCCGCTGAACATTAAAGAGGTAACGCCTTCAGATCCCTTCATCCGGCCGTGCGTCTGCGCACACAGTGTGTGTGACGTGTGTGTGTGTGTGGGCCTGTTTCAGGATCCGGACGGCGATCATGCGCGGCGGGTTCTGCAGAGATCGGGCCGGATGTACGGAGCCGCTCGAGGGCAGGACGGTGGCCCGGCGGGGATGAGTGTCCCTCCCTCCATCGCCAACAACCCCAACATCCCTCCTGACATCATCAGCGCGCTGCAGGCCGGCCGACTGGGAAACACTGTGTTCGTGGCCAACGTGAGTCTGTGCGGCTCAAGGAGATTCTGTTGCGTTATTTTCCTGTTAACCAGTCCTTCCAGAAAAATGCAGCTTTTTTTTGTGATTTTTGCGGGTAAAAATCCTTGATTATGCGGCGCGTTTACTTAACCATTTAACCTGCGCCCCATTTTTGAGAATTCTTTAAAAACGATATACCCAAATGAAAATGTCTGCAGCTCTTAAACCCTATGGTCTATATTCATAAACCTGGTCTTATTTTAAACTAGACACTTGAAATGTTGCTACCCAAGAGTCATAATAACTCAAAGTAATATGGGAACAGAGTAATATACATGTAAATATAATAAAAATGAAAATGTTTTTCACTTAGGGAAAAAAATATTATAATTTAATGTTAAGAGCCTGAAAATAACTTAAATATAAAACTGAATGTCTAATCATGTCATGATTCAAATATGAGGATGATTCTCTCAGTAATGTAGCTTCTGTGAGCTTTTATGTCAAGAAAAGTCTAGGCGTCATTTCAAAAAGGCCATTTATTTCAGAACATTTGCTATTGTAATGAGTAGTTTTTCATTCAAATAAATCTGCAATAAACTGCTAATTATAATGGATAAACAGTTACTGAAAAACTAAAGCAACTATTTACAGAGATTACAAAGTGTAAAAAACTAATTTAGCTGATAATAAGTGTCAGTAAGAGTCTGCGCGCTCCATTGCAGTTGCGCCAAAGAGAGCGCGCCGACTGCACACAAACAGTATTCACCAAAGCCTACTTACGTAAACTGCGCAAGATAATGCCTTTTGATTGGTTACTAAGTCCATCAATCAAACCTTTGTTGGAAAGGCATTGGCTGGGCACCGAGTGCCTTTATCCAACGAAAACCATGGGCGCAATGATTGACAGCTCACCAAGCCTGTAAGGCGCTTCCTCTATATGATGCATCACAGGAGAGACTCTGATTGGAGGAGAGAGACGAGGGTTGAACCATTTCACGTGGGAGAAACTATTCTTGCAGGGGGAGTTTGCCAGAAACGGAGTAGAATCGATATTTCATTGAAAATGGACATGATTGATTACGCTAACTCAAAACTCCCTTGCAAACAACGGAGGATTTTTAGTTTTTCCCCTATTTTTTCGTTGTTTTGGATTAAAAAGTGGGATGCATTTTGAAGAGTGGACTCTTACACAGAGATGTATGCGGGTGTTTATTGGATTCGTCCGATCTGAACGACAGGAGATGAAAGATGAGTATCGCTAATATTATGCTAATGTTTACATGGACGGTCCTTTAGCGTTTCATTTAACCCTTTCCTCTCTGGTGTATTTATTGCAAAAACAAGTTCAGAACATGAATCTTGAGTGTTTTAGCTTTCAAATGATGCATAGTTTGTGATAGTTGATTGAATATTTTGTATAAAACAAAAGTAAATAAAAGTACACACACGCCCACTTCCGTCAACCCCCCCCCGCCCACGATCCGATGCGGGTTAACAAGTTAAAGAGCACTAGGGTTGGGAATCGTGAGAAATTTTCCGGTTCCGGTGTCCTGACATTTCATCCTACCCGTCAGATTGTCCTACCAAGGCTTACTGCGCATGCCCACATCAATATTTTTTATATTTACATTTTTAATGGTAGGGATAGGGGTAGGTGTGGATATTAATAAAGCAAATCACATTAATATGATTCTTGTATGTATATATTTCTTGTATATTTAATATTTATTTATTTAAAATATTTACATAGTTTTCAGGGTAGGGGTAGGTATGGATATTAATAAAGCCTCAAATCAGATGAATATGATGCTGGTAGCACAATCTGATAGGCAGCATTTTTTGCGGTCGCATTGTGCTACCTACTGTTTTAATGGGAGGTAGCAAAATCTGACAAGGTAGGACAAATCGACAGAACACCGGTTCTAGTAATTACGTCACTTCAAACCGTTCCCATGGCAACAGGGGGAAATGGCGGCTCTTGTGTGAAGTAAACAAAAAATTTAAACTTTCTGCTAATATGTATGACTTTTTTGCAACGCAAATGCAGGGATTATGAAATCATGCTAGCCCCGCATATTTTGCACGCGGAAATAGGCAATTTATGCGGCGAAAGTGCGGCGTATTTGAAAAAAAAATGCGCCTAACCCCCCCCCACCGCATAAATATGCAGCCTTTGGCTGATTATGCATTAAATCATGCGATCGCATAATCGCATTTTTCTGGAGGGACTGGTTAACACACACACACACACACACACACACACACACACACACACACTCTCTCAAACTCTCTGTGGCCTTCAGATGAGCTCAAGAACAGTGTGTAGAGTTTCATGGGTTTCCATGGCCGAGCAGCTGATCCAAGCCTTACATCACCAAGTGTGGGATGCAGTGGGGTAAAGTGCGCCGCCCCTGGACTCTAGAGCAGTGGAGACGTGTTCTCTGAGTGACCAATCACGCTTCTCCGTCTGACAATCCCATGGACGAGTCTGGGTTTGGCGGTTGCCAGGGGAACGGGACTTGCCTGACTGCATTGTGCCAAGTGTAAAGTTTGGTGGAGGGGGGATTATAGGGTGGGGTTGTTTTTCAGGGGTTAGTTCCAGTGAAAGGAACTCCCAAGACATTTTGGACAATTTCATGCTGCCAACTTTGTGGGAACAGTTTGGCGATGTAGTGTATTTGAATAAGCAATAGGGAATTATTATTAAGTGATTCTCACTAGGGCTGAACGATTTTGGGAAAAAATCTAATTGCAATTTCTTTTTTAACCAATATTGCGATTGCGATTTAATATGCGATTATTTTTTTTAACTCTTTATCTTCTGTATTATTCAACAATACATCATTGTATTGTAATGGTGGAAATCTTTAATTGGTACCTCACGATCCGATTCCAAAACACAGACGCGTGTTCGCGAGCACTCTTCACAATGCGCCGCGTGAGCATTTGATACGGAAAGCCTTCCGTCAGTGAGTTTCTTATTTTTAATATATACGCACACTGCATTCCAAACGACATGAATGAAGCCTTCGTTGAGCGTTTGTAAGGAAAACACCGGCGGGCGAGAACACACACTGTAAGCGTGACATTAAGCAAAGTTTCTCACAGCGCTTATCCTGTGCAAAGAAGCCTGCGAATGTCATTGCAATTCGCGCCGTCAACCTTTCCGAACGTTATGAAATATTATTTTATGGTTCGTGCGTGATTGTGTGTGTGTGTGTGAGAGAGATATAATGGACGCAATCAGAATACGGGTGTTTCTAAAACACACCGCGCACCTGAAGTTAAAATCTAAGCGCAGAATCATTGGAGAGATGATAGTAGCCTATAGTATGAACAACACAATATTAGATCAAACACAAACAGTTTTTTTTTTCTTTTAGGCCAGGCATGTGTAACGTGCCAAGTTGATGCTTCTTCTGCAGACTTTACTCGCGTGTCACGTAGGGATGGGTCGCGATTTTCGAATATTCGATTAGTTATTTAATTATAGAATATCGAATAGTATGTGCGATTATCGTCCAAAAAAAATCCCCATGTTGTCGGTGCTGATACGTTCATGTAACCAGAGGCGCTGCCAATAACGCTCCTAAAGCTGCCAGTCAGCTCTCAGGGTGTTTTATACTGGACATGTTTGCTGCGGTCCGAGTCTGATTGTTCCCTCCGCCTCCGCAGTGTTGGTCTGGTTTCACACTCAACTTGAACCCTGGTGCGTTTGCGTTCATCTTACGTCATCACAAACGTGCACGGGCGTGATAGAAAACAGAACGCGGGTCAATATATTGGGCTTTTTTCAATTAATTTGGTGCTATTATGTGCAGCTGAGTAAACGACACTTGGGTTTACCGTATGTGTGTCGCTTGAAGGCGGCTTTGCTGCTTGCAAACAGACTCTATTGAGGAGACGGTGAATTGCCATTCATTTGCTGCCCTGATTGCAATTTATGCGCGAATACACTGCAGGCTCGCTCTCGCGATCGTATCTCAGCTACATCATCAACACTATCATCTCTTACGTGTATGTTATTGAACTAATGACATTGTAATCGGCTAAAACGCATGCGCTGGTTACTTTCTTCCACAACAAGTGCGCACCCGAGTGCTGTTTGCACATTCACGTGAATCACGGCACAGCTCCGAGAGCAACCGAACTCCGGTTGTGTGTTCTCGGGTTCGGTACCTCAGTGCACACCAAGCTCTGTAGGTAAGCTTTCACATTAGCAATTTTTCATGCTAACCGTGCCCCATTCCGAACTAAAATACCAGAGTAAAAACGCCCTGAGACAACAGAAGAATAACGTCTCACACGCACGCTGTAGACTTGTGGCATTTATCAGGTAACTTGGGGCGATGTCACATTACAGTCATATGTTTCAGCATGTTACAATAATATGGCTTGAGTTGATATAGCCTATTCCCTAATGAATTAAACAGTTTGTTATCACACAGATTGAGAGTGTGAATGTGGTCTCTCTCCCTCTCTCTGTTTATGTGTGTAGCTTATACATGCGTACATGCGTGCATGCGGGGGAGGAGTTGCGATTTTCGAATAAAAATCGAATAATTCCCAGCGATCTTCGAATATCATTTTTGCTTGAAATGCCCATCCCTAGTGTCACGTGACCAGACTGTAATCGCAGCCTTTGCGGTTAGGATATCGCGATATTATCGCAAATGAAATTAATCGTTCAGCCCTAATTCTCACACACACTTTGTCTTGTTTGTGTTTGCCGCAGCTGGACTTTAAGGTGGGCTGGAAGAAGCTGAAGGAGGTTTTCGGCATGGCGGGGACGGTCAGGAGGGCAGATGTGAAGGAAGATAAAGACGGGAAGAGTCGAGGGATGGGGACGGTCTCCTTTGAGCAGCCGCTGGAGGCCGTTCAAGCCATCTGTATCCTCTCAGCCAATGAAAATTCATCACTGTTGTTTAAAAGCTCGCTCGACCTAACACAGCCACACTGATAACTTCATCCGTTCATTCACTGAGAAACAAAGCCTTAAACCAGAGAAAAGCTTGAAACGGAGAAGTATAGATTTCTAAAACCACCCTCTAGAGCTTATTCCTAAATGACAGTGATTCGGCTCTGTCTATTAAACCTTTGTCAGATCTGCGTCTGTATATGAATATGAATATAGATATGAAACCGCTTCACAAACACAGGATTAGGGCTGGAATCAACCAAAGAAAATCTTGGTCGACTGAAGTCCTGAAATTTTCGACTAAAAATTACGTTAGGGAAAAAAAAAATTATTACAATATTAAAACATTAACCCTTTAAGACCTAAGGGTATTTTTACAATTAATTTTCCGCCTGGTTTTATTTACTAAAAAAGCTTGTAAAACATCAACCCTGTTGTGCACAGACAATTGACACACCTCTTTTTTTTTCAAGACAAGTTGCACTCTCAGTATATTTGTGTTGCATTGATGTCACCTGAATGTAAAATAAGTTATGGGACCATAAAGACAAATGAAAAAAAAAACGGAAATTGAATCACTCAAATATTTATTGAAAACACACACAAATAAATAAAAGCTAAGCATATTTCCTCTGGAAAACAGTTTGTTCAAGTCTTACGAGTCCTGGAACTCAGGAATAAACATGAGAACTTATACAGAACCAAAACTATTTACATTTTTCCAAAAAAAGTCCAGGCGCTTTTGGCCTCTTTGGATTTTGGATATTTACTGATGCCAAGACTCAAAACAGTTCCTATCAGGAACTTCTCCTCAAACTTTCTCCTCAAACTTTCTCCACAAAACTACTCAAAACTGCAGCGCGTCTCTCTCTCTCCACAATAACAGAGCTGTGGTTCATGCGTAATGACGCACACCAACGTGGATGACGGATCAGCCTGTCATTGGTCAAACCCTCATCCAAAATGGCAGCTAGCATCGCGCTAGCGGCAAAAATGACGGAAAATTTACAAATTATGGACATCAAGTGGATAAATCTTGGATGTAAGCGTTTTGATTTATTGCTGAACAACTCCAAAAAGATGCACATGTTCCAGGCTGGACAGAAAACCTTCTGTAAAGGCTACAAAGACACCAAAGACACCCCCGTGATGGCTAGCTCGTTAGCTTTCTGCTGGAGAAAATCGATAAAAGTTTCTTGAAATAATATAAATATTTATCGGTGACGTCGTGGGCGATGCCGTCGGGCTCTGGGGGTTAAAAACTTATTAATCGCGATTAATTACAGAAAAAAATGTGATTTAATTAGTTAATTTTTTTAATCGATTCCCAGCACTTTCTAAAACAATCATCCGCTGCAGTTTTCGGCTGTTTATTCAAGAGCATTTGTTTGTGAACAGACTGAGAGTCCATTGCTTTTATCGTTTTGGTTGTTTTGTTCATTTATTGTGGATATTTAAAATGCTTTCCGTTTTCGGTGTTAAGGCGAGACACTACAGGTGAATAGGGATTTTTTTTTAATTACAAGATATCACTGTGAAACTTCTCCAGTTTATTACTGGCATAAACGTACGAAAAAAATGTATTGCAAGTTTTGTGTAAATTAATGTTTTAATATGCAAATGAGGCCTTATATACTTAAATATACGCTCATTTGCATACTTTTCCAAAAACAAAATCTGGAAATTGGAAAGGACCATGTTTAAAATTCTTGGTTGTATTTGTTGACGTGTTCGATGAGAGAGCTTTCACAGAGGGGATTCTGGGTATCTTATTTTGTGCTTTAGTAAATTAGAGAATACTGACAATAGCCTTAAACAATTTTTGCCATGTTTTTTGTAGTTTAAGGACCTATAACTCAGGATAGGAATGATATATCAACAAATCCCTCTGTAAAAGCCTTCAGAATATAGTTCAGTATGAGACTGGAAGAGCTGGTGCGACTGAAGTGGATAAATCTGACTCTGAGTGTGAGGAAAAACTCATTTTGAGAAAACGGCCTTTAAAGTTGTATACTGTATAACTGCATACATTTCTATAAAACCCCCAACCTACAAACAAAATACATATTCAGTTAATTAATATCAGTAGTGTATAATATTTAAAACACGTGGAAATTGATAAATGAATAAATGATTAATAGCAATAGCTATTAGAGAACTACCTTAAGAGAACTACCTTAACAAACACCAGTCACACACACTGCAGACGAACTGTCCCTGTTTGTTGTATTGGTCCATCTATAACTATTTGAATCTAATTCTGACTGGGTTTCGTCGTCTAATCTGTTGTTGTTTTCTTTCTTTTTACTAGCTCTTGCTACTTGGTCTTTTCTGTGAGCGTTTATGAGCTGATTTCAGCACTTTTTCTCTCAGGTGGAGAATACACAAGCAATCGGCAGCGCGTGAGAAATTCACAGACCAATCAGATGTGGTTTTCGGCTGCAAACATTCGCAGTTGGTCAGTTCTACAAAGGAAATGTCCATATTTGGATTAGCCAGCGCTGTGTGTGAGACTGAGAGCTTTATAATGAGCCCAGGCATGACATGTTTCTGTGACTGGAGACGGGACGAGAGATCGCGCTAGAAAAACGTTTGATGATTTCGGGTAGAAATCTAAAGGCGCACGGTGGCAAAATATAATGAAATAACCACCTTAATGTGTAATGTTGACATTTTTTTTATTTTGACATGAAAGCTTACATGTTAAGGGAGCAAACTGGCCCAAAATCTCAAAATTGACCACTGCATGAAAAAACAATGTTTTCACCTGCTGTGTCTCGCCTTAAGTGTCTTTAGAAATAAAAGTTTATTGATCTTTTGAAAAGGTGTACCTGCATTATTATGCCATTATTGTTATTTTAGATGAAAATGGTCTCAGAACGACAATATTATCGTTTATCGCAATAATTTCTTGGCCAATTTATCGTCCAGCAAAATGTGTTATCGTGACAGGCCTAGTTGAAACTATTACAATATAAATAGTTCTCTCTAATGTTCAAGAATCCCGATGTGCAAACTAAAGCCAGCGGTGTAGAGGCATAATTATTTGGAAAGGAAGCGAGGATGCACAAATAAGAATTGAGAAGCGTTCATTGATTAATCCAGTAATGAAACAATTGAAGTCTGCGTCATTTAATCATTCACTCAAGAGATTTACTTAATCAAATAATCATAATTTTTTTTTGTGGTAATAAAGACCTAATCCCTTAAAATGATTTAAAATGCATATACTGTAACACTGAGGCAATCATTTTTGTTTCAAATAAAGAATCAAAACAAGTAATCATAGAACAACATAGTTAAAAATACATAATATAGAAAATATAAACAATCATTGTGTGTACGTGTATTATAATAAATGCCTGCAGAGGGCGCCAGCGACACTTTACTGCAGATCAAATCCTTGTTTAACTTTGGCCGAACAACATTTAACTCAAATGTTTACTTACTCTTTAACATCTGCACATTGTGCAGGCTTTGAAAACTAATACTGCGGATCATGGATTCTTGTCAGTGGAATGCCGGTTTCTCGACACGGTAAATTGCAATCAAGGATTGCGATTGAAATCTGCAGATGCTAATAGATCAAGTGCACTAAAGTAAACACTTAAAGTCTACTAATCTGAAAGAGCACGTGTGAAAACAGACATTGGAGCTTGAGTTAGGACCCGTGTGTGTGTGTGTGTGTTCCTTCACTCCCGCTCGCAGCCATGTTCAACGGTCAGATGCTGTTTGACAGACAGATGCATGTGAAAATGGTGAGTGTGTGTGTGTGTTCTAGTACAGCGTGTGTGTTTATGAAGCACAACAGCTCTTTCATTCCTGTGTTTGGTTTGTTGTAGGATGATAAATCACTTCCTCCTGATGACTTCCGGCCAGCAGAGAAATCGCCACAGCTGCCCAGTAAGAGCTGTGTGTGTGTGTGTGTGTGTGTGTGTGTGCGATGGGTAGGTTTAGGGGTAGGGGCAGTGTGTGTGTGTGTGTGTGAGATGGGTAGGTTTAGGGGCAGTGTGTGTGTGTGTGATGGGTAGGTTTAGGGGTAGGGGCAGTGTGTGTGTGTGTGTGTGTGTGTGAGATGGGTAGGTTTAGGGGCAGTGTGTGTGTGTGTGTGTGTGTGTGTGATGGGTAGGTTTAGGGGTAGGGGCAGTGTGTGTGTGTGTGTGTGTGTGTGTGTGTGTGTGTGAGATGGGTAGGTTTAGGGGCAGTGTGTGTGTGTGTGTGTGTGTGTGATGGGTAGGTTTAGGGGTAGGGGCAGTGTGTTTGTGTGTGTGTGAGATGGGTAGGTTTAGGGGTAGGGGCAGTGTGTGTGTGTGTGTGTGTGTGTGTGTGTGAGATGGGTAGGTTTAGGGGCAGTGTGTGTGTGTGTGTGTGTGTGTGTGATGGGTAGGTTTAGGGGCAGTGTGTGTGTGAGAGATGGGTAGGTGCAGGGGCAGTGTGTGTGTGTGTGTGTGTGTGTGTGTGTGTGTGTGATGGGTAGGGGCAGTGTGTGTGTGTGTGTGATGGGTAGGTTTAGGGGTAGGGGCAGTGTGTGTGTGTGTGTGTGTGATGGGTAGGTTTAGGGGTAGGGGCAGTGTGTGTGTGTGTGTGTGTGTGTGTGTGTGTGTGTGTGTGTGTGTGTGATGGGTAGGTTTAGGGGTAGGGGCAGTGTGTGTGTGTGTGTGTGTGAGATGGGTAGGGGCAGTGTGTGTGTGTGTGTGTGTGTGTGTGAGATGGGTAGGTTTAGGGGCAGTGTGTGTGTGTGATGGGTAGGTTTAGGGGCAGTGTGTGTGTGTGTAAGAGATGGGTAGGTGCAGGGGCAGTGTGTGTGTGTGTGTGTGTGTGTGTGTGTGTGTGTGTGTGTGTGTGAGATGGGTAGGTTTAGGGGTAGGGGCAGTGTGTGTGTGTGTGTGTGTGTGTGTGTGTGTGTGTGTGTGTGTGTGTGAGATGGGTAGGTTTAGGGGTAGGGGCTGTGTGTGTGTGTGTGTGTGTGTGTGTGAGATGGGTAGGGGCAGTGTGTGTGTGTGTGTGTGTGTGTGTGTGTGTGTGAGATGGGTAGGGGCAGTGTGTGTGTGTGTGTGTGTGTGTGTGTGTGTGTGTGTGTGTGTGTGTGTGTGTGTGTGTGTGTGTGTGTGTGTGTGTGTGTGTGTGTGTGTGTGTGTGTGTGTGTGATGGGTAGGTTTAGGGGTAGGGGCAGTGTGTGTGTGTGTGTGTGTGTGTGTGTGTGTGTGATGGGTAGGTTTAGGGGTAGGGGCAGTGTGTGTGTGTGTGTGTGTGAGATGGGTAGGGGCAGTGTGTGTGTGTGTGTGTGTGTGTGTGAGATGGGTAGGTTTAGGGGCAGTGTGTGTGTGTGATGGGTAGGTTTAGGGGCAGTGTGTGTGTGTGTAAGAGATGGGTAGGTGCAGGGGCAGTGTGTGTGTGTGTGTGTGTGTGTGTGTGTGTGTGAGATGGGTAGGTTTAGGGGTAGGGGCAGTGTGTGTGTGTGTGTGTGTGTGTGTGTGTGTGTGTGTGTGTGTGTGAGATGGGTAGGTTTAGGGGTAGGGGCTGTGTGTGTGTGTGTGTGTGTGTGTGTGAGATGGGTAGGGGCAGTGTGTGTGTGTGTGTGTGTGTGTGTGTGTGTGTGTGTGTGTGTGTGTGAGATGGGTAGGGGCAGTGTGTGTGTGTGTGTGTGTGTGTGTGTGTGTGTGTGTGTGTGTGTGTGTGTGTGTGTGTGTGTGTGTGTGTGTGTGTGTGTGTGTGTGTGTGTGTGTGTGTGTGTGTGTGTGTGAGATGGGTAGGGGCAGTGTGTGTGTGTGTGTGTGTGTGTGATGGGTAGGTTTAGGGGCAGTGTGTGTGTGTGTGTGTGATGGGTAGGTTTAGGGGCAGTGTGTGTGTGTGTGTGATGGGTAGGTTTAGGGGCAGTGTGTGTGTGTGATGGGTAGGTTTAGGGGCAGTGTGTGTGTGTGTGTGTGTGTGTGTGTGTGTGTGATGGGTAGGTTTAGGGGCAGTGTGTGTGTGTGTGTGTGATGGGTAGGTTTAGGGGCAGTGTGTGTGTGTGATGGGTAGGTTTAGGGGCAGTGTGTGTGTGTGTGTGTGTGTGTGTGTGTGTGTGATGGGTAGGTTTAGGGGCAGTGTGTGTGTGTGTGTGTGATGGGTAGGTTTAGGGGCAGTGTAAGGGGATAGAAAATACAGTTTGTACGGTATAAAAACCATTACGCCTATGGAAAGTCCCCATAAAACATGAAAACCCAACGTGTGTGTGTATGATTGTGTAAATGTGTTTTTGTGATGTGTGTTTCAGGGGGTCTGGGCGGCATCGGTATGGGATTGGGTCCCGGCGGCCAGCCAATCAATGCCAACCATATCAGTGGAGGGGGCGTGGCCTCCATGGGACCTGGAGGTGTGTTCATGTTTGCTTAATTATGCAGATCTTACACTGCATGCTTTATTTATTAGCATTAATTGTTAACTGATTCATAAATGTTGGTCCATTTAACGTGTAATGATGTCGTTTTTAATCACTAAATGGGGTTGATGGGTAATGACGGGCTGGTTGATCCGCAGGGATGGACGGGCCGGGCTGCAGCAGCATGAACCGCATGAGTGGTGAGAGGGACACGTTCATCTGAAGCCGATCGCCTCAGAGATCAGCCGTGAGGACGCTCATCTGTGTGTGTGTGTGTGTGTGTGTGTGTGTAGGGATGGGCGGAGGGTTTTCCAGCATGGACTGCATGGGCGGAATGGGAGGATTCAGTGGCAGAGACATGGGACCCATGGGCCGAATGGGAGGTAAAACTGCACGATACTGGAAAACATAAAGAGTGAAGTTCGGCTCTTTTGTATGCGAGCAGCTCATGGTCCGGTGAAGCACTGCATCATGGGACGCACGCGTGTGGATTAGGGCTGAACGATTAATTTCATTTGCGATAATATCGCGATATGCTATAACGCGATATCCTAACCGCAAAGGCTGCGATTACAGTCTGGTCACGTGACACGCGAGTAAAGTCTGCAGAAGAAGCATCAACTTGGCACGTTACACATGCCTGGCCTAAAAGAAAAAAAAAACTGTTTGTGTTTGATCTAATATTGTGTTGTTCATACTATAGGCTACTATCATCTCTCCAATGATTCTGCGCTTAGATTTTAACTGCAGGTGCGCGGTGTGTTTTAGAAACACCTGTATTCTGATTGCTTTCATTATATCTCTCTCACACACACACAATCACGCACGAACCATAAAATAATATTTCATAACGTTCGGAAAGGTTGACGGCGCGAATTGCAATGACATTCGCAGGCTTCTTTGCACAGGATAAGCGCTGTGAGAAACTTTGCTTAATGTCACGCTTACAGTGTGTGTTCTCGCCCGCCGGTGTTTTCCTTACAAACGCTCAACGAAGGCTTCATTCATGTCGTTTGGAATGCAGTGTGCGTATATATTAAAAATAAGAAACTCACTGACGGAAGGCTTTCCGTATCAAATGCTCACGCGGCGCATTGTGAAGAGTGCTCGCGAACACGCGTCTCAAAATGCTTTTATGACGAAAAATTAATGTAAACATTAATCAGTAATGTCTTAATGAATTAAACAGACAGGGCAAAAACATCTTATATTTCAAAAGAGATTGTGCATTAGTGTGAATGTCTATGATGATGTCATGATTAATAATCAAACAACAGTAAAGCTGAGAAAGAGAAAAATCACTCAGTTCAGACACTCTTAAATACTGAAAGCACTCTTTGTTCATCGCTTGTAATATGTTTTTTTTGTTTCTCTTTATGATTTACTACTTTATGTTTTGCAGCTTTATTAGTTTATATATTTAAAATTATTAACATGCAATTGTTTTAATTAAAATGTTGTGTAGTTATTTTAAAAAGCTTATAATTACATATTTCACAATAAAAAACATATTAATATTAATCTTATTAATTTATTAAAAACTTTAAAAGGAAAAATTTCAAGAATTGTTTTGGAATCGGATCGTGACTCCCAGAATCGGAATCGGATCGTGAGGTACCAATTAAAGATTTCCACCATTACTATACAATGATGTATTGTTGAATAATACAGAAGATAAAGAGTTAAAAAAATAATCGCATATTACATCGCAATCGCAATATTGGTTAAAAAAATCGCAATTAGATTTTTTTCCAAAATCGTTCAGCCCTAGTGTGGATTGTGTGTATCGTGCAGCCTTGCTGTCTGTCTCACCCGTGTGTGTGTGTGTGTGTGTGTGTGTGTGTGTGTGTGTGCAGACATGTATCGCTCTGGAATCACAGGGATGGACAGAGACTTCGGCAGAAGTGACCTGGGAATGAGCCGCCCGTTCAGTGACTCGTTTGGAGGTGTGTGTGTGTGTGTGTGTGTCAAGTCAACTTTATTTATATAGAGACAGAGCGACACGCGTCATAATCTGAAGGCCACGCCCACCGGGGGGAAAACAATCAAACGCTCTCCATTGACTTTGCATTGCATGAAGCTCCTCCTTGTCATTTCGGACTTATAACAAAACACAGAACGATGTATAAAAGCTGATATGTGACAAAGTGTACAGCAAACAAGTTAAACAAAACCCAAAAGCAAAAACCCAGACGTTTTTATAAGCTATTGACCCTAAAAACGAGCGTTTAAGGACAAAAAAGTGGATTCAGGCCATTGAGACACATTATGTTACACTGAGAACTACACACACTAGAGGAGAACGTCATCAGAGACAGGAAATATCACATATAAAACTGACATTTGGAGATTTGACTTAACAGTGACAACATATTTACTGCACACATAGACATACTGAGACATACTGAGTGTCAGGATCCCAAAATGTCCCCATTCTTCATCTGAAGCGTCACGTTTTACTGCCTTTATCCACTTTTGTCTCCTTAAACTCTATTTTTTTTGGGTCGACAGCTTATAAACTTATTTCTGTGTTTTTTTAGCTTGTTTGCTGTACACTTCACATGTCACATATCAGCTTTTAGACATTGTTCTGTTTTTTGTTATAAGTCCGAAATGACAAGGATGCCGCCTCACGCAATGCAAAGTCAATGGAGAGCGTTGGATTGTTTCCCCCCTGTTGTGGGCGTGGCCTAAATACGCTCTGTCTCTATAGCTCTTTTAACAAAGCAGATTGTTTCAAAGCAGCTTTACAGTGTTAAACAGGAAAATAATGCAACATAATTTTATTCAGCCATTCTGGAGAAAACACTGATGTCATCAGTTCATTTAAATTATCATAGTGACAGCGTGGGCTTAAGAACAGTAATTTAGTTTAAATGGTTAATTTAGTTTAGTAATTAGATTTATTTGGATATTTAGTTGAAAAATGTAGTGTCCCCAACTGAGCAAGCCAAGCCAGAGGCAACAGTGGCAAGGAAACCCAAACCCCATCAGGAGCAGAATGGAGGAAAATAAACCTTGGAGAAACCAGGCTCAGTCGGGGGGGCAGTTCTCCTCTGCTGTGTGTGTGTGTGTGTGTGTGTGTGAGCTGATGGTGACTCTGACGTCTGTCCTGTTTCCCATCAGGTGGAGGATTTGCAGGAATGGGGAATGCTGGGATGGGACCAATGGGCTCTGGATTAGGTCACTCACACACACAATCACATTAAACTCTCACACACTTCATTGTGATTGATGTCGGTAACACTGTGTGTGTGTGTGTTTCAGGTGGAGGAGGAGGAATGATGAATATGGGAATGGACCGCATGAATTCTGGCTTTGACCGGATGACCGGAAACATGGACATGGGGCGTGGCTTCGGCCAGTACGGCGGCGGCTCAGGTCACATGGGTGGGATGAGTGACAGGGGGTCGGGGTCTAAGGGCGGCTGCCAGATCTTTGTCAGAAACGTACGTATGAAGATGATGATGGTGTGTGTGTGTGTCTCTGAAGTGTGTTTGATGGGAATCTGTTGCGTCCTCAGCTCTCGTACGATCTGTCCTGGCAGAAGCTCAAGGAGAAGTTCAGTCTCTGTGGTACGAATCTTTCTTTACATTCAATAACAGAAAATAATGTTTTCCGACACAGTATTTTATTTAACACTAGAACCGCCACAGGGTAAAATTTACCCATGGCTGTTTTTCAAATGTACATAACAGATTTTAAATAAAATATCCAAGTCTCCCAGTCACTGACTTATCTAAAACTGTTATTTACAATCTCCTGTTGTTACAAATTGTTTAGATAAAACCAGATTAAAAAACGGGGCATTTATATCTATAAGCGCCAGCTGGTCAAATTTACCCCAATATAACTATAACTATATAATTCCTCTATTTTCGCGCTGTGTTTGAGCAACGCGTCGGCTTACTGTAAACAGTCACACAACACACAGCCAAATAAAGATGTTTTAGCCTATTTATAAATGTTCAAACTTTGTATTAATTATACATTTTTGTTTTGCAATTTTGTATTGTTTGCTAATGTGTTGCTATTTATTCAAGTCTGACCGTTTCCTGAAAACAAAACAAAATCTGATATAAACAATTTTCATGATTATCCCAAGTTTATTGGGGTTGTTCTCTAATTCAAATTATAAATGATATAACTATACAAATGAATACTTAATTTGGTCAAACTGTGCATATGTTATCCTTATCGTAAGTTGTCATACATCTTATGCAGTGCTGTGAATTATTATTGCTCGTCATTGTGTATTTAGTGTATTTTAGTAATAACATGGGTTATCTTAATATGGGATTAATGACATTTTATTATATTACACCACCCAAATATGTATTTATTTCCATCTAATTCTCGTCGTCATTGCAGGTTTAGCCTATAGTCACCAAAATAGTGTATCTGCTTAAAATAGCATAAAACAACAGGACAAAAACATAGTTGATGACTAAAAATAATCTTTTCATGACTTTATACATTACTTTGTGAAGACAGTGGCATATTAAATTTTTTAGCCGTATCAATACAGTAATAATCTGCATGGGTAAATTTCAGAGGTGGACAAAGTACACAACTCTATTACTTGAGTTAAAGTACTACTGGTCAAATATTACTCCGTTACAAGTGAAAGTTCTAAAAAAAAAGATTTTTACTTAAGTAAAAGTACAGAAGTACTTATTTTTAAAAGTACTTAAGTATCAAAAGTAAATTTCCTTTTTTTATGTCAATGCATTATTTTATTATTGTTGTATAAATGCACATTATGCCACCAAGGTGGTTTAAGCCAGTCAGTGATGCTCCATCCGACATGCTAGCATACGACTACCTTAAACTCATTTCTTTACATTTGTATAGAGCGTTGTAACTTTTAGACAAGTATTGAAATGTTCAATTTGAGTTACAAAGCTGCTGAATGCACAGATCCTATACACTGATACGCAACCGATATTCCCCCAACTGTTTACTCTTCTCTTTCTCCAAGACATTTACATTTTTGAACATTTTATGAGACCTGCATCAAAGTGTATGCCAACTAAACTAACCTTTAATCTTTTGAGAAAACTGAAACATACTTTTTGAGTATAGCCATGGGTGCACACACTGTGCCGAGGAACCGTCGTCTTCCATTTAGCTGTAAACTGATCAGTGTTCAAAAAAAATGTTGGGAAACTTCACATGACGCTATACAAGAGTGATTACTGATAGGCTTTCTGCAAAAAAAAAAAAAAATCCTTTTAAAGAAGAAAAAAATCATCCACTGACTTTTAAAGCTTCTACAGAAACGACTTTCGACTTCGAGGACCTTGATAGAAATGTAGTGGAGTAAAAAGTACGATATTTGTCTTTCAAATGTTGTGAAGTTAAAGTATCCCTAAAAAAATAATACTCCAGTAAAGTACAGATACTCAAAAAGTGTACTTAAGTACAGTACTCAAGTAAATGTGCTTAGTTACTGTCCACCTCTGGTAAATTGTACCCGCTGCCGGTTTTAGGTAAACAGCGCCCCCTGGCGGTTCTAGAGTTAAATTCACCCCAAACTTCTTCCCTTGTGTTTGTCTTCAGGTCAGGTGATGTACGCTGAAATAAAGATGGAGAACGGCAAATCTAAAGGCTGTGGGACGGTGCGCTTCGACTCGGCTGAGAGCGCAGAGAAGGCCTGCAGGATGATGAACGGAACCAAGATCAACGGACGAGAGGTGGACGTGCGCCTCGATCGCAACGCCTGATTGGCTCGCTCGCACGCCGCTGTTTTGTTTTAAAAACATCATGACGGTCACATCTGAACAATCTCGCCAGCCGCTTCAACCTTTTAATGTGTTAGTGACGATTTTTTTCTTTATCACACTATTTTTTTTGTAATCATTTGTGGGGCGTTTGTCTCTAAATTTTAGGAAATTAAAAGCCGGCTGTTGTCAAGTGTGTCTGGCTCTGAGTTTGTCTGCGTCACATCTCCGTTTGTGAGGATCCAGATTCTCAGTTTTCTCATTTCTTGTTACGAATGTCATTTAAGAATACATTTTTTTAAATTCTTAAAATCTTTGCAACGATTGATTGTTTAAGCTCGTGCACACTGGGACGATTATCGCCAGCGTTTTTTTTGACGTGTCTGTGTTCACACTCGAGTGATTTTCACTGGCGATGCGCCGAGCAGTGTTCATTTAGTTGATGAATAATTTTCGTAAATGACCTTTTCACTGACGAAAACGAGATGATAACTAAATAAAAACTAGTGTTGGACGACAAAAACTGAGGAAAATCAACTGTCATTTTTGTTAACATATAAAAACGAGACGAAAATGTTAGTGAGGGTGGATTAGGGCAGAGATGGGGTCAGAACTGATGATCTGTGTCACAGATGAACACATTTGATCTGAACTGATCTAACCTCTGGAAAACACACGGCCTACAGGCTCACACACACCCAATCCAGCTCCAGAGCGCCTCAATCAATAACACACACACACACACACACACCCCCCCAATCCAGCTCCAGAGCGGCTCAATCAATAACACACATTTATGACAGATCAGTGTTTATGAACTAATGCTGATGAATAATGACACTGTTTACTTTACCATGTTTATATAGTCATATGTTTTAGACGGTTGTAACAAAGCATATTTTATCTCCTCATCTGAACTTGAATGAGCTCCTGCAACTGCAATAGAGGCGCAGACATTTCAAAATAAGAGTCCTGGTGTATTTCGAGCTTGTTTATGATTAAAAGTCACTCATTATATATTCGTTTTTGCTTACACAATAAACTGTGTTTAATTTAATTCCCATTTAATTTATAGTCAGGAGGAGAGACCAGTATTTGACACATATTCACTAAAACCATTAAAAAAAACTTAATTACTTGAAATTAATGTTAACTGAAATTAAAAATAAATAAACAAACTTATTTGAAGCTTTAGCTTAACCTGATATGGCCTACTGACTAAAACAGAAATACAAAGTTATAAAAACTATATAGATGATTTAAAAAAAACGAACATAAAAGTGAATTGAGCTCTTTCGTGTATTTTTAATGTCAAAATCAAAATGATGTCAAAATGTCAGTTCAAGTGACAGTCATTTATGTAATGCTTAAATGCTTAATGTATTACAATTGAACTGAACTCATTAGATTTTAGGAGACTAAAACTAAAAATTCAGGCGACTAAAATATGACTAAAACTAAATGGCATTTTAGTCAAAAGACTAGGACTAAAAAACGGCAATCCACCTGTCACTCAAAGTGGCCACGCCCTTAATTATGCAGAACTTTAATGCTTTATATAATGTAAACGAATGAGAGTTATAAAAACATTCCCCCCTCACAGTCGTCATGAAGGGCAACATTAGCCGTACAGACCAAAAGCACAGTTTGTCCCAGACTGTAAACATGTGTTCTTCTGCTGTAAAGTTGGCCATTTTAACATGAGCTCAATGAGATTCTGCTCCTTCTGGAGTCTCTAGTGGCCAGTCCATGAACTGCAGTTTAAGTCTCTTCCGTATCAGCTTCAGGAGAAACTGAGGGAAGAGCCGCTTGTGTTCAGAGAGTCCATAGATATACATAATAATAAAGGCTAGATGTCTCGTCCGCTGCTGGCCAATGGAGGTCGACGTTAAATTAATATGATGGGCTCTCGTTTTGAGACTATGGAGCATCCGTAGCCTGCACAAAAGTCTGGCATCTTCTCCTATAAAGCCAGCAATTTCCTGTATCATAATGTAAGATGTTGTACATGATTTCCAATTGGTTTGGTTTGTTAACAACTTAAGTTATATTGAAAAGAGAGAGCAATTCTGCCTCTCCCACTGATGTAAAATGGCTGGGTAGCGGCTAAACTGTAACTACTAGGTCTCACTCAAAGCTTCTTGTTATTAGCCAGCTAATAACCACATCCACAAAGATTGTAATCTAAACAGAACATTAGTTGTCATAAAATCAATATTGGTGTCAGTAAAACCTATATAATTGAACAGCTCGATTGTGGTCTCAGCCTTGATAACTTGCGCAAGTAGCCGTGATACACAACTATGCTGCACGATTAAGTCGTTTCTCGATAAGAAAAGCTGCAATTTCAACACGTTCAAGCGTCCAGAATTATAGCCACGTTAATAACGTTTGTAAGAAACCAAACCATTTGTAAATCCGTCAAGATTTCAGCGAGATAAGAGTATTTGTGTTCAGATCACTCGCCTTACATCAGGTACAAGATGGCCGCCGGTGACAAGATGGCCGGCGATGAAGACGTTAGAGACTCCGCGGTAAGACTTTTAGCCTTTATTATGTATGTCTATGATAGAGACTAGGGATGCCACAATTCTCAATATAATATTGAACCGTTCGGTACGGCATACACGGTTCAATACGCGCTTGTGAATTTCGGTTTTTCATTAAATAATAATTTTTCTACAAATGCTATGATTTGCCTCCATCCCAATAGCCTACTGAACGTGGACATACATTCACATCACAGGTCAGTGGTGGAGTTATCCTCACGGAACACTATAGATATTCACAATTAAGAAAGTTCATTATTTGCATGCATTTTAAAGCCTTGCCGGCTCATTCGCGTGCGCGGTTTTAACTTGCGCTTTTCCGAGGGCGCGCACTAAACGCCTGTCAAACACGTGATTACTGGACTAAGTAGTCGTCTTACTGCGCTAATACTGTCAAATACACGCAAGGTTAACATGAACTCAGTCGGTTATGTCTAAAGAGAAAGTAAATCGGTGTGTGTCTGTGTATTAGATGAGTGCAGGTCTTTAATTGACAGCAGCGCAGCCTATAGTGAACACGCTGTCCTTAAAGGGACAGTTCACCTCTAAAATTATGTCATTATTTACTCACTCTAATATTGTTCCAAACCTGTAATCATTTCTCGATGACAGAATTTTCATTTTTGAATAAACTATCTGTTTAATGTTAATACAACAACAAAAGACAAAGAGAAAATCACTCGCTGCTCTTGACTGAAAAAACTAATACAGCAGCTTTAATAAGAATCGGTGTATATTTTACAGTGAAGTCTGTGAAGTGTTTTATTTTTACATTTATTTATTCAATTTCATACTTAAATGCTGCTGTACTACTGTTGTAATTCTGCCAGTGTAAATCTTAATATATATTTATTTTATATTTTACAATACACTAGGAATTTGTACAAGGATTTTTTTTAAAGTAAAGTTTTAAGTTTAAGTAAGGGTTTTCAATTCTTTTAAGTAAAATAAAGAAAGAGTATTTCAATAAAAAATAGCCTTTTTTCTCCTTAACCTCTTGCTGTTCCTGTCGCCTAAGAATAGAATAGCAAAAAACTGATGTGACAAGCCATCCGAACCGAACCGAACCGAAAACCGTGGTTAAAAACCAGCAGCACTACATTCATCTCGCCTCTGTGCATCTTCTCCTACTTACTTCCTCTTTTTAGACCCCGTCCCAAATGGCACACTTCATATGCACTCTCAGTCTAGTGGACTTAAAATGGCTGCCATTTTAGATATCTATGTGTCCATTTAGTGCTTGAGCACCACCTAGTGGTGTTTTACTGTAACTTTAGCAGCTCCAGGCACGTGAACCAAAGCACAGATCTCATTGGTCGGATCGTTTTTTAACGCGGTGCATCAAACCAAAAAAATGAACCCGAGTCGCTTTTACGCCTGGCACACTCACATTGGCGCCCTTTGTTTAGTCATGAGGTGTTAAACGTGGGCTGATAATCGTCCCGTGTGAACAAGCCTTCAGAATGTCTTCCAGGTCTTGAAAGATTTTCATGAACATTTAAAGAAAAATCTTTCAAGTCGTTTCGAACCTTAACCTCTTATGCTCTGGGAGCATTTCCGCCTGGATTTGGCCGACCCCAATGTAAAAGCGTCCCACACACACACACACACACACACACGTATATGTTGTCTGAGCTGTAATAACCCCCCAAAAGAGGCGCTTCTTGATTCATTGTTGAAAGTGTGTAACTCAGGCCCTGTGTGTTCTAGCACCCTGCAGACAGTTTGGGACGTTTTGGGCCTGGGCGGAAATTACATAAAAAGGTCATATGCCTCCATTCGTACCCATCTAAATAAATCTTGCACACATGATCCAGACAAAACTCTTTTCTCCAGTGTTTTCTGTAATCTAGTGGAAACGGCCCAAACTGTCTGCAGGGTGCTAGAGCTCACAGGGCCCGAATTACACACTTTCAACAATTAATTAATAGCCAAACAATCAAAAAGCGCCTCTTTTTGGGGGTTTATCACTGCTCAGACAACATGTTCATCACTTTTAGAAGTGTACAGGGTCTGCAGAGTTTAAGAAGTGATCCTTCTGAAGCTGCATCAGTCAAACATGACAATAAAAAATAACCTTTCAAAATCTCATTTCTGTACTTGATAAAACATTTCATCCATCATGGTCGTATCTCTTTATTATTGTAGTCGTGTTACAGTAGTAAGACTCAAACTGAGGTAGATGATGAACATCAGTGTCTGTTCATGAGCGATGGAAATCAGTCTTAACTAGGGGTGTAACGATACGATATTAATCGCGATACTGAACTCACGATACGATATGAATCCCGATTTTTTTTTTTTAAGCCAAAATATAGAGGGTTTTTTAAAACTTTATTATTATTAGTGTATTATTATCAGGACCCACAAATATTCCCCCATTGCATTATTATCAGTTATATTCAACATTATATAGTCGTTTAATGTAATGATGTCACTGAAGCTGCACTATACATATAGGAATAAACCATCTAAAATGCTTTGAATAATCACTCTATTAAAACTAAATGTGATCTGGTGATTTAAATGATGTTCGCGCTTTCACGTTGAAGAGTGTGTGCGCTTCAGATGATCAATGCAATCCCTCAAAGCTCTAATTGCAAGAAAGCATCTCAAAATGGCCACTCAAACTGTGAATGTTCAGCTCATCCAAGAATCTTAATTCTGCGTTTACTCTTGTGTTGTTTTCGCGCGTCACGCAATCATTTGAGCATCTGTTTACTACAGTTTGCGCGTCGTGTTAAATATATTCATCATATAAAGCCATTGTGTCTCTTCAGAAGACTTGTGTTGGGATTAGACACTCAATTAGTTCTTTTACGACGCCTTTATGACATTTATTAGATCTTTTAAGTTTGAGAGGAATGGACTTTAAATGGAGGGACAGAAATCCCTCAGGTTTCATAAAGAATATCTGCATTTGTGTTTGGAAGTTAAACGAGTAACGGCATGATGACAGAGTTTACATTTGTAAATTTGTGTTTGGGTGAGTTATAGTTTATACCGACTACAGCAAGAGCCTTGGATAAAAACAACTCTATATCGCCAATCATATCGTTTCCATCAACGATACATATCGTCACATTTTTGTATCGTGATATATCGTTACACCTCTAGTCTTTACATGACTAAACTACATTCAACAAGGCCATTTCCTCTCCTAAAACGCCGTCTTATTGCAGTGGTAAACTCATTTTCCCCAAATAACTACTTTTGTCACAGAATC
This sequence comes from Gobio occitaniae, assembly GCA_033150135.1. Classification (NCBI taxonomy): domain Eukaryota; kingdom Metazoa; phylum Chordata; class Actinopteri; order Cypriniformes; family Gobionidae; genus Gobio; species Gobio occitaniae. Next base: position 9,306 of record JARQWZ010002653.1, on the reverse strand, counting down.
CCTGAGCAATAATGTTTTAGAAACTGAATCATGGATGACAACTTTACTCTTAGAAGATTGAATGTGATATAACCCTGAAATAAATGTGTTACTGCACTGCAAAAACAACGTTTGATGAGTATTTGTGTCTTGTTTTCCATTAAAACATTCTTAAATCAAGATACATTTACTGGGTTCACGTTTCAACCGGTGCCTTTTTCAGTACTTTAGGAATGTTCACCTCAATAACTGCAGAAACTGTACGTCATCAGAAGTGATATTGATATTATGCCAGATCTACTACTGTAAATAATCGGCTCCTTAACTGAATTCATAAAAACAACCATATACATTTTTCTTTTTAATTTCGTTCCTATGAAAAGTTTTCGCACACATTCTATGTTGTGTATTTTCTTCTAATCAAATGTAAACATATTTTTTTTTAAGGCATGAAGAAATTAAAAATGTTTAAATATGTCATTGTGATTTCTCAAATATGAGTTAAGGATAATATGGACTTTTAAGATATTAAATCTTGTGAAAAGAAAAGAGTTTCAGCTTCGAAGACTCAGAAAAATAAACTCCCCATTGGCTGACGTTTGTTCTTATTTTAAGCACTTCACAAAAATGTATCTTGATTTAACAGTGTTTCGATATTTTAAATTTTTTGTTTGTTTTTTGAGGACACAATTTAAAGATGTTCTTCATTAATAAAACTGATCACCATCTAACTTTGTACAATCATATCGTTTCAAGAAAGCAGCTTTAAGGTGTTAGAGCACATTTTTATGTGAATATATTAATTGTAATGTAAATGTTTGATGATACAGTGGTCAAAAGCTTTTCTAAATGGAACCGTTTGACTTTTTTTAGTTCGAAATCAATAAAACAATGTGGGCGAAACATGATGCTCTTCCTCAGTGTTTCCGAAAACGTGGTGTTCAGTGTAGTGTTAAACCGATATATCGGGCCGATATTTGCGATTTTATTTTTACGTGTATCGGCATCGGCCGATATAAGGCTGCTGTGTTCGCCGATAATTTTTTCTCTGCATTATTTACAGACAGGCGTCCACAGGGCAGCTCTCACCATCTTCAAACTGTCTCGCTCTCCCTCGCGCATATTAATCAAAATCAATTGACACGATGGTAAAAGGTCGAAAGTTTCACGTGGAGCATTGGGAGATTTTTTCCTGAATTACCGCTGGTGTTGCTCTACAAGAGATTAAGTGAAGTGCACCTACACTCTAAAAAATGCTGGGTTAAAAATAACCCAAGTTCGGTTGAAAATGGACTAACCCAGCAATTGACCTATCGGTAAGCCCCGCCCCCCTTAGCTACTGTTGCTAACTCGGACAAACAAACAAAGTTGCTATATCTTACAATGACAGCTGTCAGTGTGAAAACCTTATCCCGAGATGTTTTTGGACACAGAATGTATCGTATATCTGAATGATGGCCAAACTTTACTGATGATTTATGAAGTTTATTACATAGTTTTTCACTCAAACAAATCATCTGAGGCGTTCGATGGGAGGGGCTTACCGATAGGTCAATTGGGTTGTTTTAAGCAAACAACCCAACCGCTGGGTCAAAACAACCCAATTACTGGGTTGTTCCATATTCAACCCAACTTGGGTTATTTTTAACCCAGCATTTTTTAGAGTGTAACCATTAAATGACTAGGTTGTAAATAGTTTTAAATGAAGTATAGTGCAGTCAGCGTACACTTTATTATGCTGCTCGCTTGTTGATACTGTGTGCAATAGTGTCATTATTTTATTTATGCTTAAATATTTATTTTCAGAAATTTTCACCACCGAACTCTTTTTTTTTTTTCTTGTTCTACCTCACCTGTTATTACTATTTGTTAAATATCAGACATCCCAAGTCTCCCGGAAGTTCCGGGAGTCTCCCGCATATTTATAGCGGCTCCCTGATGCCCGCAAATTAGTTAAATTCTCCCGCAATCTAGAGCGAGCGAGCAAGAGCGCGCATGCGAGACACAAACTGCGCACGCGCGCACGGCAGAGAGGGAGAGAGAGCGAGAGACCTTGCGTGTGTGTGCTAGTGTTCACCTAATGAAGCGCATGTAAGACGGAGAGCATCCTGATTGGCTTGTTTCGGTAAGTCAACCAATCAATTGTCAGTGTGGGCGGGCTTTTATCTCTTCTCCCGAACCGAATTAATCAGTTCAGTGTATCTAGAAACTGGAGCGCCATGGCAGAGGGAGAGTGCCCCAAAAAACGAAAGTATAAAGTATAAACATAATGACAATCTTGTACGCTCTACAGTTTGTAACTGACATGTTATGGTTGAGTTAAACAAGTTTCATTTCATGTGCATATATTTCAGGTTTGGAGAGATACCTCCCTTAAAATGACTTTTTGCAGGTTGGGATGTCTGAAATATTGTTTTTTTTTAGTTCAATAAATGTTCCTTTTTTAAATTTTAAATTATCATCCTGATCATTGTGTAATTTTTATGATGTAAACTGAGGGAGCAAAAGCAGAATTGGCTCCAAATATCGGCTCAAGAAAATCGGCAGCTCGTATCGCTCATCGGCTAAGGCTGATGGAAAAAAATCGGTATCGGCACTAAAAAAATCAATATCGGTCGACCCCTATTTCAGTGTTCAGCTTTAGTCACTGCAGGATCTGATGGGGTTGTTCCCGATGATCCCGAGCTCGTATAGGATAGACAGCGTGGCGAAGAGGATGTAGCACCCCAGAGACACCAGCCCTAACTTCCAGTCCAACTTCCATCCGTTAATGTGAACGGCCAAGAAGAGGAAGACGATGGAGAGCAGCAGCGTACATGACATGAAGACCAGGCCCGTGCTGTTGACCTCCACTGGAGACCCAGGGTCCACAAACACCGTCTGGATGAACCACGGCAGGCCCAGGCACAGCATGTCGAAGACGTTGGAGCCCACGATGTTGGACATGGCCATGTCAGCCTTACCTGTGAGAGACACAGAACTTCATGTATGAACTGTACAAATGATGTTTGGATGCTTGAGGACGAGTTTATTACCTTCACGAGCCACCATCACACTGGCCACGGTATCAGGAATGCTGGTTCCTGCTGCGAGGAGCGTCATTCCCATGACTGTATCCGGGATTCCCAACGTCTCACCTGGAAAAAAAACAACAGCTGATATGATTTTACACATAAAACGCTGATGGTACCCCTTATGATTTTACACATAAAACGCTGATGGTACCCCTTATGATTTTACACATAAAACGCTGATGGTACCCCTTATGATTTTACACAAAAAACGCTGATGGTACCCCTTATGATTTTACACAAAAAACACTGATGGTACCCCTTATGATTTTACACAAAAAACGTTGATGGTACCCCTTATGATTTTACACATAAAACGTTGATGGTACCCCTTATGGTTTTACACAAAAAACGTTGATGGTACCCCTTATGGTTTTACACTTAAAACGCTGATGGTACCCCTTATGATTTTACACATAAAACGCTGATGGTACCCCTTATGATTTAACACAAAAAACGTTGATGGTGCCCCTTATGATTTTACACAAAAAACACTGATGGTACCCCTTATGATTTTACACAAAAAACGTTGATGGTACCCCTTATGATTTTACACATAAAACGCTGATGGTACCCCTTATGATTTTACACAAAAAACGCTGATGGTACCCCTTATGATTTAACACATAAAACGCTGATGGTACCCCTTATGATTTTACACATAAAACGCTGATGGTACCCCTTATGATTTAACACATAAAACGCTGATGGTACCCCTTATGATTTTACACATAAAACGCTGATGGTACCCCTTATGATTTTACACATAAAACGCTGATGGTACCCCTTATGATTTAACACATAAAACGCTGATGGTACCCCTTATGATTTTACACATAAAACGCTGATGGTACCCCTTATGATTTTACACATAAAACGTTGATGGTACCCCTTATGATTTTACACATAAAACGCTGATGGTACCCCTTATGATTTAACACAAAAAACGCTGATGATACCCCTTATGATTTAACACAAAAAACGTTGATGGTACCCCTTATGATTTTACACATAAAACGCTGATGGTACCCCTTATGATTTTACACATAAAACGCTGATGGTACCCCTTATGATTTTACACATAAAACGCTGATGGTACCCCTTATGATTTTACACAAAAAACGTTGATGGTACCCCTTATGATTTTACACATAAAACGCTGATGGTACCCCTTATGATTTTACACATAAAACGTTGATGGTACCCCTTATGATTTTACACATAAAACGCTGATGGTACCCCTTATGATTTTACACATAAAACGTTGATGGTACCCCTTATGATTTTACACAAAAAACGTTGATGGTACCCCTTATGATTTTACACATAAAACGCTGATGGTACCCCTTATGATTTTACACATAAAACGTTGATGGTACCCCTTATGATTTTACACATAAAACGCTGATGGTACCCCTTATGATTTTACACATAAAACGTTGATGGTACCCCTTATGATTTTACACATAAAACGCTGATGGTACCCCTTATGATTTTACACATAAAACGTTGATGGTACCCCTTATGATTTTACACATAAAACGCTGATGGTACCCCTTATGATTTTACACATAAAACGCTGATGGTACCCCTTATGATTTTACACATAAAACGTTGATGGTACCCCTTATGATTTTACACATAAAACGCTGATGGTACCCCTTATGATTTTACACATAAAACGTTGATGGTACTCCCTTATGATTTTACACATAAAACGCTGATGGTACCCCTTATGATTTAACACAAAAAACGTTGATGGTACCCCTTATGATTTTACACATAAAATGCTGATGGTACCCCTTATGATTTTACACATAAAACGCTGATGGTACCCCTTATGATTTTACACATAAAACGCTGATGGTACCCCTTATGATTTTACACATAAAACGTTGATGGTACTCCTTATGATTTTACACATAAAACGTTGATGGTACCCCTTATGATTTTACACATAAAACGCTGATGTTACCCCTTATGATTTTACACAAAAAACGCTGATGGTACCCCTTATGATTTTACACAAAAAACGCTGATGGTACCCCTTATGATTTTACACATAAAACGCTGATGGTACCCCTTATGATTTTACACAAAAAACGCTGATGGTACCCCTTATGATTTTACACATAAAACGCTGATGGTACCCCTTATGATTTTACACATAAAACGCTGATGGTACCCCTTATGATTTTACACAAAAAACGCTGATGGTACCCCTTATGATTTTACACAAAAAACGCTGATGGTACCCCTTATGATTTTACACAAAAAACGCTGATGGTACCCCTTATGATTTTACACAAAAAACGCTGATGGTACCCCTTATGATTTTACACAAAAAACGCTGATGGTACCCCTTATGATTTTACACAAAAAACGCTGATGGTACCCCTTATGATTTTACACATAAAACGCTGATGGTACCCCTTATGATTTTACACAAAAAACGCTGATGGTACCCCTTATGATTTTACACATAAAACGCTGATGGTACCCCTTATGATTTTACACATAAAACGCTGATGGTACCCCTTATGATTTTACACATAAAACGCTGATGGTACCCCTTATGATTTTACACAAAAAACGCTGATGGTACCCCTTATGATTTTACACAAAAAACGTTGATGGTACCCCTTATGATTTTACACATAAAACGTTGATGGTACCCCTTATGATTTTACACATAAAACGTTGATGGTACCCCTTATGATTTAACACAAAAAACACTGATGGTACCCCTTATGATTTTACACAAAAAACACTGATGGTACCCCTTATGATTTTACACAAAAAACGTTGATGGTACCCCTTATGATTTTACACATAAAACGCTGATGGTACCCCTTATGATTTTACACATAAAACGCTGATGGTACCCCTTATGATTTTACACAAAAAACGCTGATGGTACCCCTTATGATTTTACACAAAAAACGCTGATGGTACCCCTTATGATTTTACACATAAAACGCTGATGGTACCCCCTTATGATTTTACACAAAAAACGTTGATGGTACCCCTTATGATTTAACACAAAAAACGTTGATGGTACCCCTTATGATTTTACACAAAAAACGCTGATGGTACCCCTTATGATTTAACACAAAAAACGTTGATGGTACCCCTTATGATTTTACACATAAAACGTTGATGGTACCCCTTATGATTTTACACATAAAACGTTGATGGTACCCCTTATGATTTTACGCATAAAACGCTGATGGTACCCCTTATGATTTTACACATAAAACGCTGATGGTACCCCTTATGATTTTACACAAAAAACGCTGATGGTACCCCTTATGATTTAACACAAAAAACGCTGATGGTACCCCTTATGATTTTACAAATAAAACGTTGATGGTACCCCTTATGATTTTACACATAAAACGTTGATGGTACCCCTTATGATTTAACACAAAAAACGTTGATGGTACCCCTTATGATTTTACACATAAAACGCTGATGGTACCCCTTATGATTTTACACATAAAACGCTGATGGTACCCCTTATGATTTTACACATAAAACGCTGATGGTACCCCTTATGATTTTACACAAAAAACGCTGATGGTACCCCTTATGATTTAACACAAAAAACGTTGATGGTACCCCTTATGATTTTACACATAAAACGCTGATGGTACCCCTTATGATTTAACACAAAAAACGCTGATGGTACCCCTTATGATTTTACACATAAAACGTTGATGGTACCCCTTATGATTTTACACATAAAACGTTGATGGTACCCCTTATGATTTTACACATAAAACGTTGATGGTACCCCTTATGATTTTACACATAAAACGTTGATGGTACCCCTTATGATTTTACACATAAAACGCTGATGGTACCCCTTATGATTTTACACATAAAACGCTGATGGTACCCCTTATGATTTTACACAAAAAACGCTAATGGTACCCCTTATGATTTAAGACAAAAAACGCTGATGGTACCCCTTATGATTTTACACATAAAACGCTGATGGTACCCCTTATGATTTTACACATAAAACGCTGATGGTACCCCTTATGATTTTACACAAAAAACGCTGATGGTACCCCTTATGATTTAACACAAAAAACGCTGATGGTACCCCTTATGATTTAACACAAAAAACGCTGATGGTACCCCTTATGATTTAACACAAAAAACGTTGATGGTACCCCTTATGATTTTACACATAAAACGCTGATGGTACCCCTTATGGTTTTACACATAAAACGTTGATGGTACCCCTTATGATTTTACACATAAAACGTTGATGGTACCCCTTATGATTTAACACAAAAAACGCTGATGGTACCCCTTATGATTTAACACAAAAAACGTTGATGGTTCCCCTTATGATTTTACACAAAAAACGTTGATGGTACCCCTTATGATTTTTCACAAAAAATGTTGATGGTACCCTTTATGGTTTTACACATAAAACGTTGATGGTACCCCTTATGGTTTTACACATAAAACGTTGATGGTACCCCTTATGATTTTACACATAAAACGTTGATGGTACCCTTATGATTTTACACAAAAAACGTTGATGGTACCCCTTATGATTTTTTCACAAAAAATGTTGATGGTACCCCTTATGATTTTACACATAAAACGTTGATGGTACCCCTTATGATTTTACACATACCCTGATGGTACCCTTTATGATTTTACACATAAAACGCTGATGGTACCCCTTATGATTTTACACAAAAAACGCTGATGGTACCCCTTATGATTTTACACATAAAACGTTGATGGTACCCCTTATGATTTTACACATAAAACGTTGATGGTACCCCTTATGATTTTACACATAAAACGCTGATGGTACCCCTTATGATTTTACACATAAAACGTTGATGGTACCCCTTATGATTTAACACAAAAAACGTTGATGGTACCCCTTATGATTTTACACATAAAACGCTGATGGTACCCCTTATGATTTTACACAAAAAACGCTGATGGTACCCCTTATGATTTAACACAAAAAACGCTGATGGTACCCCTTATGATTTTACACATAAAACGTTGATGGTACCCCTTATGATTTTACACATAAAACGTTGATGGTACCCCTTATGATTTTACACATAAAACGTTGATGGTACCCCTTATGATTTTACACATAAAACGCTGATGGTACCCCTTATGATTTTACACATAAAACGTTGATGGTACCCCTTATGATTTAACACAAAAAACGTTGATGGTACCCCTTATGATTTTACACATAAAACGCTGATGGTACCCCTTATGATTTTACACAAAAAACGCTGATGGTACCCCTTATGATTTTACACATAAAACGTTGATGGTACCCCTTATGATTTTACACATAAAACGTTGATGGTACCCCTTATGATTTTACACATAAAACGCTGATGGTACCCCTTATGATTTTACACATAAAACGTTGATGGTACCCCTTATGATTTAACACAAAAAACGTTGATGGTACCCCTTATGATTTTACACATAAAACGTTGATGGTACCCCTTATGATTTAACACAAAAAACGTTGATGGTACCCCTTATGATTTAACACAAAAAACGCTGATGGTACCCCTTATGATTTTACACATAAAACGTTGATGGTACCCCTTATGATTTTACACATAAAACGTTGATGGTACCCCTTATGATTTAACACAAAAAACGTTGATGGTACCCCTTATGATTTTACACATAAAACGCTGATGGTACCCCTTATGATTTTACACATAAAACGCTGATGGTACCCCTTATGATTTTACACATAAAACGCTGATGGTACCCCTTATGATTTTACACATAAAACGCTGATGGTACCCCTTATGATTTAACACAAAAAACGTTGATGGTACCCCTTATGATTTTACACATAAAACGCTGATGGTACCCCTTATGATTTAACACAAAAAACGCTGATGGTACCCCTTATGATTTTACACATAAAACGTTGATGGTACCCCTTATGATTTTACACATAAAACGTTGATGGTACCCCTTATGATTTAACACAAAAAACGCTGATGGTACCCCTTATGATTTTACACATAAAACGTTGATGGTACCCCTTATGATTTAACACAAAAAACGCTGATGGTACCCCTTATGATTTTACACATAAAACGGTTGATGGTACCCCTTATGATTTTACACATAAAACGTTGATGGTACCCCTTATGATTTTACACATAAAACGCTGATGGTACCCCTTATGATTTTACACATAAAACGTTGATGGTACCCCTTATGATTT